>VZTN01021906.1:154303-204383 GCA_013400515.1 Erpornis zantholeuca
CTAGAAAACTGGGTTCTCTCATTATTGGTTTTTGCCAAAGATGAACCATTATTTTGTCATTCACTTTTTTGCCTGCAGCTTAATGCCAGAGGATGACCTAATGGTACGTTTTCTGCAAGATAGGAATTGTCAGCAGAAAGATCATGGTTTCAAACTGATTCCTTCTGTCTGACTATCTGGAATGCTGCTTGAGACTAAATTAATGTCTTTTTTGAGAGTGTCTGGTTTTGAGAGCTGTTATATACCTGTCATACCAGACAGACAGACATTCTGTCTTTGTTGTGAACCACAGTGATCTCTAACCAACAGAGATTACTGAGAAAATGTATGGCTGCTGGTTCCAAGTGACCTGGATACTAAACCCTGAGCCCTGTGCTCATCTTCTTGGTGAACTCTGACTCCAACTCTGCATTCCTCCCATGTTATTTAAAATTGACATTTGCCTGCCTGAAGCACAGCATGAGCAAGAGCTGTAAAGTGTTGCCTAAGGATGGAAATGCTACTGAGAGAGTTTCACAATTGGGTTAACTTTTCTCTTGCAAGGAAAATATTTTGCTTGGCATGTCCTTGAAAACAGTCCCTGTCTGTTACCACTGCCCTTGCTTTGTAACTGTTTTTTGTAAAACTTGGGTTCATGTGAACTGTCCTTCTATTTTAATTATTGAATGTCTCAATAATGTATATTGTTTCACAGGTTTTAATCCCTAGCTCGTTTTGGAAGGCATTAACATACACTTGTTTTGCATTACATAACACCAGTATTGTGCAAAAGCAGGTGATCTTGTGCATATGCAGTGGATCCATTTTGCAGTATTTTCTATGCCTTTGCTTCTGTGGAATAGTATGTTAAATGTTTTTCTAGTAATGAAAGTGTAGGTTGTAAACTATGATCTCCTCAGACACGTCATGCTTCAGATTCCATTAAAATATCCCCATCTTATCTTTTAAATGATCAGCACAGCAAATACTTAACTCTAAACTTCTGGATAATTCAGCTGTCACAAGCAATCATTTATAAACTGATTCTTCTCCAGTCTGTGGAGCAGTGAATCCATCTGGGTCTTGCTATTAAGCTCTATGCAGTAATCCAAATGATAGGACAGGAGACAACCTGAGGAGAACTTGATAAGTTAATGCACTTGCTAAGTGCATCTTTCCTCGCTGTATTGAAGGTGGTTTTTATTCCTTTATTGAATGATAAGTGGTCAGCAGAAACAAGTTGCCAGTTAATGAAATTTTCTTTTGACAAGGTAAGGGGTGCATGTCCTAGGAATTCATATTGATTGTCAGTTAGATCAGCCAAGAATTTGCATTACCTAAATGAGCAATAGTTGAACCCAGGTGTTGATGCTAGAGAGTGGGAAGAAGCTCACTAATGGCTTTCTGCAGGAGAGTCACAGAGTAGCCATGTGCAAGGGCAGCCATCAGGCCTTGGAACTTGGCTAGGGAGAAGATCTGCAGCTCAGAAATCTTTCCTAACAACCTTTTCAGCAAGGTGCAGAATCTAGCTGTGAATGAAACCCATCTGCCTGAAATTGTAAGGTGCACATTGCCTTAGAATTGTACTATCTGTTCTCTTGGATAGTATGGGCAAATCTGGCACTGGAAGTAGATAATATTTTTCTTTCTCTGTGGATCTCTTTTGTTGGGTAGGTGAACCATTTTTGAGAGTCTAAGCAAGAGCATCAATTTTTTTCTAATAATTCCTAACCAACAAGTAGCTTCCAAAAGATCTAACAGACTGAAGTGAAGCACTAAGAAAGCACACAGTGATGTTAAAACTCATAATAAAATATAATTTTGGAGAGATGGTCTCAGTGACTTTCAGTGTAGAGCCTGAGTTTGAGAGGATGTTATCAATGCTTTGGAAAGCCCTTTAAACATATAACTTTCAAACTCATAAATATGCTTTTCTATGCCTCAAATATGCTTCTTCTGGCACCTCTGCATCTTATGAATTGCAATTAAAAGGATTATATCCCTGATGAGAGCATATAAAGGATGTTATTCCATGTCTTTTATATAAGAGAAATACAGACATATATTAGAGCCACAGATGTCCATGGCTAGATCATTTTACTACATGCAAATATGAGAAATGCAATAGCTTCTCCTGGCTGGCTGCCTTTGTCAGACCTCAGTATACCTTACAAATAAACTGCATTCGTTCAGATACAGGTAATGTCTTTGTCCAATGCTTTACAGTGCATAACTTTAACATAATGAAATTTATAATTTATAATAAAAGTAGCATATTTATAATAAAAGCAACATGCTCAGCACTTGCTCTGAGATGAAACAATTGCATAAAGGGCTTTTTTAATATTAATTTCATATTTTTAGTTTATTAAAGTTTGTATTTCTTCCACTTTTATGACAAAAACGTATGTTTCCAAGTGACATAATGAAGTTCCCTTTTTTGTCAATAATTTCTTGAGAAAGATACTCTAGCTTCACTTTCTGTTCTCTTGCAAGACATATAAACTTTAGAGTATCTGGGTTTATTTTAAGCAGTTTTAGAGGCATATGGCTCTCCTGTCATAACAGATGTGAGATTTCCCAGATATTTTTTGCATAGTTCAGCCCGAACAGCTCTAGAGCTTGAACTTTTCCCTGCTCAAACCTTTCCTTCAGGTGTACTCTTGCTGTGGATTTGGTTACACCCAGTTAAACATATTAGATATATGCAGGACAATATCTAGACAATTAGTAAGATTATTCTTCTGTATAGAAAATGAAAGGGTAGCAGGATTGTGCTGATTTCTCAAAGTAGCAAAATTACATTGTGAAAAGTATGGATATTCTAACACATTATATTCTGAAAACATGATATAATTTATAGGTTTTTGAAGAATGTTTCCACTTCCTAAATATTTTAATATATCTTTTAAAGAGAAGTATTTTACTACTTGTTAGTTTGGTTTTTTTTAAAGAATAATTTGATCAGGTTTTTTGTTTGGGTCCAAGTTGAATATGGTATGTTGTATGTAGGAAAAGAGCCCAAACCAAACAAACCAAAACAAAGGCCTGTAAGTCCTGTGCTATTTCTGATCTGGGTAAGTATACAAAAAGTAGTGTGTAACATATTCTAGTTTGAAAGGCTTGTGATTGAACATTCCCCTTTGGTGAAGACAGGAGAACCTGTAAATGTGGACTCTAAATGTGTGATTTAAAATATTAGCCTTGTGAAGGCAGGGTCATAGAATATCGATTAAAGCTGAGGTAATTTGGGGATGGGGGAGGTATTCATTAATAAAGGCCAAGCTGTACAGCTTTCATTACATTCAGTGAAGACACAGAACATTTTTTTTCACAGAAAGGGAATCCCTCCACACCAAACCCAGTGTGTCTTGGGCATGTTCCTCATCCTGCAGCTCCTAAGGTGACAGAACACTTTTTTTCTGTTTAACAAAGTTTCCAGTACCAGTACTGAGTCTGTGGCACACCTTTACACTCCTGAAAAATCTGTAAACCTCTTTACTAAGTCAATGGAATACTCACACATTTGTGAAAGTTTTTTCCAGTGTGAAGAACAGAAGCAGATGGGACATGAGATAGCAGCCATATAAACTTCAGTATAATGGCTCCTCTTTACAAGGAGAGTGAATTTGTTGTTGTTATATGGGATAAAATTTCCTTTGTCAAGGCAAGTAGAATATGTCTAATATTTGCTAGGCAGCAAATAATGTGTGTCAGCCTGTCTGCTCTACAGAGTCAGTAGTAACTCAAGTGCCTCTTCTCCAGCATGAACGTTCCATTTCCTATTTTAAAATTTGTATTTAAAGTTCTCCTGACTTCACCAGACCAGCATCAAGTCTATTACAAAACAAAGTTTTGTTAACCAATCTTTTGTTAAAAGGATGAGTTTGTCCGGTCTTTGTCAAACTTTGAGAAAGTAGAATTGTATTTTTACTGACAAGGGAAAAAAAAAAAAAAAGAAAGAAAAAGCACTAAATAAAATCCAACCCAGAAGATAGTTGAAATTATCCATATTTGTACCCTTGGATGATAACATTTTGAAGGTACTGGATCCCTTGCCTGTGAAAAAGTATCAGTTTGCTTCCAGAAGACTATTATGTTCACAACATATCAATGTGAACAAAAAACTATTGATAACAATATTTAAGTAATTATTGACTGTATTTGGCTTATTACTGGGTTGGAGTCATGGCTAGAATGTCCTTTGTATGTAATGGAATGATGAGCTAGTCTTCTGTGAGGAGGCATGAGTTATTACTTTATGGCTTTGGTGCATTTTTTTCTTCAGCTGCTGGTTTTGGTGATGATGCTCCTGCTGTTCTGTAACATTCTGGTAGCAGTTACAAACCTCAGCCTTTGAGGTTTAAACTCCACTGTAGTAAAGGCTGTAAAAATTTCAGCTAGAAAACCTTTTTAAATTTACGTGATTCCTTAATATCTGTGGAGCTTGCAAGATCTCTACCGAATGGTGCTTAGCTCTGCTCTGGTTAGCTGGAAAAGTTGCAGCAATATGGACTCAAGTATGGAACAGTTTTAACTTTTCAAAAGGGAATCTCAACCCATCTATGGCCACCTGTGAACTTTTCATGGCAGTATTTCTACTGAAGGAATAATACATCATGCTACCAGCAGCATTAATAGAGCTCTTATAACTCATTTACAATCAATCTGTAAATGCATATGTCAGCACATAGGTGTAGTAAGGTAAAGCAGTGGTTATAAGGAGCTGTTCAGTTCTTCATTTCACTCTTATGTGTATAGGATTATCATAGTACTATTTATGAGTTGTACTTCTCCATTTCTAAAAGTCTTAGAAGTCAGTATTGCAAGGTGAAATATAAAGATAATAGGAAAAAGTAAAATTTACCAGGTGAAAATTACCAAGTCATTTAGAAAGGAATAAATACAAACATTTTTTTTTTGATTACTCTGGGATGCTGAAAGAGCATCACTGAATTCTGTAGGAAGTGAATTTTTAGGAAGGATGCTGTGAATGTCTGGTCATTACAGCAGTAGCAATAAAGTATGAACCATTTGTGATGGGTAGAGTAATTTGTAGGTTACAAACAGAAGCTTTCATGGAGAAGACAAGTAAAATAAAACCTTACAGAGCTAAAGAATGGAAAACATGAAGAATTGGTCAGGTAAATAGTGATGTTTCTTCATCCTTTCTGTACTTGCTCATTCTCTATGAATCAAGCAGTTGACTGTCCTAAGCCAGAGATCATATCTCTATCTTTGTGTTAATAGGCTGTGATTTGCCTTCTTGCACACATTTTCAACCTTTTTCTTGGTAACATTTACACTTAAGGAAGTGTTCTGTGGCAAAGAGTTCCAGGATCTAGATGTGAGCTGTGTGGAAATGTACTTCTCTTGTAGGTTTTAAAGCTGCTGCCTGATAATTGTATTTGAGGCTTCATAAAGGGGAAGAAATAAGAGAGAGAGAGAATAATCATTACCACATTCTCTATCTGCCTAGTAATTTTGTAGCTTTCTCATTTTTTTATGTTTTTACACCGTAGGTCATCATCTTTACTTTTCTCTTGTAGACTTCTGGTACATCTTTTTTGGGCGAAGTTACTAGAGTTGTGCCTGGACTATATAATGTCTTTTGTTCCTTTTTCTTTTAAGTTTCTAATATTCTATTTGCCTTTTTGCCTCCCCCTAAGCATATATTTGTATTCTTGTAGGTATGTAGACAATAACTCTTTCAAGTTGTAATCGCCAATTAAGATTGCATCACTTTGTGTGTGTATATATAATTTGGTACACGGGGTATGTACACACTTATATACATACATACATATATATATATGCATAAAAATGTGTATGTGCTATGTCACTACCTGATTTGAAGTCTGATTGAAATTTTTGGTAAAAGTTTTGTATCCTGCCACACTGTGTCTTTACCAGAAGTGTCTCTTGGTTTTCACTGCACTGAAATATAAAAGGTTTGTAAGACTACATCAGCCATGCATGTGATCTGTACCGTCTGTTTAAAAATTAATCTCCAGGGTTCCTTGTGAAGGTTAAGTGCTTGAAGGATAGTTGTCACTGCAGAACTAATTTTGTTTGTTTTCTTGTGATTTTTTTTTTTTGCTCCATCTAAAGTGATGTGACAGACAACTGCTTTCACCACACCACACTTGGTGTGCATCTCACAGGTCTACTGGACATCAGGAATACTTAAATTTCTTTATCTACTTCTCTTTGGTGGTGGGTACATCAGGGCCAGCACCACTGAGCAGCAGAGTCTGAGATTGCTGGAGTGCCACTCATGGTGGCCAGGCCATGGCCAGGTCATGGCTAATCCACAGACACATGGTGGCTTAGTCATTGCTGCTGGCATGGTGCTCTCCCGTCTCTAACTGCATCCAGGCAGAAATGGGAGAAAACTGAGTCACACTTTTCTTTCATGAGAAGACAGGCAAATGCAGTCTGCTTTAAAACATGGCAAAGCTTCCCTAAAATTATTCTCTGTAGAAACCCAAGGTAAATTAGAATATTTTATTTCAAAATATTATCCATCAGGACATGACTAATTTTAAACTGTGCCTGGGAGTCAAACATAGTCACTTTTCTAAATATACTGGCTGCACTTGACCATATTGCTGTCATACCTGTCAAAATATGCTACGTTTTTCCTAATCCAGAAATGGTTGGAATGTGTTTGACTATTAAGGGTACTCCAGGTGAATGTGCTCTGTTTTAATGTGTTTGGAGGGCAAATGCTGCCTGAAAGAAGGCAGCTGGTAAAAGAACAAGAGAAAAGAGTGCAGTTGTGAGGCTGGAAGTCTCCCAGGAGCCATCCTCCCCACCAAACCCCATGTGTCTTGGCCATGTTCCTTGTACTGCAGCTCCTGGGGTGACCATGCTGATCCCAGGTGCAATCCTCATGGGCTGTAAAGCATTAGGCACTTGTTCTTTACCTTCTAGTTCCTTGACCTTGCTGTGTGATTTATGCCCTAACAAACTAATTTATGTTTTCAGCCAGTGTGTACCCACCATAGGCTTTTTACTTTCCTCATTCCCAGATCATAATAGTATAGACAGCCAAACTTCAGTCCTCATTGTACCAAATTCTCTGAAATTCCCAAGCAGTTAAACTTGGGAATTCTTCCTAGGCAATTCTTTATATTTTTTAATATATATTTATTTGTTTGCTTGTTTGATTGTTTATTTAGTTGGTTCATTGATTATTTATTTGTTTATTTTTAACCACAATGAGATTGTTTTATGATCTTGGGAAATGGCAAGTTCATGTGATTGGTCTCTTTTCTTTTGCATTTGTCCTTTTTTTTTTGCACTATAGGCTGATTAGAATGTAATGTGCCTGTTGTTTAACTGAAGTGGCTACAAGTTTAATGCAAATGCAACACGCTTCAGAGTCGTGTACACATTCCTTTCAAACTGTTTGGATTCGTAGGATGTTTTGGTTTGATTTCATTTGGAGTTTTTTGTGGGTGTTTGGGGAGTATTGTAGTGTTTGGGTTTTTATGTCTGGGGTGGGGGGGGGTCGGGTCTGTTCCTTTTGTTGTTGTTTTCTTACAAGCTAAAGCACAGCTGATGATGAGGGAGATCCAGAGCAGAGAGGGAAAGGAGACTCTCTGATACTCGAGACCTAGGAGAGAATTTTTTCCCGTTCAGCCTCACATGGAGGCATGAATGAGACCGGGAAAGTATCCTTCATCTTCTGAGTACCCTTCTGGGTTCTGCCCGTTCCCCCCGGTTGCTGATTTCCCTCCGTCTTCCAGAAGATTCTTGTTCCTGGGGGACGCAGGGGCTTCCCGAGGCGCTGGCCGCTAGAGGATGCTCCTGGTCCGGCGTTGGAGAGCAGTGTCCCCTTTGGGGCCGGCCATCCTCCTCCTTCCCGGCACGGCTCCCAGCCCGGCTCCCGGGAGAGGACATCACCTCTCTGGCCTCCCCGCGCAGCCCGGGGCGTACAAACCGCAGCTGCGTGCTGCAGACAGCCGGGGTGGTTCCTCTGTCCGAATGCGACAGAAAATCCATACAATTCGCAGGCAAAACTGCAAAATGCTAAAACAATCGGAGAACCGCACTGTAGGAATTTGAGTATTTTTCCTTCTGCTGAAGTTCTTGGGCTTATTTAGGTGAGACTATTAAGGGCATGTTTGCAGTGTGCCCCACGGTGTCAGAGTCCTGCTGTGGATGGTCCCACTCTGGATGTGATTTAGATGTTCAGCTAGCTTTCATTTTTTGTCCAATCTTTTTAAGTGATCTAAATCTTAGTGCTCAAATGAGGCTTGAGTCTTATTTTTCAATAAATGACATGGAAAAGACATTTTAAATTAAAAAAACCCAAAAAACAAAAAAAACCAGAAACCAAACAAACACTACTTAGAATGTGTAGTTTTTCAAGAAAGGCACACACATGAAATTAATTCCATATTTTCAGTAAAACACAACAAATATCCTCCCCCTAAAAAACCCTAACCAATCAAAGAAAAAACTAACCAAATCAACATTGTATTTAAGTAAAAAGCAAAGCACGAAGTTAAAAAAGTCATATATGGAAATGTCCCTCTAGTCCTCTATTGCCCTTCCAAAATTCTGTTGTAGCATAAACAAGTTCTCTGGCACATAAAGCACAGGATTTCATATGGTGGTAGCATGAAAAAAAAAAATAAGGTAGAAAGAATATTTTTAAGGTACCAAAGTGGAGTACTCAAAGGTTAAGAAAATGTCAGATTTGAGATTATTTAAGATGGCTCATTTGTTCACATGCACTAGAGCACAGTGCTCTGTAATTATCTTCTTCCACTTTCTCTCTCCCCATGTCCTTACCTCCTGTGGGATTTCTGCCTCATCCAGACCCCAAGTTATACCTGCCCAGGGATGCCTAATCTTGTGCAGTGGAAGGGACTGTTCATTTCTTGCAGTTGGATGGCGTGGAGTAGATAAATCAGAGACTAGAGGAAAGGAAATATAATAGGTGAAAAGCTAGATAAGACTCTGAAAAATAGGGCTGTAGTCTTGTCCCTGCCACTGATGTTTAGCAAAGTCAGTAAATTTTTCATATCATGCATGTATTCCCCAGCTTCCCCGTGCTGACTGCGAGATCCTACACTCTGATTAATCAGAAGCTTGAACACCCACGTCTGCTCCTGAAGTCACTAGAGAGTTGTTTTGAGCCTACAGGATAATGAGTAGTGCTATCTGCTCTTGCAGCTCATGTGCCACATGTCTCAGATTTGGTGTACCTGTGTCTCTCTCCCTGCAAATCTTTTGTCATCTGTATGAGACAGATGATGACTTTTTCCAGGCTGCAGTAAAAATAATATGGCTGAATCACTTGTATGCTCTGACAATGAGCATAATGATTCAAACAACCACCTGGGCAAAGTAAATTTGTCTTCAGAACAGGTTTTGAGCCACATATAAGAAATAAAGGGTGCTACAAAGGGTTGCAATATGAGGAATGGAAAAATCAAAGAAGTGAACTGCTCTTAAAATGAGTGTTGTCTATCTTGCTCATTAAATGAAGCAACATTAGTGCTGTGTATTAAAGACTATAATAAGCTATTTTTTAATCAAGCCCATATAAGTATTTATACTGAGTTTAAATTGCACATTAATTCTGCATTTTCCAAATATGTATGTACTGAATTCTGTATCTGGACTGATATTGCTTAATGGTGTATGTAGAGTGAAAAAAGAAAACAACCCAAGTATCCTCAATAACAGGAGGCTAGTGTTTTCTAGTAAGGAAGTTTGTGCAGCTCCAGGTAAGCTTCTAAAATATGGGTTAATTACAATTTTTCCTCTTCTATTTAGTTCCTAGAGTAAATTATATAAAAGTGAAATCCATTTCCTGCTAAAGGGATGAAAGAACTTGACTGTTTTTAGAGCAAAAACTCACGTAGGAATGGGTCTGTTTTCTCAAGTTGAGGAACCTGTCACTATCCTTAACACAATATTTCTAATGAAGAATACAGTTCCTGTATTCCTGTCCCTTATTTCTGCGTTTTGCTGCCTGTAAACAAAACAAATCATAATTTTAAAGGGGGTTCCTGAGCTTCCATTACATCTGCTTGTCTTTTGCTATAAAAATAAACTGGAATATACTTGCATTCCAAATAGAGAGAAACAAAAATGTTAGGAGATCAAATAACCAAGAAGCTGAATTCATTTTCTCAAGTGATTTAGGAGCTATACTCGAATTCACTGCTCAAATTGTGTTTACAAAGACATTTATCTCGTAATTCATTCGGCTTTTCAGGAAACTTTTCCAAGAGGTGTAAAAGAATGGTTGTGGCTGTGGAACTTATTAAAGTATTGTTGTTATTTAAAGTAATTTTTCAACAGATTGTAGATTTATTCCTTGAACTTCAATTTCTAATTAGAAAAAGTCCTGGAGGCTTTTGAAATTTCACATCACAGAGGAAAAAAAATTAAGGAGGCTGCAGAGCAGAATAGATTTTTTAATTCAGGTTAGGAAATTTCCATCAGTACCTAACATTTTGAAGCTACTAAGGTCGAAGTTACTTTTATTACTTTTGTGTCTTTCTGCAATCATAGCATTTTTTTACACTATTGAGTGAGTTACAGTATGTTTCCCTGGTCTTTTATGTTTGGTTTGATTTCAATGTCTTGGCTTGAGGTTGAATATATCTTTAATAACGTCTTTTTTTAACATGTCCATTTTTAATGAGTAAAAGTATTTGAACAACCTTTAATCAAGTGAAACTTTCGTGAAATACATGTAGAACTGAAATTTAGTCCTCTTCTTGGTCTTGGAGCTGTGAAAGGTAGTGAGGCAGGAGGGGAGTATGGGATCAAACTCAGATAGTCAGCAGTGCCTTGTACTTCCCAGGGTAAGGTGTTAGTGCTGCTGTTTTACAAATGTGTTTTTTGGGGAGCTTGGTCAAGGTGATTTCAAGAAGATTTCACCTCTGGCAAACATGAGTGACTGCTCAGGGGTGGAGACCTGGTTGGGTCACCACAGTATCAGCTCATCCTGGTCGTGTCTGCTGATGGGCAGTGGTGACAGTGGGAGCCCTGCTTCCCCATTTTTTTCTTGGTTAATTCCAGGGAAAACTCATTGGTCAGAATGGTCCTGTTGGTAATTTATGATGTCATGTGCAACAAAATATGCACTTTGGCCATTTTTTATGTGTTTTTACTAATGATGGGTCACACAGTTTCACTGGAAGGTTTTTAAAGTCATCAGAAGAGGCAGCCCTGGTGACTGATATTCTCTGACCCCATGACCTACCAAAGGCCACAGTGCCACACTAAATAAAGCTGTCTCAAGCTTATCACTTCTGTTGGGCTCTAACACAGAGTTTAAAAAGATGATCAGGTTTGACTTAAAGACTTTCAGGATTTTTCTAGCATGTCCTTAAACAGACAGCTTTAATTATAATATATTCTTTGTGTTAAAAACATCATTACTCTAATAGGAATTTTTCCAGTTTCCTTTTGCAACAAATAAGTAGTGTTCTATAAGTAGTGTTTTCTCACCTACATACCAGAACTCATTGACTGGATTAAATTTATTTTTTAATGTATACGGCTCTCTATTATACATAGAATGTGATCTGGTAGCAACACATCCCTCTTTTTTGTGATATAGTGAAGTCCTCCTTCTGAAGTACAAATATCCAAGAAAACTGATGGCTTTCTCCCATCTGTGCAAGTAAAGACCAGTCCCAAAGGCTGCAATTCAGCATGACAGTTTCTGTGCCTTCTTACTGTATAAAAGGCATTGGAACATCTCTCAGCTCAGTCCTCAAGAAACAAGAATAATAGAATCCTTTTGATTCTCATTCTTTTTTGCCTGATATCTTAGCAAAGATAGATGTAAAATGCTGGGATAGCATCATGAGTCACCAGCAAAATGGATATATCAGGCACCACAAAGAGCAGACTAAGCTGCACTTGTAAAGCTTGGGAATCCCAGCTATCACATCGTGCTGGAATGGACAGGATTACAACAAAGGGAATGTTCCAATTTTCATGTGTCCCTTTGAGTTGTCTTAAACCTGGCCCCAATACGAGCAGGGAGCACTTCCTTGTTTTGCTTGGCTGAGGTGCTTTGAGTATGAGGAGCAAGGGGAACAAAAAAGTCCCCAACTGCTTTCTCATGTCCTTCTGCACGTGGCCCACACTCAGAAAGATTTATTTTTTATTGTATTTTTGTTTACTAACTTAGTCACCTTAACTCTTAGATATCTGTCTTTGCTGTACAGTTGTTCTCCAGTTGGAGCCCATTATATTATGACTCTTCATACAACATACAATATATATTTAGCCCTGAAGATTGCACTCTTTATCACTCTAGCTTTTTAATTTACTATGTTTGTTGCTGCTGGCATCTTTGAAACCCAGTGGAGCCCTGCAGGGGTGTCTCAATCTCTTGTTTCCTATCTCCTTTGAGCTATTGGATTACAATCATCTGTCAAAGATGAGTGGGAGTCAAGGAAATGGAGCACCTCAAGTGGCTGACACTGCTGAGCAGATACCCTTCTATTTTTGCTGAGTGTTTACATACCTCTAGAGTATGAATGTGGCTGAGCTGGATTAGATGCACAGAAAGTTTGTAACACCTTCTTCATCTTAGAATAACAGCAGTTCTTATTGTATGTGGGAATGATAAAATTTTAACAATTGCTATGACCTATACATACAATTCCTTTACAACTCCTTCCATGGGTGCAGTCACAATGTTGTCTTATGCCAGGCAGAACTGCAGTGCTGTGGTTGTGCTCATTTAATGTGGTTAAAAAAAAAACAACTATTGCAGCTCTTGAGGATTAGGTAAGGAATCAGTCTGAGAAGGAGGAGTCTGTACATACTGTTTGCATCCCATTTCCGTGCCATAGAAGCATCAGGAATGAGAATACAGGGATAAGGAACCATCACAGGGTGCTGCTCCCAGTGGTAGTGACTGGCACTGGAATCAGTTCTGTAGGATCTGTGATACGTATTTGACAAAAGTTTAGCTACCTTATGCTACCTTATGCTTGCAGCTTAAGGGAAATAGACATTGGAATACCACAGAACACGCTTTAAAGTACTAACAGCACTGAAGGTTTATCTACTGCAGATATCATATGGCCTACAATGCTACATACTTTTCAAGTAAGAATCTCCTTTTTTTCACAATTTTGCTGAGGTGAAGAAGACTTCATAACTATGTATTTTTTCTTATTCTAAAATAAATCACAAGTTTCCTGCTCATGCCTTAAAAATTTTTAAGTGGCTGAATATTTGTTGACTCCCTGGTTCCAAACCCACTATTTTATTGGAATCTCCAGTTAAGTCAATTTCTTCCATGATTCATTTCACTTGGCAAGAGAAATGTAAGCTCTGGCCTCTGGCCCTAATGAAATCCTATAAATGCAGTCTACATAGCAAGAGGTGAAGGGGGCAAGGCACAGTTTAATTTCCCAATAACACTTTACGGCAGGCTTTGTAAATGTACTTGCTTCTGGAGTTTTCTAACACCCCTCCCTCTGAAAGGTGGTCAATTTGCAGCCGAGAAGTTGCTGTATTCAAATTGCTTACATGAGAGAGGTTGGAGGGCAGTGCGACACAGGACCTTGCTGCTAAATTGCTAATCCAAATTGGGACTTAGTCAATCTTGGACAGAGCTGTCAACATCCAGTGACCTATAGGAAATGAGTTGGGAGCTTCAGTCCAGCTCCCAGAGAGGTGTGCACATCACAGGAGCAATCAGCTGGCACTAATTGGCACCCTGTGTAGCAGCCTCAGCACAGAGCCAAAGGTCTGCAGGGGAACTGAGACTGAAGTGCTCTCTCAGCTTCAAAGATGGTCCCTCTGGGGTGGAGTTTAGGGCATGTTTGTAATCTCATATGTGAAATTTTGCTGTGCCTCTTGCAGTGCAAGACCAGAACTGTGGCTCGGGAACTGTGCTTCCCACAGGGCTTGTAGGGCATTTTGAATGCCACACGGCTTTTTAAACCCTGAAATCACTTCAGCTTTCCTTCAGGTATAAGCATGAAGAGAACATTCACTAAGCATTAACCTGATAGTCTGAGGTGTTAGGTGACAACCAGTCCAGCTGAGGGATTTCACTGGAAAAGGGAAAGAGAGGGAGTGTGTATTCTTTCAAGACAAAACTTTCTCATGTCTGTGCCCAATGCACTTAAGTACTTTTGCTCTGCCAATTCTTTTCACCTGTTGGCCTCAGAAAGGTTATAAATTAGTGCTGCCTAAATACTAAAAATATATTTTTTCGTGAGTAGGATTGTGAAGTCCTATTCATTACAAAGCATAGTAATACATAGTCTTCCTAAACATGGAATTGTTCCCAGACCATAATAATTTCAGAAAGTTTATTATGGGTATTATCTTCCCAATAGCCTTGCATTATAGAAGTTTATTTCTCATTTTGTTGTTCTGTTTGGATAGTTTCAGTCATTCAGACAAGGTGGAAATATTGTTGTGAAGCCATCAGTCCATTCAACATAAATAGGTTCAGTGAAGGAGCACTAAATTAAGGAATGAGTGATGTACCTACCTAGTATTTCAAGCCAGATAGTCAGAGGTGATAAAACATATTGTCTGAATTGGAAGTTAAGCAAATTTTGTCTTGAACATACAAATAAATAAGGAGCAACAATGACAAATATTTGTTTGACTGTGGATGTCTGCTAAGAAGAAAAAAAATAGGTTTGTGAGATGGAGGTTAGTTTGTTTCACAAAACATTTGGTGTCTTCAGAGAGCAGTTTTTGTCTGTACTCATAGAGATGTCAGGAAGGCTTGCATAGAGAGCATGCAGACTTCCAGAAATCAGAGTATACTTTTTTCCTTTACAGCTTTGCATGACTGGAGTCACCAATGACCTGCTGCAATTTTTCTCCCACTCTATCAGAAAACGAAAGAAAGCAGGATTGCAGCCATAACTGAAATGATGGAGTTCTGAAAGTAACACACTTTTCCAGTCATACAGCAACCCCCTTTCACTACCTCCATGCTCTCTCACTGCATGATGTGGTGCACATTCATCTGACAGACAAAGATTGGAACAGCACAGAAAGTAAGGCAGCACTTGCATCCCTGAATTTGGGATCATTGGCTGTTAGAAAAGATCAGATAGTTTGAGAATAGACTCTGCTCTCAATATTGCTGCAACACAATGCAAAAAATCACCCTGAAAAATGTCCTATGCTTGTGTTTTAATGGTCTGCATTGAAACACAGTGGTGCTCTAAGTGTATAAAGCACTGCCATTTGCAAATTCCCACCTGTTGTTTCTGTTTCCTGAAGCAGTATCCCTGGCTGCAGTCTGGACATTGCCCCGGGTGGTGTCTGACTCTTAACCCAAATCAAATAGTAATTGTTCAGACACTGTCTGGCTCTCATGCAGTGGACAGAAAAGGCACAGCAGCCCTCTAGTTACCTCTCAGAAGCCCAGGCAAGGATTTCCCTCAGGGAATCTTCAGCCTGTGTTTCTCATAGACCTTTGGTGTAAGGTTTCAAGTCAGAATCCCCCTTGACTACCCTGCCTCCCCCCTCCCTGCTGCAGTAGGGTCCAGCACAGTGATGAGCAAACTACAGGATGTGAAAGACTGGGACATAGGAATGAAACTGTGATAAGGGCAAGATTAGGTTTTTCTTTTTGCTTTTACTGCCAGTACCTTGTTAATGTAAACCTAGGAGTGTCCAGACAACAACACTGGAGCTGTAAATGGTTTGCCAGCAGCTGAGATGGTGTTGCCACTTTAGCTCCTAATGCCACTGAGGGAAGGCGGTTACTGCAGGGTAGCTCAGATCCCTGGCTGCCAAAACAGAAACCCCAGCAGGTTCCTCTGAGGCTGCCAGCAGAACTGCTGCAGGTCCCAGCTGTACACTTCCCTTGACTCCTTCTCTTGCAGCATTCCTGCAAGTTCTGATTGTACCCTGCTCATGAGTTGCCCGTGGACTCCCCCATCCCATCCACTCTTCAAGGCATGGGGCTGGATTCAGCCTGGCTTGCAGAATCCAGTGCTCTTCTCCCAAGGTATTAAACCAAAACTGTGAAACACTGTCAATTCCTTGAGAACTGCTGACTTAATCCCAGTAACCATGTCTACCTTGTGATATTTGAAGAGGTGACACTCTTCATGCCTGCAAAATTGGAGAGGCCCAAAGAAGGCCCAAAGTTAAGACTTGAAGGCCCTAAGAAAACACTTAAATTGTGGCAGAGTGCTCGAAGGTGTATGCACAGAGCAGCAAGCACTCCAGGGAGTGTGGATTGCCCTGCTTCAACCAAAGTGTATCTCCCTTCCAAGGGCAGGATATGGTACGGGTTTTGTGCCTGAGACCCCCATTTATTTGATCCTTACTTGAACTTATTAATTTGGCCTTTTAGCTTGAAGTTGCACGGTTTTTGTCTTTGGACTCAATGAAAATATTGATTTTTATACTGTGGACCTGAGAAACAACCACTGTCTTCTGTGAAAGGGACAGAGAAGTAACTGCTCTTTAAAAGCTTAAATAGATCAGTGTTATGAGAACCAAAGAACAATTAAGTTTTTTACTTTGATGGAAAACAGTTAGGGTTATAACTAGTAATTCAGTTAGGAAATGAGATGCACATTTTTGAAAAATATTTTTTAATAGTAAGAACAGTTACAGGGAGAACTCAGGTAATGATGGACTGTCTGGAAGATGGCACCAGCTAAGGAGATGGATCTCTAATACCTGTGATTATGAATTTTTATTCTCTTCTGGAACAGTTTACAATCTTATTTTTAAATGCTAGCTAGTTTAATTGTTTTAGTTCACTTTCCTGGATGACTAAGCAATATAGCTTTGAATTTTTAGATTTTTGTAAGGACCCTATGCCATCTCTCAAAACGCATATTAATCCTAGGGAGGAGCAAAAGAATCTACTAACATGTGCACACTGCCAAAATAAATGATGTCCAGGGTCCTGAGCTAATCTTTGCCTTTGATCATGTGTATTGGAAGATTTATTTGCTAAAGTAGTGATGAAAAGATTTCTGATCATTCTGAAGTATCAGCTCCAAATAACCTGGACTTTTTGATTTTCAAGATAAATCAGGAAATGTGGAGTATTTTCCTTCCTTTTCAATCCTTTGTAGTCTCCATAGAAAGCTGTATAATAAAGCAATTCAGAGAGTAGCAGTAGCCATTCCTTTTCTGGCATCATTGCCTTGTATGTGAAACTGTGTGACATGTTGTGTGAGTGTGGGATATCTGACTGTGTTGTTACCTCTGAAAGTAATGGCAGAAGGAGATGGCAACTTTTTTTTCTTATGTTTTTTCCTCATTGGCTATGTTTTGATTTTTTCTCTTTCCTTGTTCTACCTAAAAGTTCACAATGCACAGTATTTCTGTGCTTACAGAAAATACCATGAAAGCACAGTAATGATACATGGTTGCATCTGTCTTGCAGTGCATCTCTGGCATGGAACTTGGTCTATTTTTAATACATTCTACACAAAAGAACCATCAAATAGCACTGTTTTGTGCTTTGGATATTGCTGGTTTTGCTTTGATGGTTCCCTCACTTGCTCTTTTGTTGTATGAAACCTTCCTGATTTTTGCACTGTCCATTCACTTTATATTTTCATATGTATTTATGGTTATGTATTTTAACTGATTTATAGTGGATTTTTCAATACCACAGAACATGCATTTCCATTCTTATCATGTATGGAAGTTTTAGTGTAATTTTGCAGAAATCACTGAAACTTGATCTTTGAGTCTGTGTTAGATCCTTTCTGAGAAGGATTTTTAAATTTAATTTTGGGTCATATAAAGTTTAGTTTTTTAGGCAAAACACAGCCTCTTTTTTTGCAAAACATCTTCTTTACACTGACTAGCACTTTCTTGTTTCAGGACTTTATGATGCATACAGCCACACGTGAGAACTAAACTGAAAGCCTTTTACTGGTTATTGCATAAAACCTTTGTGATAACGTAGTCTATGTTATATACTCTAGATGGATATTTTCAGATCAGAAACTGGGGAAGAGAAAGATTCTTTCACTGAAGATTAAGAAGCCCAGGGTAGGGCTCTGCCTGAATCTTGAGTGTGTTTCTTACAAGCCTATATCATTTTAGGCTCACCTAACAGGGTACAAAACACGGTTATAGGGAGATAAGTCCAAGTTCTCAATATCCTGGGGAGAAATTACTGTAACAGCCACCATGGCTGTATTATTTCTTTTGTTAGGAAGTCCTGTCTCTGTCCTATTGCATTCGATAGCATCCAAGAATGTGGTAAAGACCTGAACTAAACCCGCCAAACAATCCCCTCCTTTTCTCCAGAGCACCTGCAGGCAGAGTGGACAGATGGGGAAGGTCCTTACCTGCTCACATAACTTCTAGCCAGCCCCTACATGTTACCTTTTTGCTGCAGGGGGTGTGGAGGCAGTTCCCAGGATGTCAGAGTGCTGCAGGGGGGTGGAGGCAGGGTCACCTCAGGAAGGCGGGAGGGTGGGAGCAGCTTCCACAGGTGCTGCAAGGTGCACAAGAGGAGAAGGCAAGGACTTCCAGCTGGGGGTTGTAGCCTTGCTCTGGCCTTGAGGGGAGGAGGACAAGGGCACCCTTGCTACACCTCTGAAGCCTAGCCATGGCTTCAGTTGTTTCTGCAGTTGCAATTTGGGATGGCATCTCCAAGCTGGAAAACTGATTTCCTTGTCACTGAGTGTGGATCACCTTCAGGCTGCAAATCTGAGTTGATGGTGTCCCAGACTGCTGCCCATTGCCGAGTGGTATGGAGAAGGTGTGCTTCTGCATGCACTGGAACACCACAGTAATGAAAGCCTTTAAAAATATCAGTAGCAATTAAAATAATTTTCAACTTAATCAGCACTCTATTAGTAAGGAATGGTTTCTTATTGTTCTGTACAAGTGTGCTTGATAGATATCAGGTGGATAAAATATATCTGCTTGTGGTGTCTTTGTCCCTTTTTAATTTTTTCGTTTAGCTCATGATTTTATTTAATGGAAGAGACACTTCTCACATATTGGCTTGACAATTTACAAGCATTTGTTTGTGCTGAATTAAGCACATTTTTAAACTTTGTGTGTTGCTGCTGACAGTTTGGGGATTGATTTTTATCCCTAGAGAGATGCCTTTTTGTCTTTAAGGCAAATTGAAGTTGACTGCTGGAGCATTCCCTGGTAAGAGAGAGAATCTACTTTAGGGATATTTTTCTACTGAGAATTCATTTTTAACTCAGAAGCTTCACCAAGGTCATGTTTTTCATGACACTTTAAAAAAAAAAAAAGGTAAAAAATGTTTACAGACAAAGAAGTAGCATTAACTTCAGAGAAAATAAATCGGAGCAAGTATTACCAAGTTTTTCCTCTTGTAGTTCTCTGTCAGGGAGTTGTGCTGAGATATGCACAGTATCTATGTGAAAATTCCAGACTTTTCCTCTGAAAGCAGTGTTAAATGCTGGTGTGGGCAATGGCAGAAAAGGGTTTTACCCCTCTGTGTGTTTTCATCTATGCTATGAAATTAAGTTTTAAAACTTCTGTAACATTTTTTAGGACATTCAGATTTTTTCAAGAACATATTCATTACTTGTCCACATTGGCAACATGGGGTGGGGTTTGCAGGCATGAAAGGATTAATGTAATGAGATGCGTGTGAGGATGCAGGGTCTCCACCAGACAGGTACTTTAGGAAGTCTTCATTCATGTCAAGTAGAGCTAAATGCTTCTTTTTAAACAGTAGGGTCTGTGGCTGAACACGCTGCACTAGAGTTAGACCCTAAACTTTGTCCAACCTATATTCACCACCCCCCCTCATCAGTCTGGCACAGTTTTTGTACACAAACATTATATTGTTGTTATATTGACTGGAATGATTGGAATTCATTTATATATCTTTCAAGCATATAATTTATATATATATATCAAGGTCTTTTTTGGCACTATATTTGTTTTATACATCTATTTTTTACAAATATAAATACAGCTAAAATAAGTAGTGCTTGTGTGTATATCTGGTCTGGTTCTGTGCTCCAAATAAATAGCACCTCTCACCTGAAAAACAAAGCTGAATCAAGCCATCCTGGCCAGTGGGCAGGTCTAGTGAGGGCTTTTGTGGTTTTACCTGGCAGGTTACTGGTGAGGTGATGGACAGACCCCATTAAAATCTCATTTAATGCTTGTCTCTGGAATGACTGCACTCTCTTTAATCTCTGTCTTTGTATTCACTCATACTTGTAAGACCCAAGTGACTTAAAAAATAAATAAATAACCTTAGTCCTTCAATAAGGTTCCAAATGACAAATTCACGCCCCCTTGTTTTCATTTCCAGGAAATCAAACTAGCTGAAAAAAGGTTTTTACCACAGTGGAGCTAAACATGTTGTGAGAACCAATTTTTTCAAGAAACTTTTATTCTGCTGGTTATAAAATCCTCTTAAAGGAGCTGCACACCTGTGTAGTCTTCCTTTAAACCTTCTTTGGGATGTTCTCATTGGATTTTTCACACATTTGAGTCATAAATATTTGAGTTGTCTCCATATGTTTTTGAAAGCCTGGCTATCAATTACCAGATTTTTCATTTGTTTCTTGATTTTATTTTTGCTCTTCTCAGATTCCTCCTGCAATATTTGTGACATTCTCTCTTAGTAGTGACTGGTGTAGGACATCTTGCAAAATTCAAGAAACAAGACTTATGGTATTTGTTGCACTATAAAGAAAAAAGTAAAAACCTGTACCTTCAAAACTGAGCAAGTGCCTTGCATACGCAGCAGAAAGCACTTGGCTGGTGTTTAGGATGGGGTAGGTGAGGGGTGAGAGGAAGTAGGGACTGACGTTTTTGGTTGCAGCTGGTGAGCAACATCCCAGAGCTACCCCCCTACAGCAATGAACTCACCTTATCTGCCAAGTTCTCACTTCCAGCATTTTGTTAATTAAATTTTAAAGATTTTTCTCTGATTCACTTTGGAATTTGGATCTTTTTTGAAATGAAGTTATCATTAAATTAGAACATAGCATATATTAATAGCAGGAAATTCCAAGTAATTATATTGTCCTACTTTCTCCCCCTACGTTTTATTGGAGCTAGATGTTGATTTTTGTGAACTGTACCTTTGTTACCCTAATAATCTTGTTTCCCTTTTGTCCTTTAGCCTGAAGACTTCTGGTGTTTAGAATTAACTTTGTTCTCAGTCCTTTTCCATTTTGTGCATGATTATGCACCTAATTAGAGGTAATTGTTTCCTTGCATCAGCCAAGCAAGCAGATCTCAGCTACATCTGAGGGATATGAGGAACCTCCATCCTAAAAAAAGTGCAGCAAAGGCTTTGGTAATTTAGTATTTCTCTCTGGCGTGTTCATTGTTCTGTACCTATAACAAACATGCTTTAGATATGTTTCACCTGCTACAATAAGTTGTGGAAATCATGGAAACCTGGTTATTCTTAGCCAAGAAATAGCAGCATGAATGTTCTAATGCTGTCACAAAGGTTGTTATTCAGGATTCTTCTTTTAATCAAAGATTTAACATTTATTAGCTTTGTGTCAGGTTCTCTTTTGAGTTTTATTTGTAATTAAGAATAAATGGATAATTTTACCGATTTTAGTACAACTTTTTCAAACTTCAGAATTCCAGGAATGAATTCTTATCTGTTATCTGGGACTCAGAAAAGGTATTTAACTGGGTCTAATCATGACAAAATGCAAACTGTCATTAATTAAGTTTGTAATTGTCTAGCAGGAAGAAGAAAAAATTACAGGAGCGAGGTAGGAGAAGAACTTTAAGTAGCAGTGCATGGTGAATGAGATGCACAGCTTCCATTATCACCAGGAGCTGCATGGCTAATCCAGCAGCCTCGGCACTGGGGAAAATGTACCCTGGGATGTCAGGTGTTAAGGGGAAGAATGGGCCTCTCACGTTCTTTGCACTTACAAGCCGGCTGTAACCTTTTGACTCTCTCTCTCTTTCTCTTCTTGAGTTGGGTTTCCTGAAAGGAAAAGGGGGTTGGGGAATGCAGGGGAAGAAGGCTTAAAGGGTGGAAGATCTGTTTCACTGTAGTGTATTTGCAAGCTGTTGGTGATTTTTTGTTTTTTTGGTTTTTTTTTTTTAATGGAATGACTTTTATTTTATTTCTTAAAGAAGTTGCTTTTAATGTAGAGTGTTTAGAACATGACTTAAGATATGAATGTCTGCTGAGTACCACTATCAACACTATAAACTTTACACCTGTGATTCTGACACAAGTGTTTTGCACATAGTTTCTTTATCTTTCTAACTAAAATTAATTTAATCTCATTTAAGAGCATAACAGAGGAGGACAGCTAGTTCTGTGAATTTATGTTGTGTTTCCTCTTGAGCAGTGCAGAAAAACAACTCCCAAATAACAAGAAATCCCTTTTATTCTCAAAGGATCCCTTAATGTAGCATGATCATATATCGATCACATTGAACTTGGGTGTATTCCAGGTCTGAAGATCTGCATATGCAAAGAAAAACTTGTAAAATTCTTGCACATTTAATCTCCTTGCTAACTCTGAGTTAGTAGGTGTGAAAATACCTTGGTGCAGGGAGCTGAGCATTTACTTAGTCTAAAAGAACATGCAACAAATAAGAGGGAAAATAGGTGGCTAGTTAAGGTAGATCTCTCCAATTTTCATTACTTCTGAGGAAAAAGAGCAGAAAAACATATACAAGAAAAACTTTTATTATCCTTTTTTGAAATAGTCTGTTCTGGGCTGATCTGTTTTAGAATGTAGAGGTGGAAACATTAAAGGTGGTGGTTACTTCCATTAATTAAAAGGAATCTTGGTCATAGCACAGCACCCTGAGAATGCTAAAGGAGTTTTGTATATTCTTGGCTTCCATCTTTGGTTTGAGGATTTCATTCCATTTCAAACTTTGTGTCTTTCTTTGTTAGATATAACTTTGAAATGGTTCACATTGCCTTTGCAAGGCTGAAATGAGGAAGCAATGGAGTGGAGCCAATGGAGGGGTAATTTTACAGCCAGCAATCAGGAAAAGGAAGAGTTCTTAGCCAGGGGACTCAACAGTGCCAGGAGGAGCCATTATTCTATTATTATTTCTAGTATGGAAGCATTGTTTTAAGTTACATTAAAAACATCCTTTACATTTCTTTGTTATTTGTGTTGTAAATTTTCCATATCAACTTTTCCAAAAGAAAGGTGTGAATGTATATTGAAGTGGGCTGCTTGGGATGCATCTTGCTTTAGAAATTGTGGGTTAAAGGCAAACCTGAAATCAATTCCTCTGACTTAGCCTGGAAGTTCACAGAGACTGGCCAAAGATGGAGTGAATTCTCCTTTTCTTAATACTCAGCTGCTCTAGGCAGCTTGTCTCCTCACAGGCACCATACTCCCATTTTTTTCTACTATTCGGGAGTCCAACTTTTTGTGTTTTAAGGGCCCAGCCCTGTAAGCTTTCCAGGAACCTTACACTTAGAAGGCTAAAGGGGGGAGAATGAAGCGAATAACGTTATTCATGTCTATGGACTTGTTTTTATCTCCTGGAGATTGCAGATATTGAAGGCTATGATGGATTTGAATGAGGTTTCAGATCATTTTATGTAGATAACTTCCTTGTTTTCAGTTACTAAGAAGTCCACTGTCAGTAAATATTTTATATTCAATGCTGCTTTAATTCCACTATGCAGAGCATGTGTTGAGAGCCAGTATTGAAGGGGTTTGCAAACCAAAGATTATTATTATCCTCCATTTTTCATTGATAGACTTTGAGGAGGTGAAGGCCTTACAGCTGCAAGACAAGTGCTATTTGACATAAAAGCAGAACTTGAAGCAATGTCTCCCAAATCATTTGGGCCATTTGAGACAAATGGGAACAGAACCCAAATATCCTGAATTCCAGTCCAGCCTCTTAGTCCTGAACCCATTTTTTAATTTAAAATTTAAAGTTTCCATGATTATTATTTCTACTGCCAAGACTTTCCAAAGATTTAAATTAATTTATTAAATGCTGTCTTACGTGGAAGACAGAAGCAAAATCCTTACCCCAGGGTACTTACTCAGTGGCCCTAATTGCGCAATCTGATCTCTTGATTGAATGTGTGGACTAACATGAGCCCTGTTCTGAGAGTTTGGCTGGGATTTTAATAGAGAAGGGACATGGAGATTGCAGGTTCTCTACAACACCATCACTCAACTTCACTACATTACCACTACTCTCCTACATGTTTGTATGTTTCCCTGAGTCCTCTAAGAGCTTTTGTGCAGCTGTTGCTCAGTTACCTTCAGTAGATGGTAAAGTTTGGGATGAACTGTTTTTTCTTCTGTGCATAAGCCTTGATCTGTGGCACTACTTAAAGATGCTTTGCGATGCACCTTGAGATTAAAGTGCATCACCCCTGCAGTGCATTGATCTCTCCTGGCCCAGAAAGGGGTTGTCATAGATCTGCTTTTCAAATCAGGGCTCCCTTGTGGGTTTTTCCAAGGCATCATCTCCATGTCATTGGGTTGGCAGGATATGAAGCTGAGGGTCTTTTTGAAGTTTTCCTTCACACCAAGGGGTATATACTTGTTGTGCGGGAATCACGGCAAGTTGCACCCTCTCCTCCCCGTGTGTTCAGGGCAGGATAACTTAGTGCAGTGCTCAAATATTCCAGACCTTTTCTAAAAGTAAAGGACATGTTATGTTGGACAATTAAAATGAAGAATGGAATCTAAATGCTGAGAAGTAGTTTCTTGCAGAGGACTGAAAAACTGGGGATGAACTTTGTTAGTTAATTAAATAGTCCTATAAACATCTATGCCATTACAGCTACACACAATAGTCTTATTTTAAGAAACATGATCATGTGCTTCGTCAAATATCACTCAGGCCAGTATTATTTAGTTTTTGCATAATCATAAAACAAATACTGTTTTAAAGTCTGCTTATGCAGCTCACATTTCATTCTTTTTTCTTTTTTTTTTAAGTATAAAAAAAAATTAGCTTCCTGCATCAAATGATTTGTTATTGGAAAAGCAAAGCAACGTTTCTTTACGCAAAACTCTTCTTCCTTCAGAACTGTGGTACATGGAAAATATTTTCCAGCTTTCAGAGTTTATTTGATTTTGAACACTTTTGGTTATGTAAGTTTTAATAAGTAGCTTTGGTGTACCCCTAAAGGCACACCCCACACACTTATGTTGTGTGACCTAGGGTCACAAGTAATGGCTGCAAGCTAATTGATTGAGAAAGGCTTGTCTGACTGGGCCCCTTTGAGTCCTCCCTTTACATTCCTAAATTTCTGTAAAGGAGGCACTGGCAGCTTTGCCTGGTGAGAGGAGGGGTTGGGGGAAAGGGAGGAAGTTTCTCAGTTTCTGATTATGCGCAGAGTTTCCTTGTACTGAGCTTATGTTCTCCACCCACTACTTAGTAAGAACTCCTTAACAACTTAAAGCTTTATCCCTGTGAGTACCAGAAAAGTGATCTGAGTATTTATTGAGCAGGGAGGACAAACTGCTTGCTCCAGGCAGGGAGAAAGCTTATGGAAATTATATTAGACCTTCAGCAAAGTGCACAGCTGCATCATACAGAAGCTGAGACTCAAACTGACAGGCAAATAAGCCAGATCACGGAAGGGGCCTCTATGTGGCAGCTCTGAGCTACCAAGTGTTGGACAACTAGGCAAAAAGTGCAATGGAACAGGGCAGAAAATAACACACTAACTTCAGGCAACTGTTGCTTATTCATGGTGAGTCCAGTTTTGAAATGTTGTTTGAAATGTAGCTATTTTTGTTGTCTCTAAAAACCCTTCCGTTTTACCACAGCGATCCTTCTGCAGAGCTCATTGTGTTCCAGATTATTTGTCCGGATGTGCACTTCAGTTCTGAACGATACAGAAATGCACAGGGATAGCCCTTTCCTTGCTGCTTGCTCTCTTGTGCTTTTCTTGCTTCAGGAGACAGGTCCTGTTTCTAAAAGCACACTGCATGGCTTCTGATTTGGAAAGAAATAGTTTTGCAGCCAGCACTGGGTGTGCAGCTGCATGGAGGTGAATAAGAGAGCACAATTTCTGTGCAGTTTTCTGCAGTTTGAGCTTTGTGGCACCTCTCCATTGCTCCTTATTTCGCTGCCTTATCTTGAGAATGTATGGCACGGTCACTATGAAAAGAGCTTTGTGTTTGAATTCCTGGTGAGTCGAAGGGTCAGGGCCTATGAGTTATCTGCCTGCCAGCAAGACTCGTTGCTGTGTCCCTTTATTTTTCAAGCTGAAATAGAAAAAACATGTGTCCTCATCCCTTTTTTATAAATGTATTTTGAATTCAGGTTTTACATGCTGTTTGTGTGTGCTTTGTTCTTTTGACAAACTCGAGGCTTGGGAGAAAGCCAGTTTTATTCTATCCATATTTATTTTATTTATTCAAGCTTTCCTGCAGCTTTTCTGAATTCCTTTGTTGTGATGCACATAATTTTTTCTTAAAACCATTTTCTGAGATTCTGATTCTGCTGAGACCAAAAGGATTTATACTCTGATACATATTTCCAAAAATACCAGAGTGCTATCTAAATTTTAGGTAAGTTGCACAATTATACAGAAGATAAGGCTTTTATAACATTTGACTCTCTTAAGGAGGGAAACACAATACTTGTGGATCAGTTCTTGAACAGATTGTGTTAGATACAAAAGTCATCTAGTGTAATGGTAATAAATATGATCAGAGCTATAATGTTTTTTCAGTAACTGAGTTTGAAAAAGCTGCTTCATTAGCACAGCAACAGAATTAAACACTGCATGTTGACAGTAATGTTAGAAATATATTTGTGAAAACTGCTGAGTGGATGAAATTTAGAGTAATAAATCATCAGAGCATGTCAAAATTACTCTGTATGTGAGGTTTTAAGATGTCTGTAATTTAGAGGAGAAGTGAGTTTGTTTTTCCTGCAGCAGAAGTGTGATTCTGTACAAAATTGTTTTCATCATATAATTCAGGTGCACGAAAAATCTTAAAATTATGTAGCAGTTATTTGGAGCTAAATGGAAAATGCTCATTTGCTAGAATAATTCTAATATGCAATGTAAGAAGTCGGTCAGATGAACTCTGCACAGAGGGTATGTTACTATTTGTTTCTTGATCTGTCTTTCTGTTTTTATGCTCACCTAGCAATTAGCAGAATGCTTGCTTAAAAAAAAAGATGATTTTCAGATCTGAGTTGCTCTGACATTACAGTCCTTTTCAGGTGCAGAAGTTCATATTGTTCACTTATTGTGTCCTTTCTTATTTGCCAGTTTGTGATCTTGAGTTTACCCATCAATTCTGAAAATGGTTTTAAATAGAAAGGGGGGGATTGGGCCAGAAAAATGCTGAGAAATATGGATTTGACTGCAATACTGCAATGTAAGGGGATCTAAATGGACCTCATACTTTGTGTTTTCTCATTGTGAATTGAAATTCTATATATTTTGACTTGGGCTAAACATTACTTTCAACAAGAAAATCTTTGACTGTGTTCTTAGTTCAGTTAAGGATGTTCTTTTCTTTTAGGAGTTTCAGGTTTGCTCTGAGGGAAAGAAATACGTTCTCTTCAGTAACATAAATGTACAATTTCCTTCTTGGCTTTGCTGTGAGAGAGGAATACCTTCTGAAGTGCTCTTTACAATTTTAAAAACTGAAAGTAAAAAAATCTTCCAGGAGGTGGTCTCTTCCCAGATTTGGAGGCCTGGGCAGCTGGGGGCTCACCCACCTCCTGGTGGTCATGAGGCCCTCGGGGAGCAGGGAAAGGTGGGCACTCACATGGGGCTGCCTCCTCCACAGGCACACGAGCAGCGGATCAATCCTTTCTGTGCTCTGGGCAAAGTAATGCACCAGTGGTGTTGTGACACCAGACTAGAGGATTATGAAACATTTCTTCATGCTCTGATGATCAGCCTGATGAAGGGGAAAAGGTTTAATGAGAAAGAGAAGAATTTACCGAGAATTTTATGCCTACATCTATTATTAAAAGCAGAATATCTGCATTTAATGTGAATACAATAGTAGTTATATTCTGTGATTCTGTGAAGGAAACATGGCAATAGTGATGATTAAAAGTGGTGTTCTCACTGACTGTCTGAGGAGTGGCACAAGTTAATGTGACTGGCAGGAAGCATAAACAGCAGTAGTGTATCTCCAACTATTGTTCTGTCTTAGAGAAAGTCAAAGAATCATGAGCTCAGGCTAAAATAAAGATACCATCTTTTTTAGGTCTCTCTGACACCAGTAAAAGAAAAAAAACTTAGTTTTGAAAAGCTTAAAATGTTTGAAAGGTTGGTATTTAACATCATTCATGTTTTTCAAGGAGTAATGAGATTTGTTTTGTGATTTACATAGAAAGTGATTTTGGAGGCTCACTTTGAGGTTTGTTCTGTTGCTCTGTATGGAAGGAAACCCTTTATTTACTACATCTGCTCCTTTTATGGACATCTGTATATTAACAGAAACAGGTCTGCATGACACCTATGGATATCTTTAGAGTCACATGAGAAATCATGGAAACTCAAGATTAATAGTTGATTTTTCTTTCAAAGAGAAGAACTAGTTCGTGCTGTCTTGACAAGGGATATCTATAACAATAGGTGAAGGAAAATTGACAGGTATAAGAGAATTGTAACATTCATGTAGTCAGTGAATCACAGTGTTTTCAAGATGAATTTAAAAGAGAAAAAAACAAACTCTAAACTATAGCCTAGTAATTTTGAAAGATTTTTTAAAAGAATTTTAAAAAACGAAGACAAATTTCTTTAATCTTCTCAGCTACAACTCACTATCACATGGAATGTGACCTCTAGAATACCGAAATCAACTTTTAGTTCACTTTTACTTTCCAAAAACTTATCCAAACCATCAGCAGAAGACTGTCCCAGATGGTGATGATGAAGGTGGAAGAAGAACAGATAAAAGGAGATACATTTGGCATATGAAGTGATTTAAGTCATTGTAATATGTGGGTAAAAGCAAATGACCACAGAGAAAAGCAGAAATTAGGGTAGGAACAGTCATAAGAGAGGCAGAACTTAAAAAGTAAACCAGAGGAGATCTAAAAGTAGAATGAGCATGGCATGAGAGAGGAAAACCACCCTGTCTAAAATGATTTGTCAGTCACTGAGATGCGCCTTGGGAGTTGTCCTGTCTTCTCTGGATTTGTTCAGAAGCATTTCCACTGCTGGCAGCCAGTTATATACCTGAAGTTATAAATTCATCTGAGAAAGTAGGCTGTTCCTTCCAAAATTATGATCACAGCATTTCAGAGAGGGCGATGTGAGATGGAGCCTCTCTTTTCTACCTAACATCTTCATATTTCTTTATCCTCTCATATACTTTCTCTGTCTAGCAGTGAAGGTAGAGGTAAGGATAGATGGTTACATCTGCTGTCACTGTTTTTTGAGCACAGGCTAAGTTTCTTTTTTCAACTCCAACAAGATCCCTGTAACTTTTTAAAAATTCTTGTCCTTTGGAAGGACTTTTGGCAATTTTGCAATGCTTGGGCCTGGGGGAGATGGGTGAGAAATATCAATGGATTTTCCTCTGCCTTCCCTCTGACAAAGCCATTCACTTTAAATTCTTTTAATCACCCATGGCTTTACTCAGAACTTTGTCAAAGGTCCCATTGACTTTGGTAGGGATTGGGTGATGCCAGTGGGGGAGTTCAAAACTGTTCATGATGATTTTCTGTATACGCATGTGGCACCATAAGGGCTTAAGATTCCTCAGTATTCTGCTGGAAACAACACCAGACTCCACAACCATGGAAATACATACAGTGCTATGTCCAGTTTCTGAAATACCTACCTCTCTGTTGTATAAATGTTTGGTGGTTCTGGCAATAACTAGATGAACGTTTCAATTCTAATATTACCTTTAAAACCCAAAGATTGTATTAGTATTAATTGTGTAATCTCAGTTTATTAGCAATATGATAGAGGTAGGTAACAAATACAGCTTCAAGTGCTGCAAAAACGCCCCCTTCTCCCTCTTTTAAGCCATTTTGAGTGACAGTATTCCATTTGCATCATTAACTGTCCACATCTCCTCTTAACCCAAAAGATGTTCCATGGACCATAAATTTCCTGTGAAAGACCTACAACTGGTCCAGTTTTGAACAGTGCACATTTAATGGTGTTAAGTGATAAAGGAAAAGATAAATTAAAGAGAAGGTCCTACCCTGGAATATGTCCCATTATTGTTGGGAATTTTGTTATTTTGTTATTTCCAAAACACATCACCAGCTGAAGATATCCTTCTAAGAATAATCTTTTGAGGCAGAGCTGGTTGAAGGTATCCCAGTGCTCTCTCACTGCTTCTTCTCCCACTTCTGCTAACCAGAGCTGTGTAGGTGGCTATGGCCAGCCTGGTGGAAATACATTCAAAGTGCCTTTCCTAAGGTGACTGACCAAAGTAGATTGCAGTCCCTCTGGATTGAGGATCAATGTCCTCTGAAAATACTGCCTGTGGTTTTGGTCTGTGTTTTATAAGTTGTTAGTGACTGTGGCCTGGTTGTCACTGAGCATCTGTTATTTCAGCCTATGTATAATAATTTCCTGAAATAAAAATCTGTGCCCTTAGTAGGGAAGAATGAGTTATAACATGTTAACAGTGAAAGTGGAGGAGAAAGTGATTGACACAGAACTTTATTCAAAAAACATACAAACACATGTACGTGACACAGTTCTGTATGTGACACAGCAGCATGACAGAATCAGCCTGTTTTGGAAATACCTTTGAATGTTTTGGAAATACCTGTGAAAATCAGAATGCACTTTCTGTGAGCCCCATAAAACTTCTTTCAAGCTCTGGCTGAAAATTCATGAGGAAGGTTTTTTCCCAGAAGTACCCAGTGTTGGCCCAATTATCCTTCCATTGACATCAAGAAGAATTACATCAGTATTAGGCAAAAACTGTAAAAATTGGTAGTTCATGCTATAGAGAAAGTAGTATTCCTCAAATTCTTTCCTTTGTGGTTTGTTTTTCCTCTTCATTTTTAATCTACTGCCAGTGTCTGGAAGAAAATGAAGAAATTTGGCAGGATCTGGTAACTTAATCATGTTTTAAGTTATATCAAACCACTTGCTTTCTATCACTTTGCTCTTCTTTTAACTGTATTTTTTGGCCTGAAATTTTCCATTGTGTACTCCCAAACCACAGGTGATTCTTTTGTTTGTTTGTTTTCTTTCTTTTTTTCTTGTTGAAGGAAGTATGTTGAAATTATTTTAAGCAGCAGAGGTAGGAATGCATTATATTTTTCCTTTTAGAAATGAAGTAAACAAAACCAACTCAACAAAAGTCTTTGAAAAACAGCCTTTGGAACAATGTGACCAACAGGTGGTTTTTGGACTATTTTTAAAGGGCTTGACATAAAAAGAGATCTAAATTGTTATATATTGGAGATGGTAAATTATAGACACTTTTTCCATTGTACATTGTGTTTTGGCAATAGATGTGAAGGTAAACTGATTTTTTTTATTTACTACGAGGATTTTAAGACAAGCTGGGCATTGCATATGTATAGCACTGAGTGACCTGTCCTTAGAGACCACGATGCTGCAAGAACTTGGCATGAGCATGTATCCAGGATGATAGACTTAGATGGATGCTGGGAACTCAAAACACAGGTAGAAAGGCTGCCATCTTGGAGCATCTCACATGGGCAAGGAATGAATGCTCTCTCCATCTTCTTTTTCTTGAAGCCTTCCTTGACTGTAGTTTCAGCAGCACCAGGCTGTGTTAATTAAAAATGTACTGATGTGGTTTTTTTTCCCTTTTTATCCCCTTTTATCCTCTAATTATCTTTATATAATTGCATTAACTCAGCAACTTCTGAATCTCTCCTGACATTACCACTGGGTGATTCTCAACAGTGCTGTGAACTGATGGATACAATTTGAAAGAGGGGAAATTTAGGTTTGATTAAAAAATAAATTCTTTACTGTGAGGGTGGTGAGAAGCTGCAACAAATTGCCTCAGGAGGTTGCCAGCCCTGGTGGATGCCCCAGCTCTGGAAGTGTTCAAAGCCAGGTTGGATAAGGCTTTAAGCAACCTGGTCTGGTGGGAGGTCACCCTGCACATGGCAGGGGTTGGGACTAGAGGATCTTTCTGGACCCTTCATGATTCTGTGATTCTGTGATTCCTTGGTAGACATAGACCAGCTAACTGGCCCTGTGTACTCTCTGGCACGACAGGCAGTAGCCACCTCCCAGTTCTGAACTCAAAGCTAGCACTGTTTTAAGTTTCTTTCTTTTTTAATCCACCTACATTCAAAAACTGATTGCGTTTTTTTTCTCGTTTTTTTTTTTTTTTTTTAATCAAGTCATATACTGCTAGATTATGGTGTACATACACATTTTATTTTTGCATACCAGAAGGTCATAGCAAATACAGTTTTTGAATTTCTTTTTGAATAGAAATATAGAAAATTCTATAGAAAACCTCTGCAGCAATACTTATTTATAGAAAAAAACTCAAAAAAGATAATGAGCAAAAGCAATGCATGACAGAGTTCAGTCATTGGGGATGGACTCTGAAAGGTAAAATATTACAGCAGTTTTTTTGACCTGGCCAAAACCAAAATATTCTGATGTTTTTGATGAAAATATGATTCTTTTATCCACATTGAGCTACATATGTATAGTTGCACATCCAACTGATTTTCAGGTGGAGGAATTTGTTCTTAAGACAGTCCAGTTAAGCACTGATGGAAAGAACTTCCAACATCAGATTTGGCATGGTTGAACATATTAATTTCAGTTTAAATATTTGAAAAGGTAACCATTTTATGGGGTTTTAGTTACAGAAACACAGTACACAGTGTCATTGCATTCATCTCTGTCACTCTGGGTTTATTCAGAGTTTATCACAGCATTAAGAAGTTCTAAAAGTTTCAATCTACCTCTGGATAGAGAAACCTCAAGGTGTTTTCTAACTTCTTTGTACCTTTGGGCAAATCCTTAAAACATGTAATTTCTTGCTGCTAAAATATTTTAGTGTTTCTATTTATTTTATAAACGAATGTGTTTCTTTTTAGCTACAAGTACATTAACTTGACAGTATCCATCTGGAAGGGTTTTTTGTTTGTTTTTAACTTTGCAGGTCTATTTACCTGTGCTCTGTGAGTAGTGACTTACATCTGTTTGGATTCATTTGTAGGTGATCATTGGAATAGCTAAAGTCAAGAAGTGAGAGTCCTGTTGTTTAAAGTGTTGATTAAGGTGCACATCACACTTAGAAGTAAGATGCTGTATTCCTGCTGTATTGGAAGCAGGGTCACAGAACATCTCAGTTCTTAAAACAGATTTAAGAGCCTAATCTTAGAATCTTTTAAAAAAAACTTTAAACAACCCAAACTGGATTTCACAGAGCTGTCATATTATCAACAGTATTATTCTTAAATCTCTCTTGTTACTCCCATTTTTTAAGTGAGACTTCTACTAAGGTTTGTATGTTCTCCTTTTTTCTTTCCCTGTGTCATGTGTTTTGAACCCTTTTGTGTCTCAGTTAAATGTGAAAGGCGAAATTCTCAATGAGTATCATGTTTTATGAAAATCTGTGTGTGTATGGAGAAAAAAAACCCCATGATTGGTGCCAATTTTGAGGAAGAGGCAGGCAGAACATAGCTGTTATACATTCTGTTTGGCAGTGCCTCAGTGGCCAAACAAAATGTGCGCAGTCCCAGACTCATCACAGAACAGTTTCTCCTGCCAGGTGATAGTGTAATAAACAATGTGGAGAGATATGGCCATTTGCAGTGAGAAGAAAGAATGTGGAGTTATAGAGCAAAGAGCTCTATAACTGTAGGAAAACAGGTTTCATCCAATCTGGTGCTTACAGGACACCTTGGGTTTGCTATTGCAAAAGAATAAAGGACCAAATGCCAGAGGATCTTAAAAGGATGTAAATTGCTTGCTATAGGCAAACAAGAACATCTTGTTTGCTTTTTTTCTCCTATTTACTGAGCATTTTATAGTGCATGGAAAAATCACATACTATTTCAGTCATCACAAACTGCACTGAACACATGAGATTCCTACTAATCTTTCATATGAGATGGCCAACTGCAGTTAAATTCTGTATAAATTATAAAATAGGGGTGCTGAGATATGAAAGATGATTATAAACTTTAATTTGGAGGAAAAATTTGCAAAAAATTTACTTTTTTGTAAGTCTGAATTTAGCCAGAACTTGGTTCTTTACTTGGCTCTGTTAAAGTCAGCATAGGTATGTTTAGATGACGATAAAAGCTTGATTTTAAAGCAGTTCAGTATTTTCTGGTTTTTTACATTTAAAATGCCTACATATTCTATCTTACCTTTGCCAAATTACAAATTGCTTCTGTAAACTTGGGATTAGTCTTTTCTAAAGATGAGAATGTTAATACTGAAAGTATTCCTGCCTATTATTGTTACTTACATAATATTTTTAAAGATCATTTTAATTCTCAGCCAAACAAGGTTCATCAATGGAAATTAATCACTACTGCCTTTTATGATGTTATTGACTACATAAATTTGGTTTTCTAGAATGCTGTAGCTTGTGTAAGATAATTTTCCTTCTCCTAATGTCATTCAAATAAGGGAAAACACCAACTCTTTTTCATTACTCTGCTTTTTGTTTTACAAGCTGGATGAGCATCAGTGCCAGATGATGATCATCAGCAATCACTAGTTTATTTATTTGAGAAAAATAGGAACATTTCACATTTGAGGATCAGTTGTCTTTTATGGACTGTTTTGGAAAGGTACTACTTCTAAATATTCATTTTTCAAGAAATGGGAATGTTACCAGTAGCAACAGGAAATCTTAATGACTCAGGTCACTGTGGGCAGAAGTCCATTCAGCAACAACTTCTGGATGGGATTTGCAGCTGAATTTAAAAGGTTGTTAGCAATTAGAATGTATTCTGTGCTTTGAAATGCTGGATAACAGAGGGATTTAGCCACAGTGGCCATTCTCCAATATCTGCCATGCATACAAGTTTAGAGCTTAGCACACAAGCCTTTTTGCCTCTTCAGGGCTTTTAGAGTTTGAGGGACTCCCTTGGAGCATCTTCCATTTTTGCCCCTGGCAAAGCAGAGCATAAAGGCCTCTGTGGCATATGAAGGTCTTTCTGTTCCTCCTTTTTGGATATTTCTGAACATCCTTTTTGGTGGATAAATCCTGGCAATTCTCTGAAGTAAAACATTCTGAGTACATGCAATAGCCAATTACTGCTTTCAAGCAAGGAGTTCTTTTCCCTTTCAGGGCTCTCCCATTCCATGTCCGCTCAGTAACCAGGGACCAGACCAGTAGTGTGCTTTTCCTTTTAGCAGCATGTTGTGATGTTAGAACTTCCTGCAAAATCATGTGTTTCATATGTTTTTTATATTTTAATCACGTTTTTTATAGTGTTTCCAGATGTAAGCACATATTTGGTTACAGCTTACTGCACGTGCTTATGCACCAATAAACTGGAAAGGCCTGCATCCAACAGCCTTAAAATCCTTGTGTGACTTTGTGTGTTACTTTGTGTGTGACTTCCAAAATCTCTGGTTTGGGATGTTGGACTCAGGGGGTTCAGCCTGTAGGTTTTCTCAGAGGTGTTCAGTGTGATACTTACTTGCTTGGTAATGTTAAAAGTCCCATTGCAAGAGAAAATGCTTTTCTTTCTCCTTCTCCTTCCTCTTCCGTGAATCAGACATTTACTCATGCTTCATCTGGCTGTTGCCAAAGATAGATGAAGCACTCAGTGAATCAGAGAGGCTGGTTATGTGTGTAGGACTCCCATATATCTGTGCAAGGTACACTGATGCACACAGAGTGAGGCTAATGTGTTCTGGGCTTAGGAAATTCTCATGCAAAATTACTTGATTAAATTTCTTTTTTCCCTCCTCATGTCTGTTCATGGCATCCCTTATCCAGAGGCCCTTGCTGTTTTTCCCCAAAGCAGTTCTGCTGGGCACAAGGAATGCCTCTAAGGGAAGCAAGCCACAGGAAAAGGATGAGGTGACTTTCCCACATAATGCAGTAAGTGACAGAAAGTGCGTGTGAGGTAGGTGAAGCACATGTTGGAATTGTAGAAGGCTCAGTCCTACTTGTGCTTCATACATTTTTCCTTTCCAAGCAGGAATCATTAGCACAATAAAACCCCAGCAGTTCCCTTTTTGATAATTCCAGTTTTGTGGTATCTCAAGAAGACCTGCATGGAAAGGTGAAAAACATAAAGCAGCTCTATGTAGCATCCCTTGAGTGCGGGTTGTGAGAGACATGAAACTGCTTATTTTATTGTGTAGAATCCCTCTTGAAAACCTCCTGGGATGTGGGAGAAGAGACGTTTGAGCGTCCTGAAAAAGAGGAAAGCCATGAAGTAGGTACCTAATAGTTTTTCTGGAAGAAGTGGAGGCTTTGAGAGATCAAAGTTCTCAGAACTTCATATGACGAAAAAATCAAGGACTTTTCACAAAGACAAAATTGGAATGTTTTGTAAAGGTTCAGTTAGTGAAGGCTGAGAAAAAGAATCTTAACTTGAAGTACATATGTATCCATAATCAACAATAAATTGGGATAATGAGAAACAGATTGATGCTGAAGCCTGCTCAGGTCATGCCGTGCAGGGGCATTTCTTGGTGTCTTGATGGAAATCTTAAAAAAACCTTCAAGGTTTGTGTGAGAGATGCACAGAAATGCCCATAATTTATGTGAATAACTTAAATGTGGTAAGGTGAACTCAGTCTTGGCTTTGTGCTGCTTGAGTTTTAAAAAAAGAAGAATTTATTTGGTTCACTTGGGACATCTCAAATATTGATAAACTTGAAAGAGCTGTGCCAGTACTTTTGTCATATGGTGACAGAGAAAAACATGCACAACAGAAACGCACTGTGCAAAGAATCAAGTAACAGTTTCTATTCGGATCACAGCCCTGTGGGCAGGTTATATAGAGAGTAATTTTAGCCCTCTTAGAAGTGTGTTGCTAGAATTACTCTATAAAGAGCAGAAATAACAGAAGCCTGGTAATTAAACATGCTGAATTTAAAAAAATTGGAGGGAAAATATTTATTGCAATAAGATTGAAGCATTTAAAATCTTTTCAGCTAGAGTCTTGCATTAGCCTTTGTGCACCAGTGGCATTTAAATTAAAACCAGTGTGCTTCCATAAATAGAATAGTTGGTTTTGATGAAGGCAGAATTTGTGATTAAAACAGCCTCCATTTGAAATCCCTGATTGCATCGATAAAGCAACTCCTTTGAGCAGTATCCTGCTGTCATACTGTTGATGACAATAAAGCTAAATATAAGTACAGGGAGTATCTGCAAATGTGTGCTTCCAGTTATATATTTATATATGTAACTGAAGCACTTGGGAAATTTTACTTATTTAATTCAAATGTAGACATGATATTATAATCCCTTCCCCCCAAACCTGGTCTTGTAATAAGGAAGGAACAATTGCATATTTGAAACTTCATCCTTTTTAAAGGTAAATAGTGGTAAAATAACAAAGGTGCATAAACTGGAAGTTGGAATCCATCCCTGGTGTTGCCTGCTTGTGTAGCATATATTCAGAGAAACCTATAAAGTCCCTCTGTGAGTACTTTCACTCAGTTGTACTTGATGGCAAGATCTATAAAAGATGTTGTCTTCAGATTTTTTCATTATTCTTTTTCTGTGTTGCACTTACAACCATATCTTATTGTGGATCCATACAAAGCATGAATTTTAGCCCAGTGTAGACGTCTTTGACAGAAATATATAGACTATATGTGTATATATATATGTATATAAATATATAAGCAAGAGATCATCTCAAAAAGACCCTCTCAAAATGTAATCTGGTTTCTCTGGTTCTTGCTAGGCGAAGGTAGCTGAACACATGCTAAATGGAGCAGAAAGGAGAGACCAGCAAATGGCAATTGTCAGTTTAATCAATACCTAGACCACAATGTAAATATCTGTTGATGTTTGTAGTGTCTGGGAAAGGTTTAGCTCTGCTTCTGCTTTGCAATGTTTTAGCAATGCTTGTAGCCATAAACCTGCCCTAAAACACTAATTAAAGAGGGTTTATGACTGCTTTGTGTTACTGGAGTGATGCAACAGATCAACACGTGTCAATGAAAGCAGCCTGTTGTTTTACCATTTTTGAAATAAAAAACCTGAATAACATAAAGTAATATGAGTGCTTTGTGTCTAAAAGCGACATGTCCCACATGTTGGATGGTCCCATCTCTCCCTGTAAATTAAGAAGTTATTTGAGTTAACTAATCGGTTGTAGGCTGTTTGGCACATAGCATCCATTTGAATAATCTAGCAGCTGTAGCATGAAGATGCTGAAGACTCAGGATGAGAAGTGGAGAACAGCTGGGAAAGGCCTCGGGTGGCAAGGAAAGGAGGCAGCAGCTGGAGAGTATAAACAGGGACCTGACAGGAAAGTTTTAGATGAGGAGAAAATCTGCAGCTGGGTTTGTGAAGCTTTACCTTGGTGGTAGCTGCTCCTAGATGGAGTTTTTCCTCAAGAACTTTTATTTGTTCACTCTTACATCTTCTCATTCACCCCTTTTCCACATCTGTATATATGAGTCTCAACTGTGCAGTGTATGCCATGTTTTGTATGCTGTAATTTCGTTATGTATGGTATTCTTTGCCATTCCATTAATTTAAAACAGAAGAAAGAATAAGGTGTCTTTAATATTCAACTCACCAATATGGAAACAACATCATATTAAGGAACCAGTATTCCCATAAACAGTACTTTTCAGCTGTGACTCATGAGTGAGGCTTTTAAGACTGTTTTACAAGGTCTATTGAATTGTATAAGCCTAAGAATATTATATCATACATAATTATCATTATGTGTAGTGGGTGCTTGTAGATGAAAAAGAAAAAGCAGAACCAGAAAAGTGAGATAATTCGGGTTGACACTGTGTATGTATTCCTATTTGAAGTATGATTTTCAGAATGCAAAGTCCAATCTTGATTTAAAAGGCTAAAGGGCAGAGGACATGTCATCATCCTTGGAAAGTGTTCCAGTGGTTAAGTACCACAGTGATACGACAGGTACCATGCATACTTACATCATATATATCTATACCTATGTCTATGTAATCTGAATTTTACAAACTGACACTTGTTTTCAGTGTTGTCTTTTACCTGTAAGAACCTCCTGTCAAAACTGATTTAGACACTGATCCATGTGACATAATTTTAGAGAATAAATGGAATTGTATTAAAGAGTTTCTTCTGGTCCTTCACTTATGAGGCTGTTTAGTGAGTTTCTTGAACTGTGCACAGCAGACATTGATACAGCCTGCCAACACCAGATGCTTGACTGCCAAGTATACAGTTAATCCAAGTTCTTCAGTCCTTTTCAGGCTTCTTCCACAGAGGCCTCTGGGGATGCGTTTTTCCCCTCAGCCCTAACAATGCATCGGGAGCTCATGTTTAGCGGAGCCCTGTCCACTCTTAGTGCCAAGCCTTTTTAAGAAATGTTGCCCCCAGCATAAACTCTCTCACTCTGCCAAGACAGCCCTAGTCTCTTGTTTAATTTGTAGATATATAAATTGGTTATCAGAGTGAAGGGACATACCCAGAGGCTCACAGAGTCTGGGAGGAGCAATCAGACTCCTAAATATCATACAGTGTCCTTGCCAATGGACTGGTAATTTACTTGTTTCTTCCCCTGTGCTTTGTGTGACTGCATATTTGCATTTTTTTCCTTCATGTGCTGAGGCTGTACATGCTCTTTCATTCAGATTTGATCTGGTTTCATCTGGTGAACAGAGTATACTTTAGGGATTGCATTGTGATAAAGCTGTTTCTCTAATCATGTTTATTATTATTACTATAAAATGTTATCTATGGGGTTAATTATTTCCTGTAGTTGTGTGATTAATAAAATATTCATCTCAAGTACATTATGAAATGCCTTCCATCTTGTTTAACTTAAGATTAAATTTCTTTCATTGCTGCCGAGCCCTGTTCAGGGTGGTACTCCTTCTCTGCTATCTCTGGAGAGCTGATATCATGCTGGTTTGGAATATTCATTAGCAGCCCAACCCTTTTTCCAGGGATAGCTGTGGTTATGCCCATTTCAAATGCTTCTGCTTTTAAAACATGCATCAAAAAATGCATTATTTCAAGAAAAAGGGGCTTGAACCTGAAATCTACTTCCTGGGCTGGCTTCAGAGGAGGAAGAGAGAGCCCTTCTGTTCTTGAAATGAATCAGCGTTACCAGCATGACCCTCTTGCACCAAGGGCAGAAGCTATTGTTTCCCTTTCCAGATGTAAGAAAACTATTCCCTGGTGCTAAGTAGAAGAGAAAGACTTTTTTATTTTTAGGATTACTCTGTGTTTAAAAGCTTCAGTTTGAAAGGACCAAGTGTTTTATCGGGGAAAAAAAAATAAACAACGAAAACCAAAACAAAATAACCTGATTTCTCAAGATATCAAATTGTATGTTAAAGTGGAAACAAATCTGAAGAAGAGCTGAACTAACTTGATGTGAATAAGTATTCTTAGGAATTTTTTGAACTGTTCACCATTCTTGAAATGAAGGTGGCTGCTTCTATTATTTTTAGTTATGATTTTCTCTTGAAGTCCTTCGCTAAAGCAGTTGACTAGTTTGAGTTATAGGGGTTGCAGCTGTGCTGGGTCCTACCAAGTGGCCAGGCACTGAGTTTGGCCAGCAGGGAGTTTTGCCAGCGTGACAACACTGTGGCACTTGGCAGTGACTCCCTGTTCCTGGCCATCCATGATGAACTTTAGGTCTCTGACTGCTGGAGAATTGTTGAACGTTGTTATGCACTTTCCAGCAACAGCAGGGTTGAAACTTCACCAGGGCTACTGGCTTGTGCCATCAAGGAATTGTGCTCATGGAGAGGGAGGGGGAACTGCTGTGTTGAGGGGAAGCAGGAAAGTCTCCAAGTATATGAGGCCAATGGGCCACCATAGAATCCTAAAATACGCAGAGTTGAAAGGGACCCATCAGGATCATCGAGTCCAACTCCTGGCCCTGTACAGGGCACCCCAAGAATCTCACCATTTTCCCAAGAGCTTTGTCCAAATGCTTCTTGAACTCCATCAGCTTTGGTGCTGTGACCACTTCCCTGGGCAGCCTGTTCCTGTGCCCAACCACCCTCCAGGGGAAGAACCTTTTCTTGATATTCACCCTAAACCTCCCCTGACATGATTTTCTGCAATTTCCTCAAGTCCCATCACTGGTCATGAGAGTGAAGAGATCTGTGCCTGCCCCTCTGCTTCACCTCATGAGGATGATGAAGATAGCCATGCCATGCCCTGGAGCAGTGTGACCTGGAGTTCGAGTGTTCCCTCTGGGTTCTTATGGTGACAGGGAAGGTAGAGAGGTGGCAGTGCTGTCTTGGAGCTCAGGCACATTCCATGCTGGGTCTGGAGGAGCCCCCTGGGGCCAGGCCCAGCACAGGCCACCATAGCCCCTATGCTCTGTTCCCTCAGGGGCTTCCAGGCGTCAGAGGTGGTGAGGCACCCTCAGCCCTGTGACAGGCACCAGGCCTGCAGTGCTGCAGGCCAGACCCAAAATGCCTTCAGCAGCCTCAGAGGTAGCCAAAGGTGGTCCCAGCACATGCTGGCTTTGCTTGGCCACAATGCAGGGAGCAGGAACGGGACAATCTCCCTGTCTGGCCTGCAATGCAGGGGCCAAACCTCCATATCCCCCTGCTCTGACCTGGACCGTTCTCTGACAGGGAACACAGTGATAAGCACAAGGTGTTTTAGGAAGAGGGAGACCAGCAGCCTCTTGTAAAATATCTCAGTTACTGGCCTGGAGAGCGTGAAGTGATTTCTTGTAGCAGTTCTTGAGCTGAAAAGCAGATGGTATCTATGTGCTATGGTGTAAGTGCAGCAGACGAACTTGGAGGATTAAAATAATGACTCATTGGAGCAAAGCAGGTCAGGGAGATGAAAAATGAAAGAAATAGAATTAGTTAATACAAAGTTGTTGGCTTTTTGAGACATGCAAAAATGTATTTTACACTACTGAGAAGCAGCAAGGTAAATCTATTCTCCAGACTATATGTTAAATTAAATAAAATAAACTCTCAGCTTTTAATTTTTATTTTTTTATATTTAAGCTTTATGTGTTGTTTTTCATCTACCAGATAATGAGTCCTTATGAAATTAGAAAAGCAATCCTCCTCTGGCTTGGGTAAATAGGAAGATTGGCTTATCCTTAAGTGATTGATTACTTTTAAATTACTGTGAAAGCTGTTTTTCAATAGGTCAATGTAAATGACAAAGTAAGCAAAGCTACTCCTTTTCCCCTCTTTGTTGGAGGTATCTTTAAAATTTTCAGCATACACTCATGGTGTGGAACTTAAGATAACACACCTCTAACACACTTCCTAAATGATACACTGTTGTTGGGAATGCCATAGAGATAATAGATGTAGTGAAATTTGATGAGTTTTCCAGTTTTTCCTTTAGATACAGTATTTGAGGGGGTGTAACTTCTGCGAGGCTCAGAAGCTGAAGTGTATTCTGCTTTAGAAAGTGAGGTTTTGTTGCTGTTGGATTATTTGACTTAGATTTTTTGTTTGTTTTGGTTTGGCTTTAGGGAAGAAATTGAATGACAATTGTAACATCTCTGATTCGGAGACAAGGGAGAAAAATACAATATTTTAACAGTTACTTTGTGGGTTTTTGTGGGTTGTTTTTTTTTTTTTTTAACCTGCTTTTTGAAAATTTCTGCAACTAAAACAGGGAAGACATGAACCAATTTTGACAGGGAATTCTGTAAATGTTAATGATGAGACTGAGTTTTGCTTTAGTGCATTGTAAACTACTAAGCATGGACTGTACATCTTAATGATAAACATTCAAGGTGCTCAGCTAAAAAGTCTGCTAAGAGTAGTCATAGACTGAGATAGCTGCATGTTGGAAAGGCAGAATTCGATGCAACCCTAGGAATTAGAAAGGTAACTGGAAGGAGGCATCAGCAGAAAATATGAAGCATACCAAGGGCTGAGGTAAAGGCTTTGGCTTCTCCTTACAGTTTATCATAGAATAATAAATAGTCCTATTATAAGGTCCTAGCCCTGCAGAACAGACAATCTAGTGACTTAATTTACGACACCAACGTTTAGTGGAAGAGTTAAACATACCTATTTATACAATCTAAAGTTTCTGCATATTTTGACTGTGTACTGGTGACTTTCTGTAGCTGGGCTCTGCTGCCATGGAATAATTTACACTGCTTGAAGTAATTTTTGTAGTAATCTGTCCTCACATCTAAGGATAACACAAAGTTTCTGTTTTAAAATTAAGGAAAAGTACTTTATAGAACAGGCCTGTTTTCTGAGCCTGTGTGTTTGGCTTGTCATAACACCAACAAAGTAGAGGAGATAGGCACACCCACAGATATGTTATGAAAGCAAATTTTACTTTGCTGGTGTACCACAAAAGGTTGATAACTTTGGAGAACTGTCTAAAAAGTCGAATGTAATAGAAAATATACATGAACTTCCAATATTCAGAAATGTGAGGGGAGCTAAATCTACTGAGACAAAGATAAAAGTCAGTGCAGTTGACTAACCTCTCTGTAGAATCAGAAACCTTGTTCCTTTGATATGTATTTCTGTTCTTCTAAATCAATGTAATAATAAGGTGTCTTGCTTTGTGGGCAGCATGGGTACTTTTCTTCAGAACTGCCTTTGGTCATTGGTGGCTCTTCTCCAGAGCAACACCTGCTGATCTCTGTTGTCTTTCCAGAAGAGAGGGACCATGACAGAAGAAATTCTGCAGCTTTTGACTTCACATGTGTAGAAATCTTGACAAAGGTATGGGTTGGTTCCCAACCCAAAAGTCAGAGGGGATTTTACGAGGGCACAAAAAATTTAAGTGGCTGCAACTCATGTGGGCCTCCCAGAGGCAGCCAAGGGCTGACATCTTTGGCCTTGCATCTTGCCAAAGGGTTATTGGCTGCAGGATAAGGATAAAGGAGAATGGATAAATATTTGGGGAGTGCAGGAGTGGAATGAATCTCCTTTGCTGTATAACTTGTCTAAAGGACACAGTTTGGCAGCCAGAACTGTGTGTAGGTCAGCCGGCTGCCCTGTGGGCAGTCCAGAGCACCTTCATGCAGTGAGTTGTTCCTGCCTGGCTGAAATCCTGTTTGTTCCAGATGTTTGGCGTACAGATATCTTTACTAATGACTTATGTATAGTTAAGGTTGTAATGCTGGCTATCAGAAGAGAAACACTTTCAAAAATGTGTTTGTAAAAAGCTAGGAAACCACTGAATATTAATTTCAAAAATCTCACTTCCGTTCAGTTTGACTTTCATGGCTGAGGGCCCCAGGATTTTTGTTCATATTTTTGTGGCTGAGGTTTCAGTGGACTGTACCAGAAACATGATAGTTGCCCACACCAAGAAGTACCACTGGATCCTAGTGATGGTTCAGGCCAAATCCCCCTTGAACAAACTTTAATAAATGTCCATTTGTTTAAACTTCTTATGTTTGCTTCATATGTCTGAAACCAAACTAAAGATTTGGCAGTACACTTGCACTACATCTTTATAGGAACAGCTGTGCTATGCTGAAAGCTTATCAAGATCCTAAAATTTTAAATATATCTCTTCAGAATAAAGCAGTTAAAAGTGAATGCCTCAGTTTGCTTGTTTACATTATCAAATATTAGAATGGAATAGAAGCACATCTGAAAAGCAAAACATTTTGTGCTGAGGACCTGATGCCCACATGTGGTGACACTTTTGAGGTTTTTACTTTAGATTAGGTTCAATCTAGTTATATGTACTGAATGTTCATTTATTATCAGAGAGTATATTTTTCATAAACTACCAGCACTGCCCTTTTTTATTTTGCTCTTTTTAAAAAAAATATTTAATATGTGAGTTTTTTCCTTGTCAGCAGGTGCTTATGAGGTTCTGACATAGGTTAGGGTTATGTGCCTGACATATACTAGGTTAGCACAATGAAATGCAAATTAAACTTGTGTTGATTCAAGAAGGTTTCAAAATGAGATTGTACTTTACAAATATCACACATTTTGGTGAGGCTGCACTACATATTTTACTGAAATTAATGTTTTAGGGCCATGGAGATTGCAAGCTGAAACAGGTTGCAGGCCATCTGCTCAATATGTTTTCTGTGATGGCAGCCAGTTCCAGGTGCTTAGGAGCTTAGAAGTCCCTATATTAGATGGCTGTGGAGTAAAATAGCCCCAGGGTAATGTCTTTGAGATCCATAACAGGTTCTCTGTTTGTTCTATTACCTTAAGCAAAATATTTTGAATACATCTTACTTTGAAAACAAATATGGTCTACTTCATGCAAATCAAGCCATTGGCAATTTGAGCGACCTCTCTGTGTCCGACCTTTAGGTACAAATGACTCAGAAACTTCACCACAGTTATCTTTCAATGGCTTAGAATATGCTCTACAGAGATGATCTTCAAGTTATAAGTTTCCTGAAATTTATTATATTTTTTTATTTATGAAAGAGGTTTCTATTCACCTATATTTTTTTTTTTTCATTTTGCAAGTAGACACGTCCCTCGGTAAGTTATTCGTGCTATTGGATCCAAACCAACTCTGGAACTGCAGTATCCATAATTTGTCTTCCAAAATAGTTTCTCATTTGTAAATATAAATAAAATAATGATTTGTGAGCTATTCCTGAATAGAATTTTTGTAGTTTTTTGCAGTCCTTTTTGCAGTCCAGTAGATATCTTGAATCTCTTGGATTATGCTTTTCCAAAGTTGAAACCAGTCATTTGAAAATAATATTTGAAAAATTGGGGTAAAAAAAACCAACTTACATCAGTCCAGTGAAATGGGCTTTCAAACAACTGCAGTGTTGAATTCCTTCTGTCTTTTTTTTTTTTTTTAATATATGTGCTATTTTACAGTACACTGAAATTCTGTATTTAAATATTATTTATATATCTTCTTTTCCCACTGGCAATATTTCTTTCGCCTGTTCATTTCAGTATGCATTTATGAACAAGAACATTTCATTAGACTCCTTTTTGACATTTGTGTTTTGTTGTTTTGGTTTTTTTTTAAACAGGAAATACAGTAACTTGTCACTAAAACCCCTGCAGACGACCTGATTTTGCTCCATCTGTTCCTCCCAGACTGATAGGGAAGAGCAGGATGGCTGGCAGGGATCACTTATAAAACCCAAGTTGGCTCTCACAAAACACAGTGCCCAAGACAGCAGTGAAACTTTCCAATTGTAGCACAGAGGCAGAATTTTTCTTTTCTTCTCCTTCCTATGCTTCATGCAATGTTGGACAGCATTCACTGGACAGCTGGCTTAGCTGTCAATGGGGAAGAGATGTGGAAAACTAAAGCAGCTGGTTTTTAGGAACCATTTTTTTTGGGTGTGTGAAAATGGGGCTGAATGCAAAGAGTTTGTATTTTAGTGTGACTATGATGTATAAACCAGAATAAAACTGGAAGTTGTGTGTATGGCACACTGCCTACATCTCTGCCAATCTTCCTGTTCCTATTCTCCAAGGTCAGTGTGAGAACATCCTGAAAAAATCAAGTTTTACCTAAACCTTACAATTTTATGTTGTGTTCAAGCCTAGTTCACGTTTGGACCTTCAGTAAAGTACTCTGCATGTCTTCCAGCTGGGCTTTTTGTTTCCTTTACCTGTACTTGTCACTCTTCTCCCAGTAAGTATCCTCACACTCTCCCAAAATGGTCTTAAACTTTTGCTTGCTCAGAAAAATCACTCCAGAGGTTCTCATTTCAATAATATTAACAAAGTTGTCTTTGAAGAAAGGCAAAGCCTGAAATAAGGAGCAATGCCAGAGTTCCAATACTGAAATCATCATGAAAATCAAATTACTTTTCACTTTACTTTGGATGGGGATGGCAGAGTAAGTCTTTACATTGTGATTACTTAAATAAAATGTGCAGGAGGAATAATAAAGTCATTAAGTTGAATAAATAAACCAAAAAGCTCCACCTTCTTATCAAGTGACTCTTTGGAGAAATGACATTTGGAAATTCAAAACAGTAGATTTTTATTCATGTGTCTCTTACTAAGCATGTATATTTGAATTGCCTAAAGCAATGATATAGAGGTGAGAAATTAATAGCTTGCTTTGGAACCTTTGCTGTGGGTTTCTTGCAGTGGATCTTGATTTCTTTTTAATATATCCAGGAATGGTAAGGAGTCAGAAGTTGGTAGTAAGAGACTTGAGCACAGACAAGAGGACCCCTCCTGTCCCTTCCACAAAGTTTAACCCGTTTCTCCTTGGGAGCAGAGAGCTGATTCCTGCCAGGACATGTACTGTCTGATGCTGTGTGGATGACCCTTACTGCCTCTACACACTCCCTCTTGAGGAGACCACACTTCTTAAGGGCATAGTTGAATGGGAAACAACTTTATGGACTTGCTTTTGTTATGCGAATTAACTCTTGAATTACTTGCCTTTCTGCTGTGTTTATGGACTTGCCTGTTCCTTACACAAACCAGTTTAATTAGCTGTGCCAGTTCCAGTGCTTGCAGAAAGGTTTACATGGTTGATCTTTGCTGGTATTTCCTCTCCGTGGTCTCCATTATAAGTAGTGTTAGCACTCCACAGGGATGTAAGCGGAGATCATGCTGTGATAATTTCTTATGGATTCTGGCATTGGGATGTGTGTGTTGGTGTGTGTGCATTCCTTGCCCTTATAGCTAATCATTATCTATAAGTACTATAGCTACAGAAGAAATATTAAAGCTATAGTAGAAATTATGTTATTTTTGATTAATTCTCCAATTTATTTGACTTCAGTTACTGGTTGTTCATACCTTGCTATTAGGGGGAATAACATCTGCTGAACATCACAAGTAAAATGCTGATTTAAGAAAGACAGAGAATATTTTGAAATATTGACTGTTACAGTTATTGCTTTTTTTTTTATACAGTATTAAAAGTCCAAAATACTGTTTAAAATCTCTTATAGATTACTCGAAATATACACCCAGTTTAATCATAAAAACAAACAGGAACTGGGTTTCTACAATGATTTCCATCAGAAAGGAGGGCATTGAAGCTGGATGGGAATGCCTTATTCCTAAACATAGGGTGAGTTTAACCCAAGCACTTGAAGGCGACTGTGAACACAACATTTGGCATGTGACTTGGTGTTTTCATGCTGCCAGGTTACCCTTTATGAGTGCAATAGTGTTGAAAATTCAGAAGGTGTCAATTCCAGCCTTGTTTAAATAGCCTCCCACCATTGTGTTCAGCTAGAACTCAAACCAGAAATCAAACAAAATTTACAGATCTCCAGTCAAACTTAGCAAAAAAACACATGCTTTTCTAACTGCCTTTTATTGCCTTCATTTTCTAGGTCTTTAGGGATTTTACAAATGCATATCTGGAAAAACAAATCCCTGTTTAAAAATTAAGTCTACACTTTAATGTATTAAAGCTGCATTAATTACTGTGTGGTTTTTACTCAATTAGTGTGAAGCTGATGACTTGGATGGAGGGAATGCAGTTCTAGTTTCTTTGATTGGAACTTATTATGCCTTAGGTTTTAACCTTTATATTTTTCAAATCCTGTACTGCTAGTGTAACTCTGAAGTTCCCTGTAGCTCGTTAAGTGCTGTTCCCTTATGCTGAAGATAGACACAACAAAACCTCTCTAACTTGCTCTCCAAGGACACCCAGAACAAGAACTGTAAACCTTCATCTTGGGAAAAGGGGTGCAGGCTTGGGGGAAATCACATCATTGGCTGGGTTCTGGTTGGTGAATTTATTTTGATATAAAAGTGTGAAGCACTTGTGACCTGTCATTGTCCATTTTGGGATCCGCTGAGGCAGGACCCTCTGGAGCCCAAAGTGTGCACCTGAAGGCCTTTCAAATAAATACCACCTTTATTCCTTTGTTCCTGTCTGGTCTCTGTTTCTAGGTAGCCAGTTTAAGGCATCACTTTTGTGCTTTAAGTCAAACCCAAAGAACAATTTTTTAAAAAAGCACATAAAGTAAGCACAGTTTTTAAACACTTCCATGCTTATAACTATGAGCTTGCTGCCAAAGGAGGCAGAGACTCATCAGCTCTCATTGAATGATTGCTCATTGAATTCATTGCTATTCTTGGACCTTGTATATGGGCTTTCTGTATAATTTTCTACTTCTTTATATATTTAATGTTTTAAAGTATTCTTTATATGCTTCCTTAGGACTTTTGTTTTGCCCTGTCCAGGTTTGCAATGATTTTGCCTTCAGGCTGGCAAGTGTTGTATCTGAATGGCACTTAGCCTTTTCCATTCTAAAATCTTACTTTCAACATATTTCTGGAAAACTGTGAATTTTTTAAGTTAAAATGATCTGTCCTCTTTGCTCATTTGTTTCCCTTTCCACCAGACGAATTCAGAAATTTAGAAGAAATCCATCTTTCTGCTAATATTCAGGAAGCCTGTTCCAGAAAGTATATTCTGCTCTTCTTTTAATGCAGCAGGGCAGAAGGGAAGATGCCTTTTATATTCCTAGAAAAAATGTCTCAGATCTGCCCAGGTAGCAAGCATTCAGAATACTGAGCACGTCAAAACTGAAGCAGAGAGCTCTAGGCCTCTGCAGCTGGAGAGTTTTTTATTCTTTCCACGTTATAAAAACAACTTAGGACTGAGCACAATATTTGCTGCTTCAATCAGGACCTGCTGCAGGCAAATTTGAATTTTGGCATAGAAGTATCAAACCAAAAGCAGGTTGACTGTACCGTTCCTGGGCTCTCAGTGACTGTGCTTCTGGGTTTGGCTCGAGTGCAAACTAGACACGGAAGGAGGTAAATTGGGTTGGTATCATTTGAGAGATAATTATACATGGAAAGCAGCCCCAGAACTGCAGTTCTGTTTAAGAAGCTGACAACTGCAAGAGTATGTAAAATTAAGGTTGCCCTTAGAAAGAGAAATTTGTATTTATTGTGGTTACTCTGAATCAAGAACCAGATTTTTTTTCTTCAGAATGAATTGCAATTATTACAATACACTCACTGAGTGTATGCTTTTGGTTTGGTGTGGTGATAATTACAACATTGGAATAAAATAGCAGACCTTCAATACACTGATGCTTGAACAACTGGCAACAGTAATATCCATGAAGAGTAGGGATCATTCCTCATTTTTTCAGATCCATTTCAAATTTACTGAAGGAAAAATAGTCCATGGATTTCCAAGGGTGTCTGCTGTGGTACATCATAAAAGTG
>VZTN01021907.1:334-17727 GCA_013400515.1 Erpornis zantholeuca
AAAAAAAAAAAGAAACAAACCAAAATAAACCACTCAAACCAACCAACCAAAACACAAACAAAATTCATACATTCTTCATCTTACTTAAGTGCATCTCTGGCTTTATATGACCTGAATCTCTCTGTGTTTTTTAAATACAAATATACATTTAGCATTTTCAGGTGTCTTCTTGATGCATGACAGTATTGTGCCTTGATTTCCTTTGTAGGCAATATTTGTACTGAGGAGTCCTGTTTTCTCCTCAAAACACAGAATTTTTGAGATATTTTATTGTCTTTAACATAATCTGATGTCCCCGAAATGGGAGGAATTTCAGACCCTCAAGAACTCCTTGTGTTTTGCTTGGCAGGATGATATTGATGCATACAAAACCCAGAACCAGTTTCTCAATTCAGAGATCCACCAGGTTACTCGACTCTGGACAAGTGCTGCTCAGAATGAAAAAGCCCTTCTGATGAAGGTAAGGAAAAATGACCTTTTTTCCTTGGTGTGAACTGTTACTAATTTATTTTTGAAGTTGGCACTGGACTAGATTTTAATCCACAAGGAATAAGCTTTCTTACGTTTTTTTTTAGTGTGACCTCTTTACTGCTTTGTGTTGTTCCCAAATTAGACATGATCATTTTAATTTTTCAACAGAAGTAAAATACCTGTGAAGATCAGTCTTAAAGGCGCTGAAACTTAACCCAGATTTCTGCATTTCAGCTGTGCTAATAAAAAAGCAACACAGTGTAGGCAATCAGAAAAGTTTCCTTAGAGCTGACAGACTGAGTCCTGGCTCCATCTAGTCATGGTTTCTCTCCTGGACTTGGCACTGCCATGTGACAGCAGTCTTCAAGTCCTGCAGTTAGATCAGAGTTCTTATGTTTTCCTAAGTTGTATTTTTATTTCTAGCTGTGTAAGTGTGCATAACCTGGTTACTCTCTATTTTCTGGTCCTGAACCACTTCCAAGACTGGTGGTGTGTGCTGGCATTTGTTCTGTGAGTTTTGCCTATGATTTACTTCCCCGGGTCTTAAGGCATTGTTGTGAATGAGTGTCTTAGGTTGCTTAAAGAATCACTGGCAAAGGTTAGACAAAGCAGGTTTAATAGTATTTAATAATGAAGTGAAAGCATGGCAAAGCTCATTGGAAGGTTCACTCTGCTACGTACTAGATGGTTAAAGCACACAGAGGTAAAATATTACTAAAATCTATAATCAGTCAATCTAAAACTAAAATCAATCAAAAATCTGTGTGGAAGCTGGGGATAGGAAAGCTTTAGCATGAAAGGAATAAGGGAGGCCCTCCCATCGAGCCAGAAGGTTCTGTGTGGACTCCTGTGCAAAATTTACCTCTGGACTTGAACAATTTTTAGCAGCACTTAAACTTAAGGTCACTTAAACAATGGCTTTCGAATTTAAACAATTTACAAAAGATCCTTTGGAATTTACTGCAATCACACCAGTAACTCACTTACAGGCCTAACTAACTTACCAGCCTAAAGTACTTAACTATCTAAGATTCCAGGTATGTTTTCTGTAGCATATTCACAGAGACCTAGAGTATGTACAAGGCCTGTGAAAATTCTCCCTTGAGCTCGGCAAAGTGCTCATGTCAGATGTCTTTGCATCTTCTCAACAGGCAAAGGGTTGAGCCTCGAGGAGTGGGGGTATCAGCTCAGGCTCTGTCATCATTGTTCAGCAGTGGTCCTTGAAGTGCAGCAAATATGAGAGTTCTCTGGTTCTGAGGGGCCCCACTCAAAGGGAGGTTGCTGGTCACAGCCCACTGTGATCCAGGAGAGCTCAAAGGGCCTCACTTAGGACCACCATTTATAGGTTCACAAGACAATTGCCTTTAGTCATAGTAGTTTGCCATCTTGGCTGCAATTGATAACTTTCTTTGAAAATTTGATGACAAAAATGTTGTTCCATTTGGGTTTGGAAGAAAAATAAGTTTCCAATGGTGTTTGTTAAAAACAGAAGCTCATTAGGCAGCACCAGTTCCTGGGAGCAGACCATGTTTTTGATAAGCACAAGAACTTAGCCCAAGTGCTGTTCATCAAGACTGAGGCCTAACAAGCATTTCTGAGATCATAGTATGGCCTTAGGTGGGGGAATGCGCCACCACAGATATGTCTTCACAGTCATGGATTCTGGCACAGGGCAAAAAGCTGCTGCTGGGGTGTTATTGCCATTCTTACATCTGTTGGCTTTCTAGTTCTTTGAAACCCTGCCTTCCTCCTAACTTGCTTTCCTCTCATCCTGAGACTGCCAAAACTTTAAAAAAGGAGGTAATCACATGAGCCCAGCATGCTCATTGGGAGGCAAAATGCCAGTTAAAGTGGTAGTATGAAAGAAACCATGCTCCTTTCTGTCTCCTCTATATACAATCTAATTCTCTCTGTGGTTTCCGTTTTGTTCTTGTTTTCAACTTCTGCTTCCCACTGAATAGGAGACTTCACTGAGCTTCCTGTGAGACACTGGGTGAGTCTTGTCACCTGTATGGCGTCTGTTCCCCACTCGTGGAGTGGACTAATAATCCTCATTTGTTTTTTCTGCTTTCTGTGCCCAGGACTATGGTGGTGGCAGGTACTGTCCTGTTGTTTGATCTCAGATGGGCTTCCTGTGCATGAGAAATGATGTGTACAGTGCCATGGGACTGGGGATACTGAGGGCCATGTGGTCACCTAGTCTGTGGTGCTACTGTGTATCCTGAAATTGGTATGCTTATGGCTCGGTCTTGGGAGCAGTATGTTTTTTCAGGATACAGCTCAATGTGGTGTAGAGAACTTGTCTGAGGGTGAGGAAAAAAGACTGCAGAGAACTCAGATGCAGTGCTGACTCTTTCACTGTGTCCTTAGTTGAGCTACTAGAATGTGGCCATCCACTGATGCAATGCAGTAGTTAAAGTAGGTGATGATGTAGAAGGTCTCCCAGTCAATAAGCAACTTCTGTTGCATGCCAGCTACTGCAGCTTGTGCTTGTTCTTAGACTGTGGTGATTCATTTGTGGCTGCAGTTCCACTGACTGTGGAAAACTACTAAATGTGTTTCATGGGGCTTTGCACTTCAGAAGCGTTTACTTTATGTGCAGACCAGGCCAGTAGAGAGCAGTGGCAAACCAGAAAGAACTACCACTGAGCGAGCTCTTCCCTTCTTTTTTCCCCCTCAGTGTGCTTGCCTGCAAGCAAGAAACTGCCAGATGGAGAGCAAATACCTGACAGTCTTGAGAAAGCTGCAGGAAGCTGTGCCTGGCTTGCCCAGCTCAGATGCTGAATTGGTGAAGAACCTTATCCAGGAAGCTCTCCAGTGGGATATGAAGGAAGAAGCAGAAGAAGGTTTTAACTTGAACCCTGTAAGGTAAGAGTTGAGAGCATGGGGATATTCACAGCTTTGTAGAAGCCTGTCTGCAAAGGGAGTTGTGCAGGCAAGAGACATCTAAGGCCATTTTATAGCAGGGAGCTACATTTGTGTTTATGCCTTCCTGCACAGTCAGTGCCCCTGATATGTAGCAGTTCTGATTTTATCTGTTCAGTCAGGTTCTCCAGATGGCTTTGGAGATGAGACCCCCTAAGCCAGGCTTGGTCTCTTTGTCATGATGTTGATATCTTAAAAGTTTCCCACCCTGTGGACAGATGGTGCACAAACCCTCGACAAGCTGTACTATCAGTACTCCTGGTGTGTTCTGATCAGTAAGAGATTTGCATTGTGTAAACGGAGACATCAGAAGGGACTGTGGACCTCTGTTTTTGATCTGATGCCCCAAAGCCTTTGCAGTCCCCTCTTACAGAACTGTATCTGCACTAGGACAGGGTAGGGAGAAGCTACATAGGGTGAGCTTGATAATCCCTTAGGCACTGATGAGAGGGGTGTGATGAAGTTGGTCTGCAGCTCAGAGCAAAGTTACACTTGAGTTTGTTTGTGTATGGCAGTGCTGCACGCTCTCATTTATCTTCAAGGCTCTGAGACAGGCTGTCTGCAGCTGCCAGAAAAATGAAGGAATACTGTTACAAACAAAGATTTGAGATCACTTAAAAAAAATCACTAGCAAGGCTATCAGCAAACCCCAGATTTAATATTAAGCAACAGCACGACAAAGTGAAGTTGAGGCCTAATGAGCATTTTGCAGATCACAGTGCAGCCTGGAAAAGGGCAGGGGGGAATGCACACCCAAAAGTACTTGTGCTCTGGCATGGGTGACGGGAGCCTGGCAACAGGCTGTAGCTGGCATGACCCCAGGCAGTAAAGTGTCCTTGACACAGGTACCAGCACTGTCACTTGAACTAAACACTGCCTTGTGTCCCTCCAGTGAGTATGATGAATATGGGTTTATGACTGTACCCGACTATGAAATCAAGGACTGGAAACTCCTGGCCAAAATCCAAGCCCTTGAGATAAAGTCTAACAAACTGCGGAGCCAGGAAATAGTGGAGAAGCCCCTCCGTGACAGATGGAACAGCATTGGAGAGCTGAACCCCTCTACAGAGCTGAAGAGTCTGGTCCGAAGTGGCATTCCAGTGGAGCATCGGCAGCGGGTGTGGAGGTGGCTGGTCAGCCGGCACTGCAGCCCTGTGCCTGGCCACTACCAGCGGCTGTTGGAGCAGAGCAGGAGCACTGAGCACCCTGCCTGCCGGCAGATTGAGCTCGACCTGCCCCGTACACTCACCAACAACAAGCATTTTTCCTCTCCCACCTCCCAGCTCATCCCCAAGCTCCGGAGGGTGTTATTGGCATTCTCCTGGCACAATCCTGCCATTGGATACTGCCAGGGGTTGAACAGGTGAGGAGCCAGGTATGCTGCTTCTTCATGAGAGAACACTGGAAAGGTGTAGACACATACTCGAGGCTGTGATTTAAGCAGTTCCAGGCTCTTGCCTCTCTACAGTTCTGTCCCAGCTCTAGGTATTTACTTACAGAATTCTGCATTTTGTGTCTTTTTTTCATCCAGTGTTGTTGCTGGGATCCAATAAGCAGCAGGATGTGCTTGTGTGGCATCTCTATAGTTAGGAATAGGAGGAAACAGCTAGAGGGGGAAGAGTGAAGCAGTCCCAGAATAAGAGCACAAGACTGGGGCTGAATTTTTAAGTAGTAATGCCAAGTAGTAAAGCAGAAGAACACCCTGGTGATTCACTTTTTTTCTGAGAACAGTTGGAGGAAATGTTGGGAAGTGCTAACATACGAGGGAGTTGCAGCAAAGGACACAAGGAGAGACTGAGGAAATCAGGGTTGTTCTGTCTGGAAAAGAGAAGATTCAGAGAGTATAAAAGCTTCTTTCACTTCCCAAAGAAGGCTACAGGAAAGATGAACCTAAATTTCTTAGAATTGTGCTGCCAAGTAGAAAAGGTACCAGACATTAACTGTAAGAAGGGAATTTCTAGTTGGACCTTTTCACATGAGGAAGGTCTGTGTAAGCTATTTATTCCTAATGATCTTTGGATGGTCTTCAGATAGATGATAGAAACTTTCCTCCTGAGAGCCCTTAATATCAGGTATCATCTTTCTAGTCTGTCTAAAAAGGGGCAAGTCAGAGCTGAAGGAGGTCAGAGATGTAAAAGAAAGTATGGAGAGGTGAACTATATCACATAATATGGAGTACCTCTGAGTGACCTCTTTCCTGCATTGAAATAGACCAAATCAGCACACTACTAACTTCAGCACATCTACAGAACGTTCCATTAGTTGGGAAACCTGACTTTATCACACTAGATTCCTATATTCTGACAGAGCCACATAGGAAAGAAAACCACATCCCTCTGGTTCCTTCAGAAACAGATCACTTGCCTCTGTCTGGCTGTCCTGCCACATTTGATATGTTAGATGCCAATGGAGCTGGAGAGATACAAAAAGAAGTCTTGTATTCCTCAGTTCCTGTGCTGATGACTCCCGCTGAAGTATTGAATTGCCTCACCATGTCTTGTCTATCACAGATTGGCAGCTGTTGCTCTTCTGGTCCTGGAAGATGAGGAAAGTGCTTTCTGGTGTCTAGTCTATATTGTGGAGAACCTAATGCCAGCAGACTACTACAGTGACACACTAATAACATCACAGGTGAGCTGAGCACCCTCACATCTGCTTGGACTCTCATACAGTGATTTACAGTAAAGATTAAAAAGTGAGTAGTCAACCTGCTTTGTTTTTGATTTCTCACAGGAGAGTGATACCACCTTGCAATCCCTTCCATTGTAGAGGTGTTGGACACTTGAGAGTACAAAACTGCTACACTCACAGTAGCAGTGCACACAGAGCAGCAAAATTGGTCACCAGCTCTAGGAAATGGGGTACCACTCCTAAGTAATAACTTGAAAGTCAGATTAGTAAAAAGGAAAGTGCCTACTGATTGCACAGTTACTTATTTTAAAGAAGTTTTAGTAGGGGTGAAGCAGCAAACACTGATATTTATAGACTGAGTATGAGGAAGGCACCATTTTGCAGCCCTTCGGATGACTTTTTTGAAGCTGCACTCTACCTTTGTTGTGCCATGTACATGTGGATGAAAATAATGAGATTTTTATATTTTCTGTATTTGCCTCAGTTCATGATCAAACATGGTGTTAGTTGTCACCATGGGGCTCTCTGCAGATCGGAAAAAATTCTGGCCTTTTGATGTCAATTGCTGTGCTGTGAGTAACTTACCCACCTCATTCAAAATCACTGGATTTCAAGGTTTTCAGCATGTCTTATGTCAGATACACTATGTCCTCCCAGGCAGACAGAGAGTTAAGCTAACTCCCATGTTGTTCAATGGAATTGTAATTGTGTGCCCATACCACCCATGCCTGTCAGTGCCCAGTCTGACCTGGCTGTGACCTTGGTGTCTCTATTGTTGTGGTCCTTTCAGAGAGAAGAGGGTTGGTTTTATCTGTGGGCCCACAGTAGATGAGGCTTCAGGGATCAGTAGCTGAGAGTGACTGATTGTGCCACTGAATTTCTTGACTAGTGTTTACTGGGACAGTAAGCAGTGCCAGTGGAGAGGCCAACTCACAGACTGGGGAAACAGTCAAATCACTGTGAAGATAGCAAAATGTCTATCCAGAGCAGGTTGTGTTAGCTGTGGGTTTTAATAGACAGCATTCAATACTCAGCAAGTGGAGACTGACAGGCAAAATACAACAGACTGAAGAAGCTCCCCTACATTTGGTGTGAAGACCAATGTGTCAGCTGAGAGTCTTCTTTAAAAAGCATTTCAGGCCTCATGGTTGGTATCTGAAACTCTAGCCAAGACCATGTAAAAAGAAACATCTAAGATGACACTTTGTGGGTTGGCTTGATAAAGTGAGTTGGCTGGGAGACTTAAAATTGCAAATTTTAAAGACAAAGCATATCACCTATATGGTTTGTACCACTGTGCCACAGCTAAGTGGGCTGACACAGCTGGGGCATTAATGTGACATGGCATAGAGAAGCCCTAAACATCCTGCTTGTTAGCACTTATCCTCCAGAAAGCACAGCTCAGCTGAGATGAAACCTTTATATAAATCTGGATCAGGGATCTCACTTGATTGCATTTCTGTGTTTTGGCTCATGCAATCAGAAACAAAGCACAGACAGTACTCAGGCCACAAAGAGAAGCTTAAGTGAGAAGATCAGGTCCTGCTTGCTAAGTCATAGGTACTCTAGGTGTTCAGTCTGTTGGGCCATGTACCATCATTCAGACCTGGGTTGGTTTTTATTCCTGTCATTCAAATGGACGCTCATGGCGCCACAGAAAATCCTGGTAAGACCAGTGCAGGAAGATGTGCCAGAGTTTCCCCCTTGACTTTGAGATTGGGAAGCAATATGCTTATTTGAGTGAGAAGAATGGATGTTTCTCTGCTTGTATCTTGGGCCTGTTTCAGCTCCATGCCTTGGACTGGATGCTGCATACAAGTACACTGCTCCGTGAGTTTGAAGGGTTCAGAGACAAAGGAAGCTCTGCTCTTCTGGGGGTGTGGTTCATTAGAAGGCAGCACCAGTCATGATCCTGACATGCCAGGGGCCATTGTCCTGTTGCACCACTTCTCTCCTCCAGCACCAGGACTGCTCTTGACTAGGACTTCATTGTTTTCTTTTTTTGTCAATTTTAGGTAGATCAGAGAGTCTTCAAAGACTTCCTGTCTGAGAAGCTGCCTCGCCTCATGGCTCATTTTGAACAGTATCGGATTGATGTCTCACTCATCACCTTCAATTGGTTTCTGGTGGCCTTTGTGGACAGCCTGATCAGTGACATCCTCCTGCAAGTGTGGGATGCCTTCTTGTATGAGGGAACTAAGGTGCGAACTAAGGGAACTAAGGCCTCTTAGTCTAGGCCTTCCTACCATCTGCACCACCTCTGTGAAATGGTGACATGGTGATGGGCATACACATCTGTCAAAGATATGTGAGGTTGAACTGCTTGTCCTATCCTGCCTGTTCAGTGGCATGCCTTGATGCCTCCAAACCTCTGTGTTCTCTATATACTTGGTATTAGGCAAACCTAATCCCTGATTCTGTGCACTTGGTACTTTTCAGCAGGTAGTTGTGCTACAAAACAGCTCTCTGATAGGCCATGGCATCTCCTGCTCTGTGGCACAACTGAGAGTATTACAGATAAAGGGAGCATAAGACAGGCAGTATCTGAAAAACGTGGGTCCTGCATTGTCCTTGTGCATAGGGAGAACTGGAGAACACTTGTGAAATCCCTGTGGGGTCCTTTTGTAGAGCCTGGTATTCTCTGGGGTTGCAAATTAGCAAACAGATGGTCATTCCCTTGAGATTAGCTCTGTACTCCTTTAGGCTTGCCCTAGTACAGACTATTGAGAGCAGCAGTAACCCTGGGTCTAAGCTGTACTGCAGTGCTGTGTGCCTGACACCAGGATGCCTGCACCTTCAGCTCCTTAAAACCTTACCGACTCAAATACCTTTCAACCTTCCAGGTCATTTTCCGCTATGCTCTTGCAATTTTTAAATACAACGAGGAGGAAATCCTAAGAATTCAGGACAGTGTGGAGATCTACCAGTACCTACGCTTTTTCACAAGAATGATCACGGACGGCAGGTAGGACTCTGAGTTGTAGACAAGCTTCCATTGTGTATTTGTACTTGATTGCCTGTTAGGTCACCTAAATAAGAGCTGTGACTAATTTATAAAGAGAGATGCATACACATTGACAGGTCTGTGGGACATGGATCTGTTTGTCTCTTTTTGACTTTCCCTTTATGGTGTTACTTAAAATCCTTTTGGCTTGGGTAAAGGCATGCTACGGCAGAGCAAGCCACAAAGTCTGGGTCAGCCTCTTTCTTGTAGCAGCTGATACTTATGCTATTGGTTGCTGGATTTCTCTCAGCCGTAGTTGGGGTGTTTGGGAACTCAGCATAACCCATGACCTTTAATTGCAACATGTATCTGAGATGAAGATTTCTGTGATCAGAAGAGCTCAACATCAGGAATATTGTTCCCTGAGAAGCCATCAGAATTGGCATCTGATCCACTGTCTTCTAAATGATGGCTGCACACTAGTACTTTAAAAGGTGGGATGGTGTAAGTGTACGTGAAGTACTGCTTGGATTGGTGCTTGTGTGGGAAAGAGTTCCTTTAAGAGTCTGCTGTTTGGTGGCTTCTAAGCTCAGAGAGTTGAAGTCTGAGGCCCTACTCTTTACATACCGTAGAATGCTCTTGATGTATCTATTACCATGTGTTACCAGCCAGTAAATAAGTTGACCAGAGCTGTCCTTTCTATTGTAGGAAGCTGATGAACATTGCCTTCAATGACTTAAACCCCTTCCCCATGAAACTGCTGAGGAACCGCCGGTCAATGCACAGGGAAGAACTGGAGGCAGAGCTGTGTGAACTTGAACAGATCAAGGCAGCCTATGTCAAAGAGAGAGCAGAGCAGGGACCTCAGGACCTGAAGGAGGTTGTTAGTGAAGAGGAGGAAGAGATCTAACAAAAAGAGAGTTCATCATCACTTCCCTCCCATCTTGCAGAAGGTCATCAGGAGCAACTGTCAGTAAGGGGAAAGTGTGGTCACAGGAGTTAATCTGCCCCAGAAAGCAAGGCTGTAGTTATGGGACCATTTGGAGACCAGGTCAGACTTTATAATGGACAGGAAGGTGTCAGAGGAGTTTTATCCTCTTCTCCCCATTCAGCCTGTCCTGTCCTGTGCAGTTCAGGATTACAGCTGAGGGTGCAGAGCAAATACCAGCTGTGGTGTAATGGCAGGAACTGACATGGTGCAAAAGACCCAGCCAAGCAGGGCTTTTATACATTTTCTGATGCAGGCTTGAATGAGATCTTTATGTACAAGTAAAATCTCCAGAAATAATGAACCAAGAACACTCCCTCATTGGTACCAAAAGCTTCTGAATTGGTCAGGAAAAAAACTTGCTCTTTGAGGGCATGATGCCTTCAGTGTCTAGCCTGCCAGGAGAGGGTGTGTTTAACATTGTTACTGAGTCAAGACACTGTCTCCAGATGGGTCTTAGGTCTGTTGAGGTTCTGAAAGCTAGAGGACACCATTCCGTGGGACTCAGGCTGCTACAAGGAAACAGCTTGTGGGAGAGTAGAGTTGCTTCCCCAGTTTGGTTCCTGTGAAAGTTCATGGGAGCACAAGGTGTGTTTCCTGCTTGGCTGGGAAGTGTTGGGACCTCTCTCTTGTCTTTGTTTAGCTTTGAGACCCTTGCAACATTCTGTGCTGGTGAGTTTGATTCATAGAGGAACTCTAGCACACAGAGATGCCCTATCCCCCTCTGGGAATGCAATCTGATAGCCTTCTTCCCTGCCTCCCAAGCTTGCCCATCCCCTGGGCTAGATACCCTCCCTGTGCAGCTCAGCCCTCCATAGATCCACAGGATGAGTCAAGTATTTAGATAAGTACAACTTCTTTTCCTTACCAGGAAAAGATGCTGGATGCTGCTGCCCCACTTTTCTGGCTGAGCAGTGCATTATTCCAGGTGTGCTGGCACTGACAGCATGCAGCAGACCCTGCTGTAATGGGGGCTCTGCTCTATGTTTTGAGACTGACCTTGAACCCAAGTGGATTATGCCTTCTTTAAACATCTTGTTGTTCATAACCCAATGCTTCAAGTTGTCAGTGCTTGCAGAAGAAGGAAAAGGAGGCATTCGTAGCCCACAGTGTTCTCAGCCCTGTGGGCTGTAGCCAAGATGACGGACTCTAGGGGAAATAGTGTCTGTTCACCTGAGACACATGGTCTGCCTCACTGGGCAGGTGGCCACTTTCAATGAATTGTAGAAGACTGAGATGGGAGAGACCTGTGGAGGCCAAACACACAGTAGAGAAGTAATCAAAGTGGAAGTGAAATTTTGGGAAGAGTGAATAGATCCCCCGAATGTCACTGAGAGCAGCACACGTTGAAAGTGTGGGATTAGAAGAAAATGTTACTGGAACCCTACTACAAAATCTCAAAAAAATTGAAAAATAAAATTAAAAACTATGCCACCTAGCTAGGTAAGTCTAAAAAGCAGAAGGTCTTTTTTCACAGATGATATTGCTAATCTAATTTATTTATATTCTTATATTCTTGGGCGCACACAGAATTTTGCTGTTGTTACAGGCATTATCTTTTAAATCAAGACCGTGAAAATTGGAAGTTTACTTACAATTTTATTTCCTGGAGCTTTCTGCAACAGCTTAAAAATCTTTCCTCCTGACTTGCCCTTAACATGTATTATTAGACTAAACCATGGCCTGACATATGTCTACAGTGTATAATAAACATTGGTCTGTGATACATAAACTTTTCTGATGTAGACATAAGGATCAAGGTATTAACCCTGATGGGGCATTCTGTAAATAATTTTTAATTGAAATAGGAATGGAAAGACATTTGGGGGGTTGCTATAAGTTTCTTGTCTTTTGTGTCTTTATCAGTTCTTGGTTTTGGTCCATGTGTATTTGCTGAGGGCCATTTCCTCTAGTCATATTGATAACCAATCACTTGTCATTCTTTATTAAACTGTGATGGATGCAGGAATATCTGCAAGGCCTATGCAGACCTGCACCTTGGAGCCAAGCTCACATGTCCTCGTGGGCCCTCATCTACTTCACAAACTTCAAACATTCTGCTTCACAAATTTTAGCGGTACTGAAAAGCACTGAACTCAGGTCACAAAATTCCAGTTGGGCCAGAGGTTAGCTTTGTGCAATGCGAATCCCTCAGGCCCCTGCAAGACATGCAGTGACTATCAGTCAGTGCCATAGGTGTTTTGAACCTCGCATGAAGTGCTCAAGAATGATTTGTGCTGCCACTGCCAGCTGCTGTGGCTGGGAAACAGTTTGGCCTGGTTATGCAGCCCAGCAGCTCCTTTTGCCTGTGCTGGTGCCTGTGGATAAAACAGGTGTCTTTCTATCCAGAGCCAGTTTTGCTGAGCTTTGCTGTATGCATAACATTACTTGTGAAATTAAGCTTTCTGCCTCTGCATTAGCTTGGGATACCAGCTCCAACCCTAAAAAGGATAGTTTTGATTTCCACACCCACCCTCCTCCCTATGATGTGCCATTAATTTGTAGTTCACTTTGTTGCAGGATCTTGGGGCCACTATAAGTTTACAGGGTTTGAGAGGATAAATTGGTGGAGGGGTGCCAAACACACATAAAGGCACTGTTGGCTTAGTAAGTCTCCGAGCTGCCAAGGAGAAGAGGCTGTGAAGTTTCCCTTCTTCACTCTTTTTTGGCCTGGGTGGTGTTTCGCTGGTGGGATCTATACCTTTATATGCTGTGGCTAAGCCCTGTATTCTAGCATGCTGCTGTGGTAAGAGGCACTGCTGGGGAGGTTGTTTCTGGTCTAATGTTTTGTCTAAGCTTGAGCTTCTCATCGAGGGTGAAGGTGAGAACTAAGGGGCAAGGCGTTTTCCGTGGGTGGGAAGCAACAATAGTGTGTAGCAGGAGCTATAACGCAGTGCTGGGTTTCTCTTCCAGTTTGTAGGCTGGGCAACCTCCTGCCACCATCACAGACACAAGGCCTGGGGCTTGCTCTCTTCCCATTTAGGAGCTCACCTGTGGCCTGAGACAATCCTGAGACTTCTCCAGCTATCTCCCAGTGCTAAAAGCTCCTTTACAAAACGTTAGCTGTATTTGGTCTAGGGACATGCCAAGTGCAAGAAAACAAAACACTTACCCAGGACAGAGCCACAGTGCTGGAGCTGATAAAATATAATGCCACCTGAGATAATTTAACCCCTTTCCTAGAGTTCAGTGAGAGGCTGCACTGAGATGCTAAATCATGAGATTATCTGCATGCTTTCTGCTCAGCCTCAGGAGTCTCCAGAGGGGAAAATGGCACAGCTTAGTCAGTGGAAGAGAAGGTATCCCTAACCATGACACATTTGGGTGTGTCACGGTGAGAGGTCTCCTGCATCCAGATGTTTGCTGGGTTTGCTGCAGCCAGATGTTTGCTTTGGGCACATGGTCCGCTATCTTTGAGACAAAGTCCCTATTTCTCCTTTTTATTAAATGACAGCTTCCTGCAAAGTGCAAACTCTGCCTTTAGGACTCCAGCTGTTGGATCAGTATCTGCTCTGATTTTGAGCTTAATTTTCATGATACAGAACCTCTGGCACATTTTGGTGTCAGGCTGTTGGAAGCTTGGAGACTTGGAGCAATATCCAGAGTAAGCAGAATTAAATTTCGAGCCCCCTTGTAATACCAAAATTGGCCAGATAAAAACTTTCTAATGCAGTTTTGAGTATTAGAAAGCAGCATTCTTTATTGCAGTGCGCTCAGCACTCAGAGAATCCTTCCTCTTAATGAGTGCCCTGAGCATTGGGTAAATGCTCTGAACTTGAGTTTTTAATCATACACTGATGACACATTCATTGGGTATCCCTGCTTACTCGATGTATGTGTATTACTTTATTTTGCATAGTCGCCCCCCTTATTGGTAGTCCTTATATGGTTCTTTGGGGGTTGTCTTCAATGTTCCATGTCCTTTATAGGTGGCCGTTCCTCAACCCCATTTTGAGTAAGTGCAATATCGTTACTTTGCATAACTTCTGTTTTGTCAGCCTTGAAAAGCTAAGGTGGCATCCTGCTTGCATTTTGCATGACTTGTTTTGTCTAGTTCTCTAAGGCTACATTGTTCCCTTTATTTGATAAGAGGAAAATATTGTTCTGTTTTACTGTCCTTATCATTTGGGAAAAAGTAGTTCTCAGCACAACATCACAATTACCTGCTGAAAATAATGCCTATATTTTTTTCTTTTACAAAGTCATTTTGTTAGTAGAAAAGCATTGTCTACTGGCAGTGTTTTGCAGGGAGGAAAAGTTCTGAAATGAAATTAAAACCAATTGATATTTTTTGCTGCATCTTCCAATAACATTTTTCAGCATCATAAAGGCTCTTGCACATTGATGGGAAATGCCAATGCCACAAATTCTGAAAACTCAGTTTTGACACTACCATTGCAATGGTGCTTTAAATCAGTCTCAAAGCTGGTGGGTGTCGTGCCCTCCATGCCACCTGCTCCTATACATATGGCACAGTTAGTGATAGTGAACTGCATGGGGCTGGAAACAATTACAGTAGGAAAAGTGGGAACCAGTGAAGTTTTTGTTAAAGATAAAGCTAATTGGTCATAACTAATTAGCAGCTTCCTTCACATGTCTCCATCCAGAACTACCAGAGATGCGTCGGGCCCCTTGTCCTCTGCAGGCAGGGATAAAGCAGAGTTCAGTGCTTGCTGCAGCGCCTCTCCTTCAGTGCAGATGTACTGGGCTGTGTGCTGGTATAACTTAGCCTTGAACTAAATATACCTGAGGATACTGTGTCTGCAAACCAGTCATGCCTTTCCTAGGGTTGCAAGGTGTATCACCGTGCAGAAAGCTGGTTTCCTTCTGTCTCCTCTCATCCACTTCTGCAAATGCTCCATGCCACCCAGGGAGCCGTGCCCAGCTAGGTGGAGTACATCATCCTTGCTGCATGGACACCATGAATGTGGCGATGCTGATGTAGCTCCTGCAATGCAGACCAGCCACAACAGTTGCCGGCTCTGCTCTTCCAGTGGCTTGCCACAGGCTGAGATGCCACATGTGGTTTCTGGCTAACAGTGGTGGTGTTCTGTTGCATTGCAGTCAGGCACCCCTTCATAACCATCTCTGCTGGAGTGGTAGCTTTCCACTTATCCTTTTTTTGCATGGGCCAGGAAGAGATGTCCAGGCGGGACAGCAGCCTGCCTCTTGGCATATTTCTGGCACCTAATGGTGTGAGATGGCAGACAGTTAGAGAACACACTGCTGTAACTTCTGCTGCTGGATCTCAGCAGAAAGCACTAACATCTTGGCTGCTGGAGGCCCTTCACACAGGAGAAGTATTGTGTGGGACTGTTCTTTGCCACAGGCCACTTTTGTGGACATAGGGTATCAGCAGCTGTTGCTCAGCCAGGCTGTTGCTGCTGGATGACCACTTGAGGTGACTCAGGGAAGAAAAGAGAGTAGCATTCACTCCAATCACTGAGGACACTGCAGTCCCAGCCACCCAGTTTTAGACTGTGAAGGGGACTGGGGAGCAAAACCATTCACTTTGTCAGCACCTAAAACAGCTCTCAGGAATGGCACTTGCACATGAGTAGCCCAGCCAGATGTCTACAGTGGACAGGGCTGTAGGCAGAAGAAATCTTTCCCCCAATAACCCTAAACAAAGACATCTTTTTCTCCCTGTCAGTCCTGCATGCAATCTTCTACAGCATAAACAGGGCTGGGGCACAACACGTATGAGAGGAAGCACTGGAAATCATCTGTGCATCAATACCTGACTGTCTTGTACTTCTCCACAGTGGACATGTAAGCACACACTGCGAGTATCCTGAGGTGTACCAGAAGTCATCTCAACTCCTGTAGGCAGGGCAGGCCCAGGACAGCTGCTGCACTAGTGTCCACAATTCGTGTCCACAGGAATTCCTTCCTGTGCTCCATCTGTGGACATTGCTTCTCAATAGTTGTCTGGTGGTGTATCTGCTCAATTGCCTCAGTCTTCTGGGTTGTCCTGGGCTGGCACCTGGTAGCAAAGGATGAAGATCACTCTTAGGGGTTGGTTGGTTCTGAAGTTCTGCTCAGCTTGAAGAATTCAGTGGATCTGCTCTTTTCACAGGCATAATTTTTCTTCTCCAAAATTACTTGGGGTGCCCTGACAGGCATGCTAATGGTGTCATACATGCAGTCTCTTTTACCAGAGTTGGGGTCTGTAGTGAGGGAGTGGTCACTGGGTTGGTGGTTGTGATCTCCCCTTGATGGAATTACCTTTTAGCTAAGGACACAGTTCCTGCCTCACTCTCTTGGCACTGTCAGCAGTTCTTACTGCTCCAGTGACTCTCGTCCCTGCTATCTTGCCTGTTGTTTCTTCATTTGCTTTAGCTGACAGTGTTTGAGACATTTTGTGGAAAGGTTCATGGGGCCTCTACCCCTTCTGTCTTTGCCTAAGTCTGATAAGGTTGATACACAGCTTCTTGATAAGTACTTTGCCTTAAGGAGTTAATTGGTAACAGCATCCAAGCTATCATTTGGGCATTTTTGCTTTTCTGTTTGGTCCGTTACACTGATCTGCAGCATCTCAATTGTGAAGGACAAGTCTCAGTCTTGTGACAGCTGCTGGCTCTGCTACCCACTGAGTGATGGGACTAAAATATGTAGATGAGCTAGTTGTCTCAGACTCTTGATTAATCAGACAGGACCAGAGTGGTGTTAGCTGAGGGGTGACCTGGCCAAAGAAATCTCCTCTGCTATTTGATCTTGGGCACTGCTGTCTACTTACTGAGTTCCTCATTCAGGGCGCTGAGGAGGTTTGTAGTGCTGCCAAGGTACCGGCTGACCCCAAGGTCTGAGTGTGAGCTCTGTGAGAAGCTTTCTAAAGCCATATGCCGTCAGTAAAGGGCCTGCATCTTTGGGCCAGTGTCTCTCCATCTGCCAGGGACTGCTGAGACAGCCAGAGGCTGCCACCTAAGGCTGGCACATTAAAACGTGTTGCAGGGGCGTGTGCAGTGTTTTGGGTGAGCGGCATCTGGTGGTCACACTGAGGATATGGCACGGTGCGCCTGTCCCCTCAGAAGCTCTCTGAGCCATTGCAAGGCCTGTGGTACTCTCTCTGCAAGTAATGGCAAAGTCCTGATCCTGTCACGACGATCTCGTAGGAGGATCACGCACCGACCCTTCACCATGTGCCTACGGGCACAGACTCCGGGAATCACCGGCAGCGGGGATGGTGACGGCGAATGGCGCACGTCGGCCCGGGTGGGCCGGCTCCCAAGGCCGAGGTAGCGGAGATGCACTTGAGCACCTTGTTGCGGTTGCGGAGGGGCTCTCCTCGCCACAGCACCAGGGCAAACCCTCGCTGGCCATGGAAGGTCGGACCCAGCCGCCGGGCACGGCCGCGGGCTGGACCGCTCCAGGAAGGCTTTCCGGAGCTCTGCGGGGCCAGAGGCAGCCTGCGGTGCCCGCCGGCACCTCCCG
>VZTN01021907.1:25931-41159 GCA_013400515.1 Erpornis zantholeuca
TTTTTAAATTTTTTTTGGTCCTCCTTGCTACTGCTCTAATTAAAAAAAATACTATATGGATACATGTATAGTGCAACTGTGTCTAGAATGCCTCATGCAAAACTAGCTTTCTGCAGCTCATTGCGGACCTGGTAGTGCAGAAGGGAATGCAGAGAAGGACAACTGTTTAGCTTGGAAAAGTTATGTCTGAAAGGGGATATGACATGGCTTTTGACATATGGTTTGATGGGATGGAGAGTTCAGATAGGGAGTGATTGTTCCTCTGTTTATCATTGCCCAGGAACTACAGGATACAGATAAACAGTGGAACTCATTGGTACAGGATGTTGGGGATGTTGTTCAAGAAAGGCCTTTAGATGAATCTGCAGGCGGAAAATCCATTAGGTCTGGCTAAACAGACAGATAAGCCTTTGGCTCAAAAAGTCGGTGAGGCACACATGCCCAGAGCTGACTCAAAGGCATAGAAAAGATCAGTTTGTCGGTCTGGATATCAGCTATGTTGGAGAAATATGCTGGCATGGAAAGTAGCAGTGGTAGAAAGAAAGTGAGACTGTAGCAGGGAGGTCTGCTGGGATGTGGAGGCACTGCCAGGGGTGCTCCCTGGCTGGAAGGGTTGAAGAGGAGGCTGGTGCAGTGGGACAAAGATGGAAGATGATCAGAACTCTTACTGGAGGAGATATGTGAAGAGCTTGGCAGGAATGACTTATATAGTAATAAAATTACTACTGTATGGGAGGAGAGGCTGATCTTCATTGCTGGGAGGTGTGACAATGGAGAGGTATGAAGAATGAGACTGGTCACAGAGGGGAGCAGTGGTGCTGAAGCAAGTGATCAAAGACTGAGGAACACCTTAAAGCAGTATAATACTTGAAGGAGAGGAGGTAAAGAAAATAGTCTACATGAAGACAGGTAAGGCTGAAGGTCAAACAGGGAAGGATGTCTATGTGCAGTGACTCGCCTCTTCGCTAGCTAAAACAACATCTATAGTTCAAGAAGAGTAGATCTGTAGAGTTTTATATCCACAGGCATTTTGGATGTTTTAATTTGAGTCAGCTGGTTCCATTAGCAGATGGAGCACACTGGGTCCTGATCCTGGAATGATTTTAATTTTGTCTAGAGGGAATCCTGTCCGCATGCTCCAAGATGGCTTTGCAATGCAAACTGGAGTGCAGTGAATGGCATCAATAAGGAGATTTCCTCAAACCCATGCTCCCAGTCTGAACCAAACAATACTTATGTATTTGCACTGATGGAATAATTTCAGAGTGATGGCAGTGGTTTCCAGAAACTGTATATTTGCCAAGTCCAGCAAGTGAATGAATTAGTACAGAATCTCATTTCCTGGCAGGGAAAGGATGGATAGTCTTCCCACTTAGTCAGAATCAATCAAAGCCAGACTAAAAACCAAAAAGAGCAAAACTCAACCTGCTACTGCTGCTCGAAATGATGAATTTTAAAATTTATTATGTAGAGGGTACCATTCTTACAATGGGGTATCATTCTTACAGTTCTTACCACCAAACTGGAGACTTGTCCTTAGTGGGATTCCACAGGGCTTCATCCTTGGCCCTGTGCTCTACAACAACTTCATTAACAACCTGGACTCAGGACTGAAAGAGATCCTAAGCAAGTTTGCCAACAACACTAAATTGGGAGGAACTGTTGACTCTCTTGGGGACAGAGAGGTCCTGTGGAGTGACTTTGATAAATTAGAGGGCTGGGCAACAACCAAAAATATGAAGTTTAACAAGGGCAGGTGCTGGATTCTGCACCTGAGATGGGGTAACCCTGAATGTGTGTATAGACTGGGGAACAAGAGACTGGAGAGCAGCTCCATGGAAAGCCCGGACCTGGAGGCCAATAGCAAGTTGAACATGAGGCAGCAGTGCCCTGGCAGCCAGGAGGGCCACCTGTGTCCTCAGGAGCATCAGGCACAGCATCCCCAGCCAGGCAAGGAGGGGATTGTCCTGTTCTGCTCTGCACTGGGGCAGCCTCACCTCCAGTGCTGGGGGCAGTTTTGGGTGCCACAATGTAAAAAAGACATTAAACTATTGGAGAGTCTCCAAAGGAGGGCAAAGTAGATGGAGAAGGCCCTAGAAGGGAAGCCATACGTGGAGCAGCTGAGGTCACTTGGTCTGTTCAGCCTGGAGGAGACTGAGGGGAGACCTCACTGCAGTTACAACTTCCTTGTGAGGGGAAGAGGAGAGGCAGGCACTGATGTCTTCTTTGTGGTTACAATGGACTTGAGGAAGTGTCCTAAAGCTGAGTCAGGGAAGGTATAGGTTGGATGTCAGGAAAAGGTTTTTTACCCAGAGGGGTGGCTGGGCACTGGAACAGACTCACCAGGGAAGTGGTCACAGCACCAAGCCTGACAGAGTTCAAGAAGTGTTTGGACAATGGTCTCAGGGCCATGGAGTAACTCTTGGGGATATCCTGTGCCAGGACAGGAGTTGTATTTCAATGATTCTGATGGTCCCTTCCAACTCAGCAGATTCTATGATTCTATGATTCTATGATGTGGTAGAAGAAAACATTGGCTGTTATGTGTGTGACATCTGCCTTTGCCACACTCTCTTGCTGGCTTGTCATGCTTCAGATAAGTGGCACCTGCTGTTACAGAGCTCAAAAGTGTGTTAGGCGTTTTCTGGAGAACAGGGAGATGTCAATTCTGATTTAATCAGCCACTCAAAGAGAAAAGCCTCAACTGAAATCATAATTCCACAGGCACTGCATGGATGTGGGAGAGTTTCCCACACTTTTGTGTGGGCTCCTCATTGTTTTTTGCATGATGATGCTGCAAAGGAGATGGAAGAGCTCTGCAGCTATGGGCTTCAGAGAATACCTCTGATGCTCTCTGCTGCCTTTCAAGGAACAAAGTCCTGCTGTCATTGCCCCCAGAAGGACAGGGACCATTTCCTTCTAATTCTGGCTCATGACTGGGAAACTCTCAGCTGGTTCTTCTCTGGTCTGTGGTTGTAGGTACCTGTGTCCGTTGCTGCCAAACCCATTTGCTAACATAGGGATACAGCTTCTGGAAGGGCAGTTACAGATTCAGAATCTGCTTGGCACTGACAGTGTAATAAGGAGACAAGAATGCAAGCTGCAGCTGGAGGGAGGTAGGTCAGACATTAGAGAAAACTGCATCCCCAAGAGGGTGGTGGGACCAGGCAGGTGGAGGCCATCATCCATAGGGATATTGAAGGTTCCACATCTGTTGTGATTTAGAGCTATGGGCAGGTTAACTGTGAAGTTTTACTGGAAACCACAGAGGTGGGGGTCTCCTACACTGTGCCCCTGCATATGTGGTTGTGCTTTCCTTCCCAGACAAGTCAGAGCCTGGTTAATGCCTCCCAGCTCTTTAGCTGTTTTAATTTCCCCAGGCAGCTTCAGAGATGAGATACAGACTTGGTGTCACTGGCCAGGATCTCATCACGTCCTGCCAGTATTCAGGCCTGTGTACAGAGCTTCAACCATGGGGAAGTGCAGTGACATCACATCACATTAGATGTAAGGGCTGTATATTGGGACATTGAAGTGAAGTGTGTAACCTCCAAACCTTGACAGAACTGAGGAGAAACACTGGCAATTGGTGTATTTCCATTGTCTCACCATCCTGCTGGGCACTTCAGGTTTTTTCATGTGTCTGTTGTCTTGGAGTGATTTTTATGGTGTATGATATATCCTATATCGTCTGCTTTATGCCCAGAAAATGAATTTTATGCCATTCTGTGCCTGAAAGGAGAAGAAAAAAAAAAAAAACAGAAGAATTTCTGTTCACAACAAGGTCAAAATGTAGGGGAGCAGCATGGCTGAAGAAGATTGAGGGAGAAGGCGGCAGTCCTCTCCCGAGTTTTGCCAGCTTGCCAGCCAGAGTTTAGTCTCTGCTTCTTTTTCTTCGAGGGGAAGAGAGAGAAGAAGTTTTTTCCTTCTTTTTAAAACTTTAGTTTCTTTTTTTCTTCTGGACTTAGAACATCAGAACCTCAAGAAACCTCACTGAGAGATTTGGTTTCCCTCTACTAGTTGTCCACCGGTTCGCGGGGGAGGGGGGGGGGAGAATTTCCCATGNGGTTCGCGGGGGAGGGGGGGGGAGAATTTCCCATGTCGACCCAGCAAAAAGGATCAAAGCTAGAAAAACTTCTCCAAGTTTTTTCTTCCCTCTCCCAAGCAAAAAAATTTATTGTTTAGCATTATTATCCTTTCTTGTTTTTTTCCTTTCCCTGTGTGTTTTGTTAAATAAATAGTTTTTTTCCTCTTCATTTTCCTCCGAAGAAATATTTCTTCTTCCCGAACCTGGTGGGGGGAGGAGTGATTAAAATCCTGCTTTCTATCAGAAAATACTTCTCCCCTGAATTTTGTCTCAAACCGAGACATGTGTTCTGGTGGCAACTCCTCAGGTAGGCAGAAGAGGTTTGAGAAGAAAATGGCTAGTCCAGTGGATCCCTTGGACTCCTGTGGGCAAGTGACTAAAGATCTTGGGATTCCATGAAGGTGAACTATCTTGAACCCTTGAACCAGTGATGCTCAAGGAAAGCCTTTGCTGCAAGGAAAAGATGCTGTAGAGGAGCCATTACAAGAGATACGCACTCTGCCAGATGTCTGCAGGCATGGTTATACCTCACAATAAAGACAGATGGACCAACTCTCCTTGTCTTCCCAAAGAACTTGGCAGGTTACTGAGACACAGCTGCATCATTTTGATGGGGAGCTGAACCTTGGTCTCTGAAACTCAGAAGCCAGCTTGGCCTTGAATAGCAGAAACTTCTTTCTGTGAAACAGGAGAGTGAAAGCATGGCATTCTTGTTTCAGGAGAAACTGCTGAGCTTGCAGTGTCTGGTGATGAGTTTTTCAAGGCTGCCTTTCTGACAAGAAATGTGGCAATGTCTGAAAGTTCATAACTTCCTTTTTAAATTGAGTTTTTGCAGGTGGGGGGGACAAAAGAGGCTTCCAGTTTTTAGTGTTCTTTGAACCAAGATTGCTTTATTTGTTTTTCTTTTGTAATGAAGCAGGATCTTGCCAGCATATAAAAGGTCTGTAAGATGGAATTTGCCCTCTTGTTGAATTCAGAAGCACATTAGTACTCACAAGGAAGTTGATAAGCAATAATATTTTCTTTGCTGCCCAGGTAACCAGCAGAGTGAAAGAGGGTATTGTCTCTGGAGAATGCAGACAAGTTAGCTTTATCTTTCTGTACACAGGCTATCTTGGAAAGCTGGAGATGAATCAGAGGAAGGAGGGGCTTACTGTCCAAAGAGGCTGGCATTGCCCCATCCTCTGCTTCGGTAATACTGCCTCCCACCCTTCCTGAGAGCTTTGATAAGCCTAATGAAACTGAGCTGAGTTTTGGGCTTATTTTGACTTTTGCTTGCCTTCACATTCCCCTGATCCACTATAGTATCTTGTAAAGGCCACGTTGACTGAAGACATTTATGTCCTCAACTCACCATGTTTATTTCTGTCAGAACTTGCAGAGTGCAGCACCACATTAAGGAGAAAAGGGACTGGAGAAGGGACAGGTTGAGCTGCCAGAAAAAGGTGTTACACCACTGAGTGTGGGATCATCCCTGAAGTATTCCCCTATGCCTCCTGGGATGCACAAACTGACTTTGCAGTGATGGAGCACGAGTATCTTCACAGGCACTGAAGGGTGGTCCATGTGCTTCATCTTGATTTGTAGCTGATATTGGCTTAAAAATATTAATGAAGAAACTTCTCCTGTGACCAGGGGTGATTTGTGATGTTTCACTCCCTATGCCCGAGTGAGAGGTGTGAACCTTCAAGAAGTGGAGTTCCAGGTGCTGTTGGCATTGGAGTGACAGTGATGGTGCCTCAGGCTCCCAGGCTCCAGGGTGAACCACTTTGGTTGCTCATGGGAAGAATGATGCTTGTCAGGCCACTGCAGGCAAGTCCAAGGTCTGGCAACAGACCCTCCATGGGCACTTCCCCATGGGGCTTCCTAAGCAACCTGGAGGCTCGCAGACTGCTTTATGCCTATAATGAGGGGAAAACCAGCCCCCCAGGAAATTTAATAAAGATAAATGTCAACTTCTGCTGCTGATGTGCAGCCTCTCCCTGCATTGAAAGGAGCAGTTCTTGTCAAGAGTCCTGGTGGGCAGCAGATTTGACCAGAGTCATCTGGGTAACTCTGCAGGGCAACTCTGCAGTCTCTAAAAGACTCTAGATAGGCACGTTTCCCAAGGAGGCCAATGGGATCTCCATCCTTGTCAGTTGTTCAAATTAAGCAGGACAGTTTAAGTAACCTGACCTGCCTTTTAGCTTTGCTGTGGGCTGAGGACAGGACTCGGATCTCCTGATCCTTCTTCTCCAGAAGGCCTTCTGGCCTGATGCTTTCATGTGGTTCTGTGTGCATTACTGTTGTAGTTTCTCTTTGGTTCTCTCAGTTGTCCCAGGGAGGCTCAAATACACATTCGGTGTCAGGTTTGGAAGTGACCTCAGCAGTAAAATAAAGAACAGGTGACAATTCAGTCAGTACTTCATGATGTGCACTTCAAAATGTTCTGGGGGATTCTACCCAAAATATAGGCTTGGATTCTTCACCAGATCAGGTGACAGGAAACTCTGAGCCTCTTGGGAGCTGCCTGAGGCTGTGGTCTCTGCCAGTTTTTCTCTTTGCTCTCTTCTCTGCTCCTCACCATTACTGCTGACTGTGCTGGGATGACCCAGTTAAAAATAACCCTGCTGATCTATTTTTATGAGGCACATATGCTCCCTTGTCCATCTCTCTGCTTCCCCAGCATGGCAGAAGAGCACATCTATGGAGAAATACTGGGCAGTGGGGACATGGCAGTAACATGGACAGGTGTCACCATTAGGCCATTATGCTGGAGGCCATTTGGCATTGCTTGGCTTGGGGAGTGCATTGTGGTTTAAACTTGTGACTGAATACAAGCTCAGCTGGAAAAGTCATCCAGGAAGGGCATGGGATTTTTGCTGTCTCAACCCTGTCTTGTGAAGAGTGGTCTTGTTTCACTCACTCCTGGCAGCCCTTGCCTGCCCCTGGACATATGTGCTTAAAATTTTTTTGAGATTCACAACTCTTGATGTATCTTTTAAAGCAAAAAAAAAAAAAAAAAAGTGTGACATGCATTGTGCCAAGCTTGGGACCTTGGTACGAATTTGGCCCTTGTTGGGCAGCCTTGCAGTCCATCGTTAGAAGGATGCTCTGAGACAAACAATGTGGTACTGCTGATGGCTGTAGTGGGTTTCTGGAGTCTTTCTATTCAGTGCAGGCTGGGTCTCTATGCAATGTTTGCCTTCCCTGGGGGATGTAAAAGTACTGAATTATCTTTCTGCTTATGGTTGGAGCAGATGACACCTGTGTCAGTGGAGGAACCACTGCCTCACCTCTCCTGAGGCTGTGACCACCCAGTACCCTCTGCATAAGCTTTGACCTACTGCCAGCATGGGGGAAGGTCTGACATGTCTCCTTGCAGGGACTCACATGAGACCTCATGTCCTGCCTCAGCCAGCATGCACCAAAAATAAGGGGCAAGAGGGGCTGCTGTGCACTCTCAGAGAAAGCTACTGACATTCCTTTTTGTGTGGATGAGGAAATCAACTCATTACTTTAGTTTTGAGTGACTCCTTCACCTTCCTACTTCATGTCCTCTCTACTTGTGCAATGTTTATTCTACAGGCAGAGTATTTTGTCACAACCAGCTTGCCAGGGCAGCATATTTAAGTATCTGTGCCATGCTGGAGAGCTGCAAATATTTTCGGGTGTTGTTTAGAGCTGGGTTTTCTGATGAAAGATGAGATCTCTAGAATATGTTGTTCTTTGAGATCTTGCTTGCTGCTGTCATTTTGTTGCCCACCGCTTCTGCGGATGCCAGTCCATCTGCACTGGTGTCATGCCAGTAGCCTGCATGATGTGCTGCTGCCTGTGGTGACAGAAGCAGTTCCCACAACTCCTGTCAGGCTGCCCAGGAGAAGGGATCTTTGTGCTTCTGCAGAGGACCAATGCTCAAACCAGCATTGGCGATGGACATGGACAAAGTGCCTCTTTCCATCACCTGTTCTGCTTCTGAAAATACAGATTGGAGCATCTGACTGATGCTTGGTTTGGTGAAGACTCTTTGCCCACACTTCATTATGAGGCTGCTTTATAGTGCAGCAGAAGGATGCGGTTTGTATGCTGTGTGTCTGGTGAGGCCACCATGTCCCTCTTGGGAAAGGCCGGCTGCCGGCTGTGAGCTGCTTTTGGGAAGAGACACGTGTCTGTTTCTGAAAGACGACTGAAACCTTAGTCTGAGCTCCCTTAATCTGAGCCCCGGAACGGTGGGTGTGGATCCTTGTGGAACAAAAGACAAAGAAAAGCAATTGATAAAATCAAGGCCCATCACAGGATGGCCGATTTAAAAGGCTGGTTCCCAGCTGGCCGATTTAAAAGCTTCCAGCTCTGGTCGCAGATAGGGTTGTTTTTCCAAGGATATGCCTCTGAGCAGCTGTAAAAAGGTCCTGCTGCCTGATAGAAAGGCGTGCTGAAAGGTTTTTATTTGCTACTGTGGATTGATTGGAGTACAGATGCTCTGGAAGACGTGCTGCATTATTCATGTGTTAGATACCGTTGCTAAAAGCTAATGTACAGCCTGGAGGCTGTGAGGAGTGGTACAGTCCTTTGTGTGGTTTTGTTGATTCACTAGGGAGACTGGACTGCTCTTAAGCTTTTTTTTCCTGAATACTGAGATTGATAAAGCAAATCGAGGAATGTGAGCTCACTTAGTTAATGGCTCTCCACCTCCTTTCTTGTTTACAAAAACTATTCGGAGCTTTCCTTTTCATTTTCTTTTCTTCTTCTTTTTTTTTTTTTGAATGCATTATTCATACAAAACTGCTTGTTAGGCTGGCCCTGTTTGCAAGACTTCATCAGTAACTCAGTTTTCTTGTGGCACCAGCTTAAAATTCTTCCCTATCGAGGCTCAAGTGTCTGCATTAAGTGCCCCACTTTGGATTCTCCATTAATGCATATTCAATAGGCTTACCCATGAGATTCTCACTGTCGCACACAGATGCTGAGGCACCCACTAGCAGCAGCAGGACTGTGGGACACAGTTCTTGTGTTTCTGAACACTGGCTGCAGTGGGAGGACCTCATGCAGGGTTCAGCGTACCGTGCTCTGATACACGGGCCCTGTTTTTGTGTGAAGAGGCAAAACTGCAGCACACGTGCTTGTGACAGTACTGCCTGTGACCCTGCTCTGGAGACTGAACATACAGAAGCCAGCCTGGGAACATGTCTTTTTCTGTAGCTCTCTGCTGGCTTTTAGCAGCTGGCTGTCAAGTGACATGGTCAAGATCATGGTCTGGTGGTTAGGCTCTTGATCTGGGGACTCTGAACTGATAAACCTTCAAGGCAACATCTTTGTAGGCAGGATATTGCTTCTCAGACTAGTGTCGTGGAAGAGACATGGCCTCAATGCAGGCTCCACGTGCCCTGCACTAGGTGTAACCAAGCAATGAGCCAAGAGGTGAAAGCCACCATATCGGTATTGTTTATTACTCTCGTAACAATAAACCTGCAGCCTCTGAGCTTGTGGTATTGTTTGAGATGACTTGTGCAGAGGGTATTTAAAGTTCTGGGTTGCTGTATAATCATATGGTCTGGTTGACTTTTGTTCCAAAGGAATTTATTACTGGTAGTTTCTCCTTGATAGTGCTATAGCACGGAAGTGGAATTTGGATGGCAAGGTGCCTCTAGGGGAGTGTCTTGCAAATATGCCTAGGAGAGTGTCTATGGCTTTGAGGAGGGCCCAGCTTAAGCTGAGAGGCTCACAAACCATTTTGAGGGAACCAAGACCAGAAATGAAATGGTCTGTTCTTATTTGGCATCTGACCTAGAAGACTGTTGTCTTGTGTTGAAATTCTGAGGGCTCTGATTTAGTCTTGAAGCAGCAACTCAACACAAACTGTGATAAAACATCTGTAAAAGGCAGGAAACTGTTTTTCATGTGTGTGTCTTACAAATTGTAGATAACACTGATATTCCTCTGTTTGCCTTCAGAGTTGCTTTTCAAAGGGCGTACTTGTATTACATTTTGAAACTTTGAAGATGGAAGCATGCGTGGGTGGATTTTTGAAAAAAAAAAAAAAAAAAACAAACTCAAAAATGTAAACCCGAGAGCATTAAATTAGTGAAGAATGTTGCCTGGATGAGGGTGGGAGCCAGCAAACCAGTCTGTAACAGGGGTGTGGCAGACGGACACACTGGGGCAAGTATGGCACAGCTTCTGCGTGCTCATGCCCTCTCTGTGCTCTGTGCTGCTGGGAGCAGGGAAGTGATGGCAAAGGACAAGTCAGACGTGCTGGACTTAAGAGGTGCCTGACAGATTACTTGCGAACGTAATGCATAAATGTTCTGAAGGGTGTTCTTTGGGAGCAATTCCCCACCCCTTTCCTGGGCAGGAAAAGACAATTTATATTTTGAAATTAGAGAGCTATGGCTGGATTAAAAGGAAGAAGAAAACAATAAACGGCAACAACAGTGTTATCTGCTGAGCTACAAGGTGGGAGCTGTAGCTGCTCTCTGGATTTCTAGAGCTGTTTCTTTGTTTCTTTTCATGTACTGCAAAGCACAGACACCTTTGCTTATCCTGTTACTACCACTGGGCTTTCCAGGCCTGTTTATGTGGGAATATGTTTTCAGTAGAAGCTAAAGCCTGTAATTATATTAATACAATCACACCAGTATTGCTGGTCCTTCTTGGCATGCAGAAACTAATTCAAAAGAGGTGCTTCTCACAGGGGAAAAGAAGATGCTTTCATCCCCATCTTGCCTTTAGAGAACCATGTCTGCACAGTGACATTTGTTGGTGTGCAGAGCAAAACCCAGTGGGGACAGGAGTGTGAGACAGCCTGTCCTGCCTAGAGCTGCTAGGTTGCACAGTGCTGCAGGCCTGACTTTCCATAGTAGGAGCAGCAAGACTTTGTGCAGCCTGAGAAGGTAGGTTGTGACAGGAGGTGTTCTCTGGCTCGCTGATTCTGAATCTGTGCTCCCGGGTGTTGCTCCAGATGTCCAGTCACAGGTGAGACAGGAGGTCTCCTCCTGCTGCAGATAAGGCTTTCTGTGAGTGATTTGCTAATGTTACAGGTATTTGTTGTGCTGGACCTGGAGCTTAGTCTTGTGTGTTGGAAAAATCTCCTCCCAGAGCCCCAGGAGAAGAAAAGCTTGGGGATCCTGAGGAACTTGCACCCCTTGTAGGCTATGAACAACAAGCACTTCAATGTCCTGCATGCAGCCCAGTTTGGGGATCCCAGTGGGCACTTGGGATACCAGTTGCTTAGCCGGTGACTTGCTGCCTAGGAGGCTTGGCATGCCCTGTGATCAGCTCAGCAGTGCAGTCCAGTCTGGTAGGGGTCACAGCTTCCAGCCACATTGGGTTCTTCTAGGGACAAATGCAGAGCCCTCCCAAACCCTGGCTAAATTGGAAACAGCAAGCAGCAGGGATGGGTGGTACTTTGGACTTCAGTGGGGCAGGTGATGTTGGACAGTGCTCATGAAAGATGTGTGGGGACTCCAGTCAGTATGAACTGCAAATTAACTCATAGCAATCAACAGGTTGTCTTTGAGGACTCTTCAGAGGATGGAGGAGATTCTTAAACTCATGACACAGGGAAGCTTGAGCTTCTCTATAAGGAGTATATCAGAACAATAAGAAAAAGTGGAACATGTGGGAGAAATAATGAGATGAAAAAGGCAACATGATCATGGCGAAACAAATCATGTCACCAAACTGATTTAATCTTCCAGGGGGTGGTGAGCCCAGTGGAGGTGGAATCTTTATTTTGACTTTAGAAAAATGTTATCCCACACAATTAAGATAAAAGAATATGCACTATATGCATCTGTCTGTGGTCAGGTGTATGTAAATCTGACAAGAGAATTATAGAGAGCTTACATGAGAGTTTGGTAAATGGTTTACATGAGAGTTTGGTTTAGAATGTAAAGATTTATTGAGAAGAATTTTGCAGGGTTCTTCCTGACATCTGTTGTTCTTTGTATTTTTATTAGCAATTAGGACAAGGGAATAAATAATAAACAGGACACCAGGAGGAGCAGGAAGCTTGCAGAATGATGGGGCTCTGGTTTGAAACTGTCTTGATAAGCTGAAGTAATGGCATAGCAAAATTAGGATACAGTTCAGCAGAGAGAGGTTTGAGTCTTCAGATGATGCAGTACCATCAGACCCAGTGCGGTTCTACAGAAAAGTGTCCAAAGGCTGCATTTCATTCCAACATGACCAAGTGACATGCTGTAGAAGGAAAATGATAAATATGAACTGCAGGATATCTGGTAAATTTTAATGGAAGTGTTGGATGGTTCTGTACATCCATGTTAGTGGAATGGATGCATGCCAGTTTTAGGTGCTCTGGTAAAATGCATATGAGCCGAAGAGAGCGGAAGCAAGGAGGACAAATTTGTCAGCTGTTCAGAAAACATGTCTGACAGAGAATGAGGTAAAAGCCAGGGGAGACTGGGAAGCTGTGTGTCAGCTGTGGAGGAAAGCTTGCTGCAGTAAGAAGTGTATAGTCTTTTACCAGGGATCCAGCTAAATACAATAAGAAGCAAGGGACACTGATTGCACAAAAGGAGATTTAATTTTGACAGCAGAGAAAAGGTGCATAATTGAAAAGGCAGCTGTCTGCTAGGTTAAGTTTAGCAGGACGATGATGGTCTCTCCATTACTTGAGAATTTTGGAAAGAAAGTTCTTAGGGGAGAATGTAGAAAAATGAATGAGAAGGACAGGACAAAAGATGGACTCACAAGACCTGTGATGATCTGCTTCTACTCCACAAAAATATGCTTCCTGGAAGACATGTAGGTGAGTAAACATCGTGGTGAAAGTCTATTTTGAACTTATGCCTGCAGCACTCCAATGTAGGTGTTTCCCATTTTTCACAAACCACTTACCCATTTGAGGACCTTCTTGCTAACCTCATGCTGCCTTATCACTGTGGTGAAGGACTATCATAGCACTGGAATCTGAATATACTGTGTCATGGTGACTTTGAGTTTTGTTAGTGCAGTTTGGCTTGTGGAACCTGGCAAGGGTTTACAAAAGCTGGGTTGACTCTCCATCTCTCTCACTTTTCTCTGCAAATCTACCCAATTTCCACTTTTTACTACTTTGATGTCATTCTCCTTTTCCCAGCCTCCCCAGAAAACCATCTGTCTTGGGGGAGGTTTTCTGGGGAGAAAAGACAGGTGTCTGCTAAGGAAGGCAGAAACCTCCCTTGGAAGAGAAGATGCAACACTGCTTCCCTCCAAATTATTATGATTTTGAAATTAAGGGGGCTTTCAGGCAGAGATATGGGAAATAGGAATAACAGGTCTTTACTAATATTTATATATACATATACATAAATATATATATATANCAGGGGCAGCTTATCTGTGAGTCGTGGGCAAGGCCCTGATGGGCCATTAACAGAAAATAGCCTTGTGGGGGGGAGGCAGGAGCACTGCCCCACCTGGCTCATGAAGATGGTGATAGAATACATGCTTTTGGTCACGTCCTGCTTTCCAGCACAGGACACCGTCTAACCTGCCTGTTCCTCATCTAGTTGGTCTTGAATGAGAGAGTTTACGCTGTGGTCAAGCTATTTTTATTGCTTTACGTCATCTGTTTGAGTTGCTGCTTGTTTTCCTTCCCCTGAGCATGGCCCATCTGATGAGTCCCTTGCAGGCAGTGTTGTGTAACAGGGATATCCTGTCTTCTTCACACCGAATGCACACGGAAAGTTCTGGTCTACTTTCACTGTCTCTGCTTGGGACCCTCTCCCTTGAGATCAGTGCAGATTTCACAGCGTCACTGCATGGCTGAAGGGTGGAGGGACTTCTGGAGATCACCTAGTCCACCGCCAGCTCAGAGCAGATTCAGAGCTTTGTGTAGTTGGGTTTTGAGTATCTGAGGATGGAGACTCCACAGCCTCTCTCAGCAACCTGTGTCTGAGACAGGCACAGTGTGTGACCACCCTCTGAGTCTAAAAGTTCCTTTTAATTCTCTGATCAAGCTCAGGCTTAGCCTGTGGTTCTTCAGATCTTCTGTCTTACCCTTTTGAAGATAAGGGTGACACTTATAGTCTTCTAGTCCTCGCCAATGATAGATACCCCACTGCCATGAGCTTTCAAAGGAAAAGTACAACCCTGCAACAGCACAGGCCAGTTTTCTCAGCTCCTGTGGGTCCATTCCATCGAGTCCTTGTCCATATCCACTCTGTTTAAATGTTACCTGACCTGATCTTCCTCTAGCAAGGGTCAGTCTTCCTTGCTTTGCATTTTCCGCATCTCTCAGGGCTCCAGGGTGCAAGAAGACTGATCTTAACAGTAAAGACTGAGGTGAAGAAGGCATTCAATGCCTCAGTCTTTCCAGTGTCCCTGCTTCTTTTTTATTGCTCCTTTGCAACAAACTTCCTCATTTGTGCTTGGAACTACTACCAGAGACACAACAAAGTTACAGTTAGTATTTATGCTTTTTGCCTTCTCAGGGCAAAATAAAAGTTTACATTTCCTTTAAGAAAGGAGCTGAAAAGCTGGAGATCTGTTACGACACATGCATTTTCCTGGTGCTCCAGTGAGCATCCTCCTCGGTACCAGAAGACTTGAAGGTGGTCCTTGGAGTACCACTGCTAAGTGTTGGAACAGATAATTTGTTAAATGCTTGTCTCCAAGATCAGCTCTTAGCAATACTTTCTCCATAGGGACAGCAGTGTATTTCACACAGCCTTACCCAAAAGCTTTCACAACCCAAGAAAAGGAATGCTTAAAATGAGAAGGGACAGCATGACCCTTTCAACACAGAGTTTGGATGGCTGTATTGAGGGCTTGGCCTTGATTTATTGATGTACATTCTCATGGGAAGATCTTGTTATAAAGGAGGTGTCACTGAGGAGGAGAGGAGAGGAGAGGAGAGGAGAGGAGAGGAGATGGAAGGCAAAAGGGAAACGAGTCCTTAAAGTATACCCCATGAAACATATCTTCTGAGATCTGCTTATCTGTANGAGATGAGGGTTGTCTCAGACCAATGAAGCAAAAGGATGTCTTGTTAAAGTAATTACCTTGGAGTTTTGAGGGGTTTCCTCTAGTTTTTTTGCAGGCTGCAAACCAGGGACTGCCTCCCCACCTGCCTGGTGGTGCATAGGACTTGGTATTTGGGAGTACACCCATATAATTAGTAGCTCTGTGATTAAGAGAGTCACAAGCCCAACCCCTCT
>VZTN01021907.1:41206-81299 GCA_013400515.1 Erpornis zantholeuca
AGTTCTCTCTGGACAAAAGAGGCAGGTGTTCCTTAAAGTACTCCCTGCTCTGCTGGTTCTCCAGGTCATGCATGGAGAGTGTGTGCACAAGTCTGTGAGGGTAGGTAAGCCTAAAGAAGGTGGTGCAGGGCACCAGGAAAGTGAGGGAGTCTCCCTTCTGGGAATTTGCAAGGTGTAGCTGGAAAAAGCTGCAGCCACACTGGTATGTCACTGAGGATGGCCTGTTTCTCTGGCTAAGAGAAACTTAGCCAGAAAGTTAACTTGCATCTGTGATAAAGCTGTCCCTTACTGCTGCTTTGGATGAAAGAGAAAAGAGGAGAGTGGGAACAGGATGAGGTCTTGTTAAATCACCTGGGAATAATACTGGTCTGGGGAAGAACAAATGATGACTGGACTGTGCTCCAGTGGGCTGACTGCTGATGCCTGAGCCTGGTCTGTGTTTGCACAAGTCTGTCCTATCTTCTAAAACCATTTTGGCATGAGTGTGTGCTACTTGAAGAAAACTATATTTCACTACAAGAGGGATGTGTTTCCCATTCTGCTATTTCTAATGAAGCCCTTTTCGTTGCCGTGAAAGCTGGTAGCAAATGAGGACCCATGGGATGGGAAATTGCACTTTTTGCTTGTAGTAAAAAGTGGCACCTGCAGACTAGCACAACAAAAAGACACCTTTCTCATTGCTTGCTTGCTTTGTGATCACTGTGCTCTTATCAGGGTTGCAGCCAGAAGCCTTTTCTTTGCATAACACAAGAATAAAGGGTGAGGAATGCATTTGGAGCAATGTGAAGGTGAAGGTGAAAGTTTTAAAGCTGCCTGAAAGTGAGAAGTTCCTCTGCACACTGATTTTTTTCAATGCCTGCCTCTTTGAATGCTCTTGCTTAACCACAGGGGCAGGATTGCAGTACCATGTCCTGGGGAGGGAGATCTTTGCCCTGAGAAAGAAGCATTATTCGGTAGCATTATTCAGAGGAAATACAATTACGTGATATATTTTTGTTTGCCAAAACTATCCAGCTGTGTGGACCTGGGACTTAGTTGTCTTAGTTGATTAGTCAGCTGCTAAAAGCAGTCTTATCCCAGTGAAAGTGCTTTTATATGAGTCTTGCTAGTGTGTCCCATGCAGGTGACAGATGTCTCCTGCAGGACGTGTAAGACACATTAACCTTGCCTGCATGAGGTATGTATGGCACTGCTTCCCAGCTGTGCCCTGATGCTAGCTAAGCAAGAGCAGAAAGCTTTGGAGCAGACTGCTTAGCAGATAGATGTTCCTCTGCCGACATTCATCAGGAAGCAAGATGCAGCAAGAATCACACCTCTCTGATCAGGAGACAGGACAATGGTCTGTTTAAAGCAGAGACACTGAAACAAGACCCTGTACCTGTGTGAAGAGTGCAGAAGCCTGGTTTGGAAGCAAGTAGCACATGTCTTTCTGCTTCAACATAAATCTCTTATAGGGGCAGCAGAATGGGGAGGGGGAAGGTATTTTTTATGGAGCTCTCTTGTACAGTTTGCTCCATATGGAGCCATGTCATGAAATTTACAGTGCATGTAGCTGGCTCTCAGGCAGAAAACCAGCAGTATTTCATTATATACTAAATTATTTAAAACGATATGTTTAACTGTTTCCTTTCTACAAGTCCTGGGGTACTGGGAATGGGAATGTATCTCCTATTTCCAATACATCGCTTGGTGTTCAGTGTGAGGAAGTACTGAAGCTGAGTTCATTTACACCTTGTTCTCATTATCTGCTGGGTGTAAGCATTATCTAATTGTCACTGGCAGAGACAAGATAGCTGAAAGGGCTTTTTGAGTCTCCCAGAGTAACTCTTCTTGCCTTTTGGTATCAAGATACATTATTCATTTTTGGATGGGGAGGAATGAATTTTGAGGGAATAAGTGGTGTGGAAGAAAAAGGGAGGGGAGGAGAGATATTTTAGCAGGACAGGAGAAGGATAAGATGGATGAAACTGATGGATGATTTCAAGAAAGAAGGAGAGGAGGGACCAGAGAAAATAATGGATCTAGGCAGGTTCTGGGAATGACAGTCATTCTTACTTCTGTTTGATTTTATTACTTGGAGCTGAGTGTAGGTAAAGATTTTATTTCATGGACTGGTTGTAGAGGTGTGAGAAGAGGATGTGTATCTTTCCAGGAGTTTTCTAGCTGTATATCCTTGTGTCATTTTCCATCTGCTTTTTTTGGATGATGTTGGAAGTTTGAATCTCTAGTGGCATTCTCCTTGGATGCTTGCAAACATGTCTCTTAGAAGACTTGCAAGGCTGCCCCGGTGGGTTTTTTGGCAATAGAAACATCACCTAAAAATGATAAGGCTGGAAAGGAAAAGGCATTACCTGTGCAATAGAAGTTGAGCATTCCAAAAGAGAAGGTGAAAAGGGAAATGAAGTTTAAATGGCATTTGAGGTTGAAATGCTCATTATAACTTTCAAAATCCCCCTTACTAGCATGAGCATTCCTTTTTTTCTCCCATTTTTATCTCTTTTGACCCTGCATACAAGAGAATGAATGAGGTTAGAGTGTATTTTTTCTGTTGGTCTCTCTGCTTTTCAAATTACCTCTAACTTTCAAGAGATTGAGACTTGAAGAGTCTTTCAGAACTGTAAGTTCTCTTGATTCCCTGGCAGTAAGGACGCAGGAGAAGGAGAGTACAACTTGTCAGGCTAGACCACCTGAACATCTGAAGTGCTTTTCAGAGTTGCAAGTAAGAGGTATAGGCAGGGTTTCAAAACCTGCCTATGAACAATAGAAAACAGTACTTAAATGTTTTTTGATAGACCGTCATGTTATGTGCTTTCCCCAGGAGTGCACTAGGACTAGGTCTCCAGAGGTCTGGCTGGATTTCAGCCTGCGTCTCCCAATGCTTTCATGCAGGAATGCAACACAGGCCATGTGGAGAACAGGTCTCAAGGGGAAGGGAGACTTCTTGCACAAAGCTGGAGGAGAGTGAAACTTAACCATTATTAATTTGTTGTCACGTGTTTCTACCCTGCTCAGAGGTGTGCAGCACAAGAGAACAGAAAACAATTGTTTGGCACAGGGCATGTACCATACACATGATGGATCTGTGCAATGGAACCATTGTGCACTATGAACTGGAAGGCTCTGAGCCTGGGTGTTCTAAGGAGTGTGAACATCTCATTGTGGGTTTGGATGGGGAAAGGGTGCAAGTTTCAAGTCCTTTCAGGAGATGCTGTGCCAGATTCTGGTCTCCTGAACAGAGTTAAAACATCAAATAACAGTGTGTAAATTCTAACAGAAAGCTCTCCAGCTCTGTCTGCCTTCAGGTAAGCAACAGAAGGACAGACTGCCTTTCTTTGTTTCTAATCTCTGGGTTGTGTGGGCCATTCAGTGAAGAGTTGGATTTGGTGATCCTCATGGGTGCCTTCCAGAATATTCTGTGAAATCTGTGGAACACTACTGCAGTGATTAAAGAACAGACATAGCTGGAGAACTTTCTTTTAGAATTTACAAACTGTTATTTGGACTAAAAGTACTGCATTGGTTTAATTGAGTGCTGCTTCTGCAATCCACCCAGCCTTTATGTGCCCTGCTTCCATGCCAAAACTGTAATACAGTCTTGTGAGAGACTCACAAGACTCGTCTAATGTGATGCTCTACAGGCAGTGATCCTGTGCTTGTACTGGCTTAGTTTGTATGAAACTTGTAAAAAAGGCTTTGAATATCTTACAGCCGATGGAGTAGAATGCCTGCGGATTTGTGTTACTGGAGTCTGCTGTGAGCTGCCTCCCTCTGCAGCCTTCAGTCAGTGAGACATTGACCAGTGCTGGCATGGGGGACAGAAGGGGTCAAGGACTTGTGTCTCGATAGATGTGTGTTGGGTGGATGCATGCTGGGTGCTGCCAGCCCCCTGTTGTGCAAGAGGTGGAGAGAGGGTGTAGTTCATGTCTGGAGCCTGGTCCCACAGAGATGGGTGTTGGGATGGGCCATGGGCATCGCTGGGCACCGAGAACAGCTCTCTGCAAACAGGAACGTGATTTCCAGCATGGTTAGCCTCAAAAACTTTCTGGTGCCAGAGACCTCAGACACCTTCCTGAAGATGCTCCATGTGGCCTAGCCAAGAGGAGTAATTTCTTGTGCCCACTGGACTTCTTCAGCTCCTGTGAGTTCTCCAGGTGGTGTTTCATACCACTTTGAATGCTTTTATATATCCATTTCCTTCCTGTACCATGATGTTCATGTGATCTGTGCTTTTGAAGGGGCCACCCCTTTTGCTCACCATTATTTTCAGGTCCTTATCTGGACAGGGTGGTCTTGTCCCTCTACAAGTCCTTTTTGCAAGCTCACAGAGTTGCTGAGATTAACCTCAAGAAAATAGGGCCTACTTGTTTTTTCAATGCAGTGGAAAAGATTTCAGCTCAAACTCTATTTCAAACAAACAAACTGATATTAAACTTTTGGCTTTCATGTACCATTGTACCACTTTTAATATTAACCCTGAAGAATGATATATTTGGAAGGAGCGACTCTGGCTAGTTAATGGTTGGAATGATAGTCATTGCTAAAGAGCTTGAATTACAGCACAGCTCTTGGTACCATAATGAAGCACATTATTCTCAAGTAGCTGTATCTGATTCAACTGCTTTGTCCCTGGGTGTTAAAAATGGAAATTTTGGCATTAAGTACTGCAACTGAAAATTGCTTAAAATGGAGATACTGGGTGCACTTCTGAGTGGGTTAGTTCAGCCAGGATGAGTGGGTGTATAGCCCTGCCACACTCTGGACATAGCAGACTTATTGCACATGAAATTAAAATTATTATCTGATTTCTCTTCCATCTCAGTGAGTCTGTTTTCTGTCCGAATCAGGAGCAGCTGTAGCTCTGTTGTCATTGCTAGGCTTTTATTGAATCTGCCTGGAAAATGCTAGGAGAGATTAATGCCATTCTCTCTCCCACTCCTCTGACTGATAAAAGTTTTGCTGCTGCCTAATTGGAAGCTTCTTTAATGCAGTTAAAACACATGTCTTTTGACTCTCTTTTCTCCCCTAGACTTTGAAAGCAGATGATTTATATCCTCCTTTTACCCACTTGTTCTGTTTGAAGCCTACTATCATGGCTTCCCTCCTTCATCTCCACCCCAAAATTTTTAGGATTTCTTAGCAGATCTCACACCTTTGATCACTGGTCCATAGAGCTCTACCCTGAATTCTCCCCTAAATCTCTGACACATCCTCAAGAGCAGTGCCCAGAGCTGAGGTCTTTTGTCTAGTGTTCATGTTGCTGGTGATTGAAGCACAAGCTGAGCAGAAGTCCCAGTGCAAGCCAGTGGAGTGGAGCAAGACCACGCAGTATATAGCATCCTCTTGTCTGCCCACTTGTTACATATTGTTTCTGTACTGGAAATATAGACAACTCATGCCATGGCTTGGTACTTCAGCACAAAGCCAGTCTACTGTATTTCTTGCTGCTGTTTTCAGGATAGAGAATATGCTGGAAAGAAAGAAAATACACAGAGAACATCCAGGCTGCTGAATTGTGAGGTTGTTCAGCCTTTCCCCTTGTATAAAGTCAGTGAAAAATTGTGACCAGCACTCAGCTCGTTGTTGAATCGGCATGGGTGGCAGTGGAGACTCCTGGCTCTGAAAGAATCACTATGCTGAGTCCTTCGTGTTTGTTTGGCAGCTGGGGTCTGGTACCTCATAGTCCTGCTCTGTGCACCTGGGAAGTAGAAAATAAGTCACCTTCCTGACAATCAGTAGCGGGATGCATTGAGGTCCTCGCACCAAGTGTTCTGGTGCCATCAAAGCTGGAGACATGCCTGTTTATTCACAGGGAAATGAGGCGAGCAAGCTCTTGCTTCATAGCTACTTCTTTCCTGGGGTGACACTCACACTGCCTGGCTGTAGTTCCCAGGGTGAGCAGAGTGGGAGATCTCACTGCTGCCAAAACACTCCAATTTGCCTCCTTCCAGATGTGATGTGACCCCTATCATTCCTGCTCTTTTTAACCTGCATCAGATACTTTCTATGATCTGATTCTGCTCAAGTGCCTTGTTCTGTTTTTTGGATGAGTTTTGTGATTGTTGTTGTTGTGGTCTTTTGTTTGTTTGCTCTGTGTTTTCATAATTCCCATCCTCCCCCCACATTAATTTTCTGCTCAGAGCAAGAGAAAGCCGCTTGTGAATGGGGCTGAAGGTGCCAGACCACAAGCAGTCCAGGAGTGTGTGCTGGAAGAGGTTTCAGCTCAAACCATTAACTGCATTAACACCTCCAGTGTGTGGAGCCGCACCCAAGAACTGGTGTTTGTAGGAGATAAGGTACCCATCAATCTTCTTTCAGGCCTTTCCCAGGATGTAAGGAAAATAATTTCCTGGTCCGCTCCTGGCACTGCCAGGGATATCAGAACCACTAAGGATATCAAAGATAGGGAATGGTAGAATAAAGTGTTGACAAAGTTTTGAGTTTTTACCCTGTTGGGGATAACTCTGCTGCTCTGAGTCTTTCACAAAATATTGTGGCACCAGAATAGACAGTGCTCTCAGTTTAATCTAGATTAGGCTACCATATGTCTGGGTTTCCTCAAACATATTTCACTTTTTCCATGTGGTTGTTTTGTCCAGGACCAAGATAAATTCATCCAGAATTCACAAAAGTCATGCATGGTTGTAGTGGGTTGACCCAGGCCAGATGTCAGGCACCCACCAAAGCTGCTCACTCACTCCTCTCTGCAGCTGGACAGAGGAAACAAAATTTAATGAAGGGTTCCTGGGTTTAGATTAAGGACCAGGAGAGATCACTCACTAAATACCATCACAAGCAAAACAGGCTCAGCTTGGAGATATGAACTGAATTTATTACTAACAAAATCAGAACAGGATAATGAGAATTAAAATAACTCATTAAAAACATCTTCCCACACCTCCCCCTCCTTCCAGTCTACCTCCTATCCCAGCAGTGCAAGGAGACCAGGAACAGGGGTTATGGTCAATTCATCCTACTGCTCATGGAGAGGAGTCATTCTCCTGCTACACCCTGGGGTCCCTTCCACAGGAGACACTTCTCCATGAACTTCTCCAAGGTGGCTCCATCTGATAGGCAAGAGGTTCCTATGAACTGCTGTAACATGAGACCATCCCATGGGCACCAGTCTCCCTCAAACTGCTGCAGTGTGGGTCACTCTTCCACTGGGTGCAGTCCTCCAAGGACACGCTGCCCCAGCCTGGGAGCAGGGCCCCTCTTCCCTGGGTCTCCCACAGGGTCACAGCCTCCTCTCAAGCATCCCCCTGCTCCAGCGTGAGCTCCATGGGTTGTTGGTGGATCTCTGCATCCCCATGGATCCCCATGGACTGCAGGGCCACAGCTGCCTCACCATGGTCTGCACCACGGCCTGCAGAGGAATCTCAACTCCAGTGCCTGGAGCTCCTCCCCCCTCCTTCTCTGCTGACCTTGGTGTCTGCAGAGTTGTTCTTCTCACATGTTCTCACTCTGCTCTTGTCTGGTCGCAATTACAACTCTGCAACCCTTTTTTGTTTTGAATTCTTCTTAAATCTGTTATCACAGAGGCATTAGCATCACTTTTAATTGGCCCAGCCTTGGCCAGCATCATGTCCATCTTTGGAGCCACCAGGGATTTGCTCTGCGGGGCACAGAAGAAACTTCCAGCAGCTTCTCACAAAACCAGGCCATGTGAAACCAATGGTGCAGGCAAATCCGTAATCCTAGACTAAGGAGGATGCAATAGGAAAACTGGGAACATGCTGGCCTATGTGCATATGCATATGCCTGTTTGTTTTGTCCAACATTTCCTCAAGAGTAATAAATATGCTACAGCATGGCTCTCCCAAGACTGCATCTAAGTGCTGCAGATGATGCCTGAAGTGGCCACCTAAAAAACAGAGAAGACAGGAATAGGGGAATAAAGGTAGATATTTATTTGAAGGGCCTTTAAAGGTACACCCTGGGGAGTCCAGGGGCTACTGCCACAGTGGATCCCAAGATGCAATACCAGTCACGAGTTCTTCTTTTATAAGTTTGGTTCATTTGCATATCAGGGTTAATTCTCCAATTAAAGCTTCAGTTAATGATGTAAATTCCCTAAACTTGCCCCCCTCTCAGAGTATTTTGGTTTATACTTTTGGGGCCTAGGACTGTCTGGGTCCTCTCCTTGAAGAGCAAGCCTGGAGAGGGTTTGTTATGTCTACCTAGCATGAGAGAACAGAAGTTAACAGTCTACAAGAAACTTCAGAGTTGCACACTAGGCAGAACAGGATTTGAAAAATATAAAAGTTAAAACCCAAGGCATCCCAGACATCCTTAGGCTTCACAACCCTTCTAGGAGCTCACTCCTTTGGCAAGAGCTAAAACATTCACCGTCAAGTTTTGCAGGTGAGTCATGAAAAGCTAACTTTTCATAAACACCCTTGTCAAAGAGTGAGAGCTGAAGCAGAGCAAAGTCCCCTCAGTGCTACTGCATTGTATTTCTGAAGACAAGTGGTGGAACTGGAGTCTCTTTAACTGCCTGTATTTTAGAGGTCATTTCGATGGTCATGTTTTGTAAACACCAAAGATCTGAGGAGGCTGTGCTTGAGGGTATCAAAGTACCTCGGTGGTTTTCTAGGCACCCTTTCAGGTGCCAGAAAGAAAAATCCCTCCAGTTCTGAGCATTGGGCTGAGATTTACTAAAGCTTTACTTTTTTATCTTACAATTTCGGACTCAACTGCTGAGCCAAGGACAATATGGCTCTGTCTTAAAAAAAAATAAATAGAAAGAGAACCAAGCAACATATTCTTGGTTGATTCCTTTCTGCTCTTCCTCTCTTCCTTGCATGACCTATTGCTCACTGTACTTGCTGCATCAAGCTTTCATGAAGTTTCCTCTTCTCTGTAGTTGACCCTCCTCACAATCAGATCTGCCTCTCAGTAGTCTATGTTATGTTGTTCTTATAGAGTCAAGACCCAGAAATGCCTACAGTGAGGGATTACAGAAATAATTTTAAACTGTGTGTCCTTGCCATATCTCATATAGTTACATTATCCTGCTTAGAGAGGCAGAGGAGCTGCTTCCTCTCTTTATGCCAGCAGTGAGGAATTGTAAAACAAATGGACATATTTTACTCTGTTTTGTGTGAAGTACGGTGTATTCTTTCATGAGATGTGCTTCCAGTGGTACAGTTACACATCTCAGTAAGTAGAATCTGTCTGGAAACACTGTCCAGCCTGAAAAAGCTGGTAACCAACCAGAGATCTGAGAAGTGCTTGCAGGGATCTCTGTATCCTACTCCAGGAACTCTTGTCAGCTTTAGGAAAAGATCTACTTAATATTCTTTGCTGGAAGAGGTGGTAATGATAACCACAAGGTCCCAGGACTTGGTCTTTGAGAGCTGAGTGAGAGGACATTGCTAAACACTGTCTTTACATCAGCTGTATGGTTAGAAATACATGAACAGTAATATTATCTGCACTGTCTCACTCCATCTCAGTTCTCCCCTCCCCCACAGGGAGAATGGCAGTACTGGAATTGGGTCAGAATGATGAGGAGGGAAGGCAGGAGGCTGATTCCTGGATTCCAAGGGCTATACTGCCTTCCTTTCTCCAGGCTGGAGCAGGAGTCTGTGCTAAGCTGGCAGAGGGTCAGTGATCCCTTCATGTGTCTCTTTTACCCTTTTGTCAGTTCAGGATCAGTCCATGTGCTGGCACGCACTTGCCTGAGCAGCAAGTGAGAGAGGTCTTCTGACTCTTTGACCAGAGAAGACTCTGTTCCAGCTGCCTGTCAAAATATGCTGTCTATGTTTGCTGCCCAATGTGCAGGGGTGGTCTGCATGCCCCTGCTGTAGGCACCCTGGCATCTTGCTGTCCCACAAGCAGCTGAGGTGGGCTGGGGATCCCTCAGCTCTGGCTTCAGGCCTTACCCAGCACTCACACGCAGGATTTTCAGGACCTTGGGCTCTGCCCATATAGGGTCACACAGCTCAGACATGGCTGTGCAGGGACAGACCCTCTACACTGGGGCCAGCCTTCCAGTTCAGGGAGACAGCTCCATTAGTCAAAAAAACATTCAGGGAAAGCATATTGTTAAGGGACCACGGAAAACATTTAATTTTTGGACATTATAAAATGCACAAATCTACCTTCTAATTATTTGGAAATGATAGTGCCAGTTTTTGCAATGTAAAACCAATCCTGTCCTACTGACAAAATACTAGTATATTTTTCATCACTTTCTCCCCCCCATTCCTTATACCCCCCCCATACTTATACCTGGTATAAGTTATAAGTTGCTCTTTGCACTGTTTTGGAAGTGGTTGCCTCTCCAAACAGCATTTTTTATGAATGAGGAAGTAAGGTGTTGTTAGAGGAACTTCGTGTTAGAGGAACAGGTGAGAAAGCTGAGCCTGCAAGGTACACTTCAGGTTTATTGGGTTGAAAGTCTGCCTCTATGGGTGTGCATCTTGGTATGCTGGCAGTGGCATTTTTAGGGCAGTGCAGGATACACATGGCTGAGATCTAGAGGCCCTAAAATCACAGGATCACAGAATAGTTGAGGTTGGAAGGGATCCCTTGAGATCATCTAGTCCAACCCTTCTTCTCAAAGCAGAGTCAACCAGAAATGTTGCCCAGGACCATACCTCCAAGGATGGAGACTCCATAATCTGTGCCAGTGTTGGACAACCCTCACAGAGAAAAAGTGTTCCATTGCATATAAATGGAGTTTCTGAGTTTCAGTTTGTACCCATTGCTTCTTGTCCAGTTGCTGGGCACTGCTGAAGAGAGTCTGATTCTGTCTTCTCTGCTACCTCTTCTGAGAGACTGGTATGCATTTATAAGATCCTTCTGAACTTCCTTATGTGAAGAGTCCTGGCTTTCTCAATAATTGCTCCTGTGTGCTTCGTGATTCCTTTCTTCAGAAGAGCCTTGAAACTTCAGACCACGCACTGTCTCCCAACTCAAAAGCAGTGCAACTAGAAGTTCTTTGCAGCCAGGCAATTCATTTCCTTTTGGAAAGATAATGGTGCTTATGTAAGAACCAACTTCTTCTGGGCAACACAGTGATTTCCTCCCCCCACCAGCGTGAGTAAACCTAACCATTAAAGCTGTAATGAGCGTGAAATTGTTTGATAACACTGCGCCTCTGGGGCTGTTTGGGGAGCTAGCCGGTTGCATATAACCTCAGCTTGCTTTCTGCCTGTGAACATCACTTCTTCCAAGGTAGTTTTCAGGACTGCTGCTTTCTTTTCCAAATAACTTGCATTTCTTTGTTTTTGTTTGGGACAGGCAGCTCTCACTGTATCAAAGATCCTTTGCACCTAATGTTTTTTGCAGAAGAAATTTGTTCAGCTAAAAATATGGACAAATCCAGGGTTAACATAGGTAAAACATGCTAAGGTAGAAGAGAGAAACAAAGATGGCTGTGAAAGCAACTGGTGATCTTCCAGGACTGTTACAGGCATGTGTATTTGCCCAGGGTGGGGCTGGCTCCGAGTTGTGTCAGTAGATTGGGAGGAGGCAGGAAATAGGATAGAACTTGTGTCCTAATACTGCTTACAGCCTAAATCTTCCAGTGTGACACAAGAATGTAGGCTTTGTGGATCTTTGTATTGAGTGCTTGTAAAGCTCCAGCTGGACTGCCTAGCCTTGAGCCATACAGCTTCCTAGCCTTTAATAGTTATATTGGGAGGATGCAATGCCATGCCAGCAACATGGACTTCTTGGTTTAGAATTGCTCAGACCTCTGCTTGTCAGATGATGATGCACTTGGCTTCCTGCCATTGAGTGCATGCATGCTTCCCTTTAACTATGTGAAAGAGCTGTCTAAGTCTTGCTGTAGCTCAAAAGCTACTTGCTTGGATTCCCTTGTCAAATTGGAGTATTGTTGATCAGCATCACTGATCATACTATTCACTACATGCACATTAAAGAGGTCAACATGGGGCAAAACCATGCCCTCTCCCAGTGTTTGCCCATATTCCCAGCTATTGTGTGAGGTGTTCCCTCACCCGTAATCTTCCTGCCTGATTTGCATTTCTTTTCCTTTGGGCAGTAAAATCTTCTCGCTACACTTACCATATGCCTTTTGCTCTCTAAATCCTATGAGAAGCGCAGGATTTAATAGTCTTAATTACCTTTCTTGACCAACCTTAGTAGTTTTCTATTTGAAAATAGCCAGTCAAAGGACAGGATTCTACCCCTCTGCTCTTGTGAGACCCCACCTGGAACAGTGTGTATGGTTTTGGTGCCCCCAACATAATAACAACATGGAACTGCTGGAGCAAGCCCAGAGGAGGGCAATGAAGTTGCTAAAAGCACTGGAGCACCTTCCCTATGAAAACAGGCTGAGGAAGTCAGGGCTGTTCAGCCTGGAGAAGAGAAGGTTGAGGGGACCCTCCAGTATCTGAACGATTCTACAGGGAAGGTGGAGAGGGACTCTTTGTCAGGAACTGTAGTGATAGGACAAGGACTAATACATGCAAACTGAAAGAGAGGAAACTTAGATTAGATATTAGGAAGAAATTCTTTACTGTGAGAATGGTGAGACACTGGGTTGCCCAGAAAAGCTGTGGATGCGCCATCCCTGACAGTGTTCAAGGCTGGTTTGGGTAAGGCTTTGAGCAGCGTGATCTAGTGATCATAGTGCCTATGTTAAGGGGTTGAACTAGATGGTCTTCAAGATCCCTTTCAACCAAACCATTTTAGGACTCTGTGACTCTATAATTTTGTGAAATGTTACATCAGTTCCATTAAGCTTCACTGCTCTCTGTGTGAAGGGATTATTGTGTTTAGCATGCTTTATGTGTGTCATTTAAACACCATTTAAAATACTGTCAGTGGGCTGTAGTGCAATTATAAACCAGACATGCAGAACACAATTGTCAGTGGAAAAAACATCAACAGGTGACTGTAACTATTCCTATGATTTGTCAAACTTCTTTTCTCCATTCATGTGAGCAAAATTCAGAATAATTTTTGGTCCTAAACGACCTGAGGGCTAAACAAAGCATGCCTCCCAACTGGCTTGTTCACTCACCCTGTTTCAGGCTTTCCTTACCCAGTATGTTGTATTTTTCATGCTTCCAGAGCTCTATCCTACCAGAATTCATCTCCTCTTAAACTTGCTGCCATGTGGCCCCGTCCCAGCGATAGGGGCTGCTGGCACATGCACAGCACAGCTGGCTGGTGATGCTGAGAGCTGTCATTTCTTCCCTGCACTCCCCTCCATCAGAGTTGTGCAACAGGGTTAGGGTGAAGGGGTGAACACCAGAGAAAACTGTGTCTACAACCTGCTGGCTGAGGCTTGGTGTGAGCAGCCTCAGCGGGGAGGGTGAGTCTGTGGTGGGGAGAGGGGAGTGGGGTTCTGCAATCCTTGCTGGGATGGCCTGTCCTTACGCCTCGGGACATTGTGTTTCTCGCCTTGCAGATGTCGTGGCACCCGCAGTACCGCAGCTCCAAGTTCCGCCACGTGTATGGCAAAGCCGCCAGCAAGGATAAGTGCTATGACTGCGTGCCCATCACCCTCAGCGTCCATGACAACAATTTCTGCGCCGTGAACCCCATCTTCATTGCGGTGGTGACTGAGTGCGCCGGTGGCGGTGCCTTCCTCGTCATTCCCATCAAGCAGGTGAGCTTCCCAAGGCGAGCTGACTTTCCAGAGCACGTCAAGAGGTTGGAGGAGGAACAGGCTTTCTAGGGAGATAGATAATATTCATTTAATGCTGTTGTCCAAATTGCAAAATGATGGAAGAGGCCCCAGTTGCCCTACCAGGTGATTCCTGGCATGTCAGTATTTATATGTCTTGTATTGCTGCTTGCAGATTTTTGACACCTTGCTTCATTTTATAACTCATTTGCCTTTCTTGTATAATCAGAATAATGTGCTGTTCAGATGTTTGTCTCCTGGGAGGAACTGCAAATTAAAAAGTATTTAGTGGATACAGAGTGCAAAACCAGAAAGATGCTTTAGCAACATGGATTCAGCTGTGACCAAAGGAGAATATGGTATGTTTTGTTCCACCTTCTCCTTTGTGAAAGAATGGAGACACAGTTATCAGGCAATGAAGCTCTTAAACTTCAAGCATTGATGCTGTGAAGATTTCCCTTTCAGAAACAAATGCCATGTATATGAGTTTTGATTACTTAGGATCTGATGAGAGGGAGAAGCTGGCTGTCTGATGTTTATTGCTTCAGTAAAATTAGGCATGCACTGATGTGGATTAACTTCAATATGAGATTATGATCTCTCTGGAATCAGGACAGAACAGATGAAAGGCAAAAGTTCAGCCTTTAATTAAAAGTTAATTGATGGTGTTATTGCAATGCCACTTTTTCAATATATATATGCTAAGGATGAAAGTAAACTGGCTATGCTTGAAGAACCTAGCACAGTTTCCGGCCCTTCTGGACTTCGTTAATTCATTCCTTCAGTGCTGGTGCTGTTTAGAGACTGTCCTTCTAAAATTAACCACTACTCTGTTTTTCTTGACTGAGTCAGTTCTGCCCCCGCAGTGATGGTCTGTTGAGGCTCAACAACTTGTCTTTATCACAGAACTACATATGTAGGCAGACAGCTGTTGACTGTGGGATGTGGCATGGGACCAAGCTCTCAAAGTGCTGGCAAAAGTAACTGAAGCTGCTTGCACTTCTTACTATTAATTTTTCTGTCTTCTCACCTCTTCTCAGCTTGGCTAGTCTTTGTAGTAATTCTTCCTTCTTACACCTGCTCAGATACTCTACCCAGTTCTGAAATATTGCATGCAGAAATCAAAAGCATGGTAGAACTAAAAAGGATAATTAAAGTATGTCAATGAAAATGTGAAAGTACTTTCATGTGAGGACAGACTTTGCAGGTCGGCCTCAATCAGTCTGGGAAAAAAGGCAAATGAGCAAGATGTATAAAACCGTGAGGAGAAGAAGTTTAAGGAGCAACTCGTCTTGATTTTTTTGGTGAAGGGGATTCCGGAGACCAGGGAGCACACTGTTAGCAGCAGATGTAAATGCTGCTGCAGTTCAAATGTGGGGCTCACTGTTCTGGATGCTGATGTGTCTGTAAGAACTAAGGGCTTCAAAATGGAGCTATGGAGAGGAGCTGGTCCCTTGAGGGTTAACCTTTGGTTGTGGATCAGGGAAATGAGGTGCTTCACACAGCTGTTCTCTGAATACCAGTTCCTGACCCGTGCTGGGTGGTAAAGCAGCCTCAGCCAGCTGAAGAAAGGGATTCCCTGAGTCAGGACCTGCAGTACCAGCTACTTTGTTTTGTTTGATACACTTCCAAAGTGGTACTGTGGGGTGCAAAGCAGAAACATTTGACATGTGCTTCTGATGGTGGTTTTTTTGTGACTGCCACCTCCCCCTGTGAAGGTGAGCCGTGGCTGGTGAGGTGAGACAGTGTACTGGACACTTGGCTTGTGCCCTCAGCTGCCAGCGCATTAAAGGCAGCCTGTTCTGGAGACGTGTCTGGGACAGTCTTTCCCTCTTATGATAGACAGCTGACTGTGGTTATTTTTGACTGGATTCATGGGAAGCAGACACATCCCAAGTGTGACAAAGTGTGGAGGAAGAGCCCAAGAGCCGGGATGTCACACATTTAGTCAAAGCAGGAGGTAGTAGCCAGGACAGGGAGGGCTGCACTTGGTGGGAAGGATGAATAGCTTGTTCAGGTAGCTGTTCTTGTCCCTCCCTCCAATGCTTTTTCTAGTTCATTCTGCATGTGTTACTACTAGAGGTGCTGCCTCTCTAAGGACGTCCTTGAATGAAGGCTCACCTTTGCTGTGTTTAAATGTGCCTCCTTGCTTGTTTGTTGTACTCCTTGTCTGCTGAGTCACAGACACCAAGCTCTCTCATCTCTCCTTGAATAAATACCACTTCTTTCCTTCTGCACCAGTCTTCTTCTCTGAGAGCCTGGGGGTGAGGTGGGGCTGGGGACAGCAGAGGTTGTGAGGGAACAAGTTCTTTGCACTAGATACCATCCTTTCAGCAGGTCTTTGCATTCAGGCTTGTAAGAAATTAGTTGAATATTTGTTATCACTTTTTGGCAGTGGCGGAAGTGGTCTGTTGCAGGGTGTGTCAGTGAGGTCCTGGTGAATATGTGCCACTGAAACCAGCTGGGTGGGAGGGCAACACATCTCACCAGGGAGGGAAGGGGCTGTCGCCACAGGAGCTGCCTGGTGCGCAGAACAGGCTGGCTTGACTGTAAATCTTGCAGGTTCAGGGAGATGTGAGCTCAGTGACTGTAACTGAGAGATCAGCTGCTTTCCCACAGTAGCCTGGATGTAGATGTGCTGGGGAAGTGCATGCACAGCAAGGAAAGATCTTGACTGGGAGGGAAATTTCGTGGCTTTCTTTTGAACAATGAAGTCCTGCCTTTTTCCAGACCAGACTTGATTGAGACTGCATCTGTCTTTTCCTCTGCAGCAAAAAACAAAGTGAGAACAAGGTCCCAGGAGATGGGGAGATTATTTGTGCCCTGGTCTGCAATCTCCAGTCTTTCAGTGTGTCAGCACCAGGTGTGAAAGGGAGGGCATCTGTGGCTGTGAAGACCTCCTAGACACAAACTCCCTTCCCTTCCCTCTGGGAACATGGACTGTGAAATGAAACTGATGGTGACCCCTTTGGCTTATGACACATGTGAGCGCTGTGCTAGTGCCCTTCAAGGGCAGAGGTGGGGCTGACCTATCTCATAGTAATCTACCCTGTACAAATCTGTTGGGAGAGTTTTGACAGAAGTTCCACTACGAGTGATTTTTGTCAGGGAACTCCGAGCTTGACTGCTTTTCAGAAACACAAACATTTAAAAAGTGAGTGGTTAAAAAACTGCTCATTTTCAAGCTCTGCAGGTAAGTGTGGAAGTCAGGTACCACTTCATGGAATGACAACACATCTAGTTACTGAAATAGTTTTTGGTCTGTAAAATGAAATTTCCTCCAGCAATGAAGATCTTCACTTTCACATGCAGATGTGCACCTGAGACCAGCAGCTCTAGGTTCATGTCATGTGTGTTTGTTGGCTCCTGGTGGGTTCATGTGTGGTGAGTCCTGTTCTGTCCCGGGGCTTGCAATGGAGCAGGTGAGACTGGTGGCTGGGAGAACAGGGGCTCCTTTTCCAGAGCCTGTGGGGGAAGCGGGAGTGGGGTAAGAGAGCCTTGGAGGATGGGTCAGGCAAAATGGGCTTAGGTCAGCCTGGGACTCTCCCAAAATGGAGTAGGGAGCGGACAGGCAACTAGCTCTGGAAGGGGATAGAGTGCCCTTAGGGATCCATCTGTCCACCCCTTTTAGTTGTCATCTTGAAACCAAGCTCTGAAGTCTACAAAAGGACACTGTGGGTGGAGGAGCATTTCTTATTAAAGGCCTTTTATCTCTCTTCTGCCTTCCCAAATCTTTTTGCATTGTCGCTGTTATAAAAGGGAATTGTTTTTGTAGTCTAAAAAAGCACAGTCTTTTACATTTCAAAGCCCTTTGGATGTTCAGGTTAAAGCAGGTTAGTCCCAGTTTATGCAAGAAACTTTCCAGTGAAGCCAGAATTGTTACACACCAGTGTCCTGTTCTGCTTTTAAAATTGCAAAAACTCCTCAAAATATAAAAGCTGGGAAAATTACATCCTATCTGCAGCCAGGTTAGGGGCAGCAGTGATTCCCCTTGGCTCTGCACTCCTGAGGCCCGCCTCTGGAGAGGTGTAGGGTGTACATCAACACAAGTATCCGCTTTCTGGGCGAGCACGCATTTGCAGTCATTGCCTACGATCCTTCCAGGTGGGAAGCAGTAAGCAGGTCAGCATCAGCAGCTTGCCATCATGTCTCCCTTCTTAGGTGACAGACTTTTGCTCTTGAACTGATGCCTAGGGTGGGTCAGGGGGCTCCCTATACTTCTCCTGCTTCTTACAGGGAGAAGCGAATGTTGCTTGAGTGTTAATAAAATCACCAGCACCCTTCCTACCATTTAAATACTCAGACTTGACTGAGACCATTCCTGCAGGGTGGGTTTTTTCAGTGTAACACAGCCCCCATGTGGCACAAGGCTCTCAATACACCTTAGGGCACTTTGTCCGGGATTTTTACCAGTGAAGATACCACCTAAACACGATTTTTTTTTTTTTTTTTTNGAATTCGGTGAATGGCTGGATTTGAACACCGTCAGAGAAACATAGATAGCTTGCTGAAATAAAAACTTAGTAATTCGTAATTTGTGTCACAAATACCCTTATACCCTTTTGCTTAAACAATTAAATAAATGCTAGCTGGTGAGGCAAAAACCAAAACCTAAACCATTTTTTTTTTTTCTGCTTGTAAGAAATACCTTCTGAAGGAGACTTCACTGTTGTTTTTCCCCCATCACAAGATCCTTAAAAAAATATTGAAGATTCAACTCATTCACAGATATTTCTTCTCCAAGTTTTATTTTGGTGTCTGAACCTAATACTGTCTTCCAAGGTGTGTGTAGGCATGCACAGAGATTTCTTCACAGCAGCATGTACTTAGGAAGGCCTGGGCAATCCTTCCTTTCTTTATGGTGGTATCATCAAGACTTGACTAGCAGGGACACCAAAAACCCATCCTCAAGACACAAAGAGCACCAACGGCATTTGGAGGACAACAAGCAGAAAGAAGTTTCTTTCTTGAGCTGCCTTGAAAATGTCCTATAATTCCATGGCTCACCTTAGGTTTGATTATATTTTTTTTCCAGACAGGCAAGCTTCCTCCACAATATCCCAAAGTATGTGGCCACAAAGGAAATGTTATGGACATCAAGTGGAACCCATTCAATGACTTTGTAATAGCGTCATGTTCAGAAGACACCACAGTAAGTTTACCACCCTGTACTCTGTGTTAGTACCTGGGTAATGTGCTTTTTGGAGAATGAGATTAAAAGAAACCAAAGGCCCATGGATGAGATGGGCAAACATTAATATAATTATTTAAGAAGTAAGGTAAGAGCAAGATTCTTTTCTTTCTCTTGAGTTCAGACCTGTGTGATACCAAATCAGTGTAATGAGGAAGATCTGTTTTGTGGGGTCTTGTGCCTTTTTGTGGTGTGTTTGCATGATTAAAACAAAATACAAGTTTGAAATGGAATGACTATCAAGTTTAATCTCTGTGAAACTCCATCTTTACTTTAGAATGAAAGCTGTAACACAAAATAACCTGGACCAGCTCTTTCAGCTTAATTCCTTGCAGAGCAAGTTTGAGCTTGTTCCTGCACTCAGTTGCTCTGTGGAGTCATGTTGGATCAGTTGCAGTGAAGAATATGCATCATACAGCTCTGCAATGGGAGCTTTGGCTGAAGTTAGTGTGATCAAGATGCAGTCACTATAGGAATTGAAAAATTCAAGTAATGTTTGTAAGGAACAATTTCGCTCATATCTACCTACTGTAAGGTCACTTTCAGGAGGTCTTGTAAAAAGCGTGATCCTGACTTCTGTCATAGTGAGGACATCTGACTAACTACCATGCTTTTTCCAGAGATCCCATATGAGCTTTCTCCCACTGGGTTTATACTCACTCTGCCATACAACATCAGGGAGGTTTCTCCTGTCATTTTCTCCATCTCTGGCTTGGTTCACATGCTTTGCCATTTTAGTTCTGCCAAAAAGTCACTCCTGATTGTAAGATTTCTGGATTGTCTTTCCTGTTTAGTGACTTGTCTTTGCTTGTTCAGATATTCCTGTGGGTTTTTTTTTGAATTCTTCTTTCAGTTTCTGAACTCATGGTAAAGATCTCATTTTATCTTCTGACCTGTATGCCAGGTTTTCATTCTGTCTCAGGAAGCATGGCATGGCATGGCTTACTTGTGGCAGCAGGACACCACTTTGGCCACTCTTGAGCCTCATATGAGAAATGAACACAAACTTGAGAACGTCCCACTGCAGTTACAGAATCGCAGAACCATTAGTGTTGAAGGGGAGGTTGGGTGGTCTCTTTTGCCATCTCTCTAGGCAACCTGTTCCTGTTCTTCACTGCTCCCATGGGGATTTTTTTTCTTCCAGTGTAGTTAATGACTGCTGTATCCTGTCCTCCTACCCTGCATTTCAAGACAGAGCCTGGCTCTGTTTTCCCAGTAGTCCTGTAAGTACTGAAGGTTTTTATCAATTTGTCGGGAAGCTGTCTCTTCTCTGGGCTGAGCAAACCCATCTCCCGCAGCTTCCACTCACAGGGCAAGTGCTTCAGACTCCTGAGCATCCTGGTGGTCTCTCCTGGACTCACAAGTTTATCAGCATCTTTCTTGTACTCTCCTTTTATTACTCTCCCATCCTCATCCTAGCACCAGGAAATGGTATCTTAGGGGCTCTCTGCACAATGACATGGTGTAGAGACATCTCCTCCCTGCCTGCTGAGTAGCTAGGACAGCACTGTGTTTCTTGGCGTGACTGTCTTTCCTGATACCTTGTAGCTAGACCCTTGTCCAACCCCTGCTCCAAGAAAGCCAGTTGAATTGGGGTGCTCCAAGCCTTGTTCGGATGAGCTGGGAAGATCTCTAAGGCTACAGATCCTGTGCACTGTTTTGGCTTGTGTGCAAGGATTCATCTAATTGCTTACTGGACTGGGCCTCCCTTTGAGGAAGGCCACAGGCCTCTGAGTAGATGATGGACCTTTTACTTCATCTACATTTCTCAGAGGTTTCTTGACCATTAACCAGCCTTCTGCACTTTGCCTTGGTGGTACCCCTGTTATCAAAATCAGTAAGATTAAAAACTCCTTAGAACTAACACAGCATTTAGAAGCAGACATTCTTTATTCAGCTGGATGCACAAGGGGATATCTCCTGTGAAATATCATGCATGCTGACTACAGAAGAAACTTGTGTTGAGATACTATATTTTACATACAAAGTCATTGATTTTCCCTGAATGAAGATACCTATGATAATAATTTCCCTCAAATCAGTAGCATATTTTCTCTCTCCTTTACACATGCATTTCTGTCCTGGGGGTCTCTTTGGTGGTCTCTGGTAGTTGGTGATCCCCAAAGTCACCACACAAAGTCACCACCCGATGGTCTGGTAAAGGTTGGCACAATTGGTCTGGTTGTTTTCCAGTTCCTTTTCTTATGGAATGGGCATTGTGCAGTTCCATAGGCCAGTGGTTTTTGAACAATAAGCATTGTGTTAGCCCAGCAGGTGCAGACAATTTTTAGTCTGGCAGCACTGTAGGTATCTTTTGTGGTGCACAGCTGGAGTGTGTAGAATGGTACTTTTGGGAATGGGAAGGATTGTATGTTCTCTGTGAACGCTGAGTTCCAGTTCCCACTTCTATTTCAGGCAGGCTTAGGACTGAGGCCAATGCAAATGGCTAGGGGCTGGGCTGAGAGTTTGAGCTTATCATCTTACTCCTTCTGTCTCTCTTGGCAAATCATCAGGCACGAAGAGTTCAACTTGTTGAAGGTCTTCTCTTCTCTGGTTAGAGGGGCAACTCTGTGTCTTTTACATTTCAGGTTTTCTTCTGGATGTAGCAAGGTAGACAGCTTATTCGTGCTTGGATTGCTCATGCTTGGCCTGCAGGCCCAACTCCAAGACCTGCTTATTCTGCACACTAAGGAACTGGCAGTTTCTGCCATTTAATGCAGCCTGAGATTCCAGCCAGGTGCTTTTCTCTGCTTTTATCACCAACCATTTCACAGTGTGAGGAGTGGATGGTTCACTCCAGGCAGTTTTTGTCAGCATGAACACAACCTATTTTTCTCTTTTCCACTCTCTCAGCCCCATTCCTTTAGTGATAACTGTTAAAGCTGTAAAGTGCGATGTTTTCTGAACTGCTGTAGGAGTTCAGGTGGATACTGCTGGACTCTATAGCTGTTATGTTTCTGGTGGGCTTAATTCCTTAGTGGGAAAAACATTGCTGAGAAGAGTGCTTATGATGTTTTACAGGAGGTCCCAGAACTTGGATCCCTTTCTTACTTGGCTTAGAAAGGAATCATCCTCACCAACCAAACAGCAGGAGACTTGGGCAGGTGTGGCTGATTTCCACAAACTATGTTCCAAAGAGTATTTCACTTTTGCTTCAGGCTAAGACCTAGAAAAATTATGACAAACACAGTAATTTTCATTGAGCCAAAGGATGAATCATCTGTTAGCATCCTAAATACTTGTGTTTCCAGGGTTAGTGTGAGACTCATTTTATACCTACAAAGGTTCAGCTCCTCTTGCAGGTTTCCTCTATTATTTTCTTCCACCATAGGAGGACAGAGCATTTTTGTTGTCATGGAGCATCCTTCTAGAAGGACCCAGAGCTGTAGGTGGACCTGTTACAAGATGGCACAGTCCCGTCTTGTAACAGGTCTTGAGTGACTTCAGTGTGGTGCTGCCCGCTCTCTCTGCTCAGGGTGTCTGCTTTGAGGCCACCTGCATGATGCTCTGTGTATTTTGACAAATGGCTGTGCCATTTGAAAAGCATTCAGCTTTTCAAATGGCCACTCTTGAGCAGTGCAGCTTTCAGTGAGACAAACATTACTATAGCTGTCGTCTGACCAGAAGAGTTCTCAGTTCATTTGCCAGATGGCATTGAATGGATCCTCAGGACCAGGATGAAGGAGAGCAGGAGAGGGTTGAGCTTGGATCAATCACTGCTATTATATAATAGAATCATAGAATTATACTATCTTTTGGGACTCAGATTTGGTGGCTCCTGCTCAAAGTTTGTTAAGAGGCAAGGTCTGCAAGATCAGTGGTTTACTTCTTCCCCTTGGGAATAACTTTACATTGTTGTGCTGACAGCCTGGCCAGGTCTAAGGGTTGGATTAAACCTGGTAGGACTGCTGTCTAAAGATAGAAGATGAAGAGGAGTCTTCAGGTCCACGGAAGAGTAAAGACACAAATGACAAGGACTGGCATTTAAAAAAGCCAGGCACATTCCTATTCATTACAAAGGGAATAATAATTCCAAGGCAGTAATAGCTATTGGTAAATTCCAAATTAGCTCTTACTCAGGAAACTCACAAAGACCCATCCTGTGCCACTCAGGTTAAAATCTGGGACATCCCCAATCAGTTGCTAACAAGAAACATCACCACTCCGAAGAAAGAACTTCTTGGTCATACTCGAAGAGTTGGTCTGATTGAATGGCATCCCTCGGCTGATAACATCCTCTTCAGCTCTGGCTACGACTACAAGGTGGGTCTGTACTCCTGGAGCACCCTGTCTGGCTGAGTGTTTGAAATTTGTTTTAATTTCTGTAGATGATAAGATGTAAGATGGTACTAAAGAGTTTGGAAGCTTTCTTCAGGGGGAAATTCCATGGTGACCCAAAAGCAAAAGGATATTGCTACAAGTTCAAAAAGACTGTCTCATTTTCCAGTCTTCTGATGAACTTCAGTCTACTCTGCATTTTGCATTTACTGAATTGGATACAGTATTCAATGCCATCCAGTTTTGTTTGAGCTAGTGCAAATATCTGCACTGATGTTGTCTATTTTTATGTATGAAATATGGTTGCAAAGGAAATTAAAATATTGGACATTCTGAGCTGACACTGATACATTGCTGTTAGTATTAGGAATTATTTTAAGTGCTGGAGAACAATCACTTATGATGGTAAGACTTATATTTGTAGAGAAAAGACGAAGAAGTGAATAGAGTACACAAAATCCCTGGTGTGTGAGGCAGCAAAGGGCTGAATTTTTAAATTATTTTTGTTCCAGATAATGATCTGGAACCTTGATGCCAAGGATGTTGTCCTTTCAAACCCAGTGAAGATTCTTGATGTTCACAAAGATGTGGTCCTCTCCATGTCATTCAACACAGATGGCAGTCTCCTTGCCACTTCTTGCAGGGACAGGAAGATACGTGTGATAGACCCTCGTGCTGGAAAAGTCCTACAGGTAGGTTGGGTTCAAGGTTTGTGGTCCAGCTGATCTCACCTCTTGGAGTGCTTCCTCTCCTGGGTAGCATCACTGCCATAAAAGATGATGCATCTGTGCCCTGTGTTGCCCAAGGGTCTCTATGGTGCTATTGCCTTCTACTTTCCATTGATACTTGCTGTCATGGTTGAAAACAGGGATTTTGCATCTTGATACCATGTTCCTTGGTCTCTGAAACCTTACACTGTTTTCAGTGCAGCCCTCTGAGGGACTTCATGTGAGGGAGTGTAGAGATCAGGTGGACAGGTGGATGCAAGTGTACATTTGTCCCAATGATCAAGGTTGTTCTTGTTGCCTGTGTTTTGTTGGCTAGGGGCAGCTGGCTGCATTTTGTAGCCATTTACACAGAAAGTCCTACCTGCAACTACTAGAGACTGCTGTCTTGCAAATATGTGAATTGATAGCTAGGGAGGAGAGATTGCCTCAGCTGGTCAGAGCAGGATTGTGGGTTTAATCCCTGTATGGGCCATTCACTTAAGAGTTGGACTTGATCCTTGCGTGACCCTTTCAACTCAGAGTATTCTTTGATCTGTGACTGGGCTTTTGGAAATGATCCTGAAGAGTTTAGGCCACTTTTTTCAGATGCCTGTGAAATCCTGCTCACTGTGAAATCCACGCAAAGATCCTTGCGTGACCCTTTCAACTCAGAGTATTCTTTGATCTGTGACTGGGCTTTTGGAAATGATCCTGAAGAGTTTAGGCCACTTTTTTCAGATGCCTGTGAAATCCTGCTCACTGTGAAATCCACGCAAAGATCCTTGCGTGACCCTTTCAACTCAGAGTATTCTTTGATCTGTGACTGGGCTTTTGGAAATGATCCTGAAGAGTTTAGGCCACTTTTTTCAGATGCCTGTGAAATCCTGCTCACTGTAGTTCAGTTGGGCTAAGCATATTTTTCAGATGTGAGTGAATGAGAGTTGTCTTGTAACTTGAAAAGTAGCCATGCAACAGATGTTGTGTTACTCATGCAATGTTCTTGCTCTTCTACAGGAAACAAGCTGCAAGTCTCACAGAGCCAATAAAGTTGTATTCCTGGGAAACATGAAAAAGCTGGTCTCTACTGGAATGTCTTGCTGGAATAATAGGCAAATTGCATTATGGGACCAAGTGAGTTGGACCAAAAATCTTAACCATACCAGCTTCAGTTTTCTCTCTTTTGCTGTCACTTTAACTCTTCCACCTGCCACATACACAAGAATTGATTTATAACAGCAATTCAGAAGTGATCTGTCACATTACTGAGGGGTGATAGGTCTTACTGCTGTGAGAGCTAACTGAGTTTCTGAAGAAGCTTTCAACATAGAAGCCTAGGAGAACAAAGAGAATGCTGTGCTCATGTCCTGGTCTTGGCCGGGATAGAATGAATTTTCTTCTTAGAAGTTGGCACAAGTTTGCCATCTAGTTTGGATTTAATACTGAAAGCAAACTGACATTTGGGGTGTTGCTAAGTAGTCCTTACCCTAAGTCAAAGAGTTTTCAGTGTCTCATGCTCTGCCAGTGTGCAGGTGCACGAGAAACCGGGAGGGAGGATGCCCAGGACAGCTGATCTGAACTGGCCAAAGGGATATTCTATACCATAGAACGTCATGCTCAACTGGGGGGAGTTGGCCAGGAGCCATGGATTGCTACTCAGGGACTGGTTGGGCATTGGTCAGCAAGTGGTGAGTGGTTGTGTTGTGCATCATTTATTTTTCTTGAGTTTTATTCCCTTGTCTCCCTTTTCATTACAATTGTTCTTGTTCTGTGTTTTTCTTTTTCTTCAATTATTGAACTGTTCTTATCTCAACCATTTTCTGATTCTCTTCCCCATCCCACCAAGGGGAAGTGAGGAAATGGCTGCATGGTACTTAGTAGCTAACTGAGGTTAAATCACAACAGCCTACTACAGGAAAAAATTGTTTAAAGGACCTCTGTGTGGTTACTGTAGCTCTGACTTAAGGTGGCTCTTGCTGGTCTTGCTGGCAAACTGGTCCTGGTGCAGGAGAGAGAAATGAGCTCTAGACACAGCCTACTCAGATGAAGTCCTCAATGAAGAAAAGTATGTCGGGTGTTTTTGATTCCTGATGATTCCTGATGGTAGAGTACTCAAGTAGTGCTTAATTGGTAATTTGCAAGACATGATCTCCTGTCAGGATGGCTCATAGCCTTACAAAACCCTGCTCTCATCTACCCTTTCATATGCAGTGAGATGTTTTTACTTTTTCAGCATCTAAATATGTCCCTCTGCATCAACCGCCATGCAGCACAGTCTTTTGTCTCTTTGTAGTGGTGTCTGTCTTTGTTACCAGACAAAGCTGGTAGACCAAGCCTACAATTTGCTATGTTTTGGCTCTGTTTGGACATGGCTTCTTTGCACATGTGAGAGGCAAAGCACTGTGCTGCTGTCTGAAGGCTTTCCAATGCTGAGCAGTGCTGTGACACATCATGGGTGTCACATCAGGGTTTCACATGCTTGGTTTAAAAACACGGTGGGAAGATCTGTGAGGCAAGGTATGTAAAGCCTCCTTAGGAAGAGGGATTGGCATAGGGCCTGCTCAGCAGGCCTCTCTCTCAGGTCCACATCCACTCATGCCATCTTTGCATCTAAACAGAAGCTCTGGCTTCCTGCAGAGCTGCAGCTGGTCAGTTCTGCAGGACAAAATGTGCATTAACCCTCTGCTAAACACATGTTTATGTAAGAATTACCACATGAACAGCCATGGGACACAGCCTGCCCTGTCGGTCGTCCCAAGATCACTCTCTTCAGCAGTGCAGGGATAGCTTTGTACAAGACATGCCAGCTTTGCATATGGAGTGGTGTGCTGTGTCCTCCTACACGGCTTACCCGCAAAAGGCCGGTGGGAGATTCTGTCCTTGCCACAGGCACCTTCCCACATTGCAGTGCTGAGACTGCTTGGCTGATGCAGAGCGCTCTTGTGGCTGGTGCACTGTTGTGGAGGTATTGCCTTGACTACAGGTTTTGAGAGAACAATGAGTAAAATTCACTGTGAATTTTACACCAGTGATGCAGGTGTACTCTGAAGGCCCCTTCATCTCCTGGGGTCTGGCCCACATAGAGGCAGGCAATGTTTCTTACCATATCTACCCTGAAATGCTGTCAGATGCTTGAGGTGTTATAGTGGTAGGAACTGATGTCCTGCCCTTGGTCAAGGCCTGGGGCAGAGCACTCATTTCCTACCCATGGAGCTTTGCAGCAGTCTGTGCATGGCCTCCTGCCCAGGGCTATGTGTCATTACAGAGCTGTGTTCACATGCCACTGCCAGGCGGGGTTCAGGCGAGGTGTCCTGGACTTAAGGTGACTGACAGGTGATTGCAGCTTACTCTTTTTCCTGTGTCCTGCCCAGAATGACCTTTCTGTGCCTTTACTGGAGGAGGATATGGATGGCTCCTCAGGAGTTCTGTTTCCCATCTATGACTCTGACACACACATGCTTTACGTGGTTGGGAAGGTAAGTGCTTTCCACATCAGGAAGTGCAGGATTGTTTGATTCTGCTCTCAGCCTGCAACAGACTGAAGTCAAAGATGCTCCTGAAGCATGTTAACCTAAGGATATGAGCAGATGGGATGAGGCTAGAAGGTGCTTCAGCAGGCCACATTTACCACGTTTACAGATGTTTCATGTTTATTGTGGAGAGGTATACAGCTGGGTCCTAACCTTTCTGTATAGGAATTTGAGGGTAAACATTTGGTTCATTGTTGATCCTGCATGGCTTCTTGGGGCCAGGAGTTCTAAGGCTCTCATGCTGAACAGCAGAGTCTGGCTGATGTTGATTTTCTTTGCCTTTAGGGTGATGGAAACATACGGTACTATGAGATAAGCCCTGAGAAACCATACCTGAACTACCTGATGGAATATCATTCTCACTTACCACAGAAGGGAATTGGTGAGTGGCAGCATGTCTAATGTTGCAAGAGGATTGTGGCTTCTTTATTTTAGAGGCTGCCAGAGTCTAGGACTATCCAAAATATCATTTAGAAAAGAGAATGGGTCAGATTCCTCCACCCGGTGCTTACAGTCAGGTCACCCATATATCACGGGTGTTATTACAGGGTCAGAGCTTGGACAGGACCCTTCTGACCAGCAGAGCATGGGCTGGGCAGTGTTACCAGTCATTGCTGCATCTCCTCTCACTTACCTGGTCAATGTGGAAAGGAGGATAGTGTGGATTTAAAGGTGGAGAATGCTCCTTGCCATTTGTCAATCTGCTTCAAGATTTTTGTCATTGAACTCTATTTCCATTGTTCCCACTGTGTGATTTCTCTGGTAACAGATGCTTCACATCTTAATGCCTTCAGTCTTTATTGCTTGTCTACCTCCTTTTATTGTATTACTTGTCTACCTACTGACATTTCCTATTTAGAAATAGATCTACTCTGATTAGGTCACCACTCCTCCTTTGGACACCCTTGCTTATTAACCTGTCTCTGTACTACCCACTGTTTAACTAGTTCAAGCTACAGAATTTAATTTTCAGTCCTCAGACCTTGTTGTTAGCCCTTTCTTGAACCTTCTCCAGACTAGTCTATAAGTCATTTTCCTCTACAGACTGACATGTTTCTAGGATCATTAACACCCCTCCACACTACCTGTGGACACTCTTGCTCTTCGAAGACATTGGTACATATGTTTGGGAGCACTGAATTTTGTGCCTGCCTTAAAAAAACAGAAGAGGAATATATTATTTAAAACTTAACTGTAAGGATCTCCTCATTATTCAGTTTTATAATCCTTTCAGTACAACATCCTTATTTATCATTGTCATAGTCTCCTTAAAAATAATTTCATTAAAAGGAAGTGTACAAGTTTTTAAAAGGCCTAAGTGAATCATGTCTACTTCCCTAACCTGTTTTGTTCAGCTGATCAAGCATACTGCTAAGGTTATTGCACAGAGCTTCCTTTTCAATATTACCAAAACAAAGTACTGTGTGGAGGAGTGGAGTTTAGACTGTAAGTTTAGATTGCATAATGTAAGGAGCAACAGGTCTTCATGTAGAATCTATTTCTTAATGAACCCAGTGGGTATTAGTAGAAAACTAAGCTTGGGCACCACGAAGCAAGGTCTGCAAGGATAGAGAATATCTTTTGTTAAGGTAATTGATGTGGATATAGCTTTGGACTGTACAAGCTAATGGGAGAGAAACCCACTGGGGTTATCAGGAACTTAGAGACCTTGAGTGGCTTAGCCAGTCACTAAAACAAAAATGGACAGAATAGATGTTCACACCCTTCTCATACTCATTTCTGTTTTGGGACAGCATTGGGGGAGGATACTGGGCTGGAAGGTGTTTCGGCCATATATAGCTATTCCCATGTTGTTTAGGTGTCCTGAAATACCTTCCTGGTGATCCTGATACTCAAATCCTGTGGCATCACCTGGCAGTTCTGTTCTGTTCTGGTCACTCTTATTTGGAGCTCATTAGAATGAATAAGGAAAAGGAGGTTTAGCATGGAAACCACACACCCTCTATGTAACAACATGGTCCGACAGAAAAAAAAAAAATTATTTAATCTTGATATTTGTGCCACTGAGCCGGTTTTGGATGCAGACTTCAAACCATGCTGATGTGGTGCTGATACTATGACTCCTTTCATTGTTTGATGACCCTTCTCCCATGGCTGATGACATTAACTTTCCTAAGGAGATTTATCCTCCATTTATTTCATACTCTTCCCCTAGGAATGATGCCAAAGAGAGGTCTTGATGTGGCAGCTTGTGAAATTTTCCGTTTCTACAAACTTATCCCAACTAAAAACCTGATTGAGCCCATTTCCATGATTGTGCCTCGACGGGTAAGTCAACCTCAGTTCATGTTCATATCTGAGGCAAATATCAGTGGAAAAATGAGGGCACTCCCTCCTCGCTGTGACTCCTGGGGGCAGGAGAGTAGGTAGAACAAGAGATTTTCTCTCTCCTGGCATGAGGGACCCAGCTGGCCAGTTTCTGGGGCAGCCCAGCTAACAAACCCTATCTGGGTAACTCAAGAGTTACTCAGGGGTTATGTATCTGTTTAATATCTGACTTTCTAAGACATGGTGCCAGATCTGCTAGCTGTCTGTAAACTTCTCTAATAGAATCTGTTTGACATAATGACAAAAAAGGGAAAGGGGTTGGAGTTGATTTTGGGTGGCAGGAAAATTTCCTTGTGGAAGGAAGCAGAATCACCCTGGCAAAACAGGAACTATGAATTCATGGGTCTCCATGCCTTGGGTAGAGTTGTGTTACAGACAGTTGTTCTGCAGCATGTAAGGCACAACCCGTTGCACTGAGGGTGATGTGGAAGTAAGTCTCAGAGCTGGTGTCATTAGAGAAAGAAACAGGCCTTGAATTTGTAGCTAGCCAAGGTGGGACTGTGTGAGCATAGGTACATGAGAATTGTCAGCACTGTGCCCTGTACTTCCAGAAAATATGAGTATATAAAGAGGGTATGAATTCCTTGAATTCAGAGACACAGCAAAACTAATGCTCATTGCAACTCCCAATCAGGCATGTTCCTCCAGCTTTATGTCCTTGGCCAGTTTCTCTCAGTTGATGATCAGCTGATGCTTTGTGACTTGTCTATCCATTGCATGCACATATTCATCCTCAGGAACATGAGCTGAGTTAGCCTATGTCAACCTCCCTCAGTCTGAAGGCCTTACTGGCATGAATTAAATTCGGCCTTCAGATGCAATTCTTCTGAACTGGGGTGAGGAGCAGAGAGGTTCAGAGCAGGTGAAAAGAATTTGTGCTCATGACACTCCCTGTGGTGAAGGGGGAATAAACTAATTTCTCCACCACAATCCAGTATAACCTCTTTACGCCAAAATCTCACTGACATAGTTACTCTGGACTTTTGTTTGCTTCCAGTCAGAATCATACCAGGAAGACATCTACCCCCTGACTGCAGCAGCCCAACCGGCACTGACAGCACAACAATGGCTGAACGGGATTAACAAAGGTCAGCACAAGGAGAGCTCCCTAGCCCTTCAGCTCCCCAGGGCTTGGCTAAGCTCCTGCCAGCTCTCTGGCCTGTCAACTGCCAGAGAAAGAGGAAAGAAGGAAAAGGAGAGACATAGTAAATATTGCTGGAAGCTAAAATAACTTGGTGGCTGTGAATTCTGGAAGCTGGTCCAGTCAAGTGCCTCCATGTTTATCTCTGCAGGTTGTTTGAGTGAATTGCTTATAGCTGAATTCTGCGTGTGGTTTGTGAGTGCTAACATGTCTCCTCCCTCCCTAGACCCTCTTTTGGTATCCTTAAAACCAGGCTCTGAAGGCCTTCTTGACCCAGAGCCATCCACGAAAGCTACTGACATGAGCCAGCAAGACAGAGGGAAAGGGAGAATGGAGGACGAGGAGGAGTCAAGAGCGATCGAAAGTGACAGAAAAAGGTTGAAAACAGAGGAGAAATTGCCAAATGATGGGCAAGCGTGTGTCTCCAATGGTTTTGACATGTTTGAGTGTCCACCACCAAAAGCTGAACATGAGGTATGAATGTCTGGAGTTAAGTTTTGGGGCTGTGGGGGAAGCCCAAAGCCAGATGACGAAAGGATGTCATTCACATGGTGGTAGTTCAGGGAGGGTTTATTTTGTAGGCCTGTGTCAGTGCAAGCTCTTTTTTCTTTGTGGGGGCAAAAGCTCTGCCTGACCTGGCTGCTGCATGGGAAGCAGAAATATGTCCCAGCAGCAGCCCGGCTGAGGGGGTCTGGAAAGGAGGGGTCAGTCAGAGTTCTCACTTCCTAGGCATTCTTATGGCACGGACCTGCCTGGTGGCTGGCTGGGAACAAGGAGGTCCTTGTGACGTCCAGGTTCTGGAGAAGGAAAGGGGGTTTATTCAGTGTAACTCTTTGATGAGAACTTCAGTCAGTAAGCCTGGTGAGGCAGCAGGGATTTCTGTCAAAGAGTGGGTGTACCCCTGGTGCATCCATGTAGTCTTAACTGCCTGACTGTATTGTGAACCCTGGCATGAGAAAGACTCTACTTCTGCCTCAGCAACTTACTGCTGAGGGATGACTTGATAGTGCAGTGCTATTGAAGTTGGCTGCTGGTTTCAGCATGCACCTGGAAAAGGCTCTAAAAAAGGTCCTGGGAGCTCCATGATCTGTTTTTAGTCATGGACAACTGCCTCTCTGTATAGTAATCAAAACTAGCACAGTGGTACATCTCTGTGGTGATTTGTCAGCCTCCCACTGTTGGCAACTCAGGGACATTTTCAGTTACGTGCAATGTGTTTGCTTTTAGGAACCCTGGAATAATTTTCTTCCCATACCTGTGCTGAGGTCCCTTTTCATCCCTGCAAGATTTTAGCATCTGCACCCTGATAGGGCAGGAATTTCCACTTACTAATTTCCTCGTGGTGTGGAAAAGGGTATTTTTCTACATGCTTCTGAGCTGGCACCCCAAGGTTACAGTAGCAGCCCTTGCAGAGCTGGGTGCTCTGCTGCATGCATAATGAATGACTATGCTAGTCCCAACTGGAAGAAAAAAAAGAACTTGCCCAAGTTCAGAGAAGATGTGGCATACCCAGGAATTCAGACTCCAAATACTTTCTGTGAAACACCTGCAGTCATAGCCCAATCTAGTGGACAACAGGAGCACTGCTGATGTTGTCTGTTCCTTGAAGGTCTCCTCCTTAGCTGTTTCTCTCAGAAGTGATGTGAGAGCTCTGGTGGCACAGTCAGGTTAAGTCTATGTTTTCATAGTGTAAAGTAAGTAACACGTGTGTTTTCTTACAGGTTTTGCGTTTATATTTCCGGCAACAGGAAGAAATCTGTCGACTACGTGGACTACTACAAGAAAGAGATGAGCAAATTAAACAGCTGGTGATGGAGCTCAGAAACGTATGCATGGACACAGGCGATCACTGAGGGCGTTGGCCTGCAGCTCTGGAAACTGGGGGAGACTCCAGTTCTTGTGGATAATTTCTCCTAGGTTTTTTTACTAGGGGTAAAATTGATATTTCAGGCAGCATGGACTTTCCTGGCTTGTGGTGATCACATTTCCCTAATCATCACCAGACAGTTTTTGATGGATTTACTGCGCTTCTTCAGGCTCCCCTTGCTTGCCTGCTCACCAATGTCAGAAGCTTGTGTATTAATGCTAGTGAGAGACTTTGGAAATTCCTTCTCTTCTGGTCCTGGAGAAGCTACATGTTAAGCTGTAGGAACAACCTCCACATGACAGGAGGATGGGAGACTGAAGGCAGCTGCCAGGTTCTTTGCTCTCCCTAGGGCACAGCAATGTCGCTCCTGTCCTCTTGCCCAGGGAGCCCAGCACTCTGCTGAGCTTCAGAGGCGCCTCTAGCTCCAAAGGGATCCTCATGCACCCCTCTCACCTCACAACTTGGCTGTGCCCCCCAGGTGGTTTGGGAAATCCGTGGCTGCCCTGACCTAGTGCTGGGGATAGTCCTGCTTTGAGTGGGAGGCTGCACTGGGGGTGTCAAGGGCCGGCACTTTTGTGATAGGTAAAGGAGAGTTAGTGTTGGAGGTCCTGCTTTAAAAGGGTGGTGGTGCGAGCTAGTTCTCACCAGAGAAGCTGCAGAGTCTGTGTGTCCTTTCAGTCAGTGGCCTTTTTTCCCCTCCTTCTGCCAAAGACCAGCTGCAGTCAATTGGGGGTCATCAGACAAATGAGGACATTTAAAGCTGCACAGTGTTGACATCAGGGGAAATTGCCAAGGAAGTTTAAAAGGATGAGTGGGGAGTTAGACCCCCAGCCCGCTGCAGATGTTTCAGCAATGGTGCTAGAAGTGTTGTGTCAACCACAGTAAGACCAGAGGCCCATGGCCAGTCATGAACAGCCCTCCAGGGTTGCTGAAGTATCACTTATCCTTAATGCCTGCAGCTGCTGCTTCCTTAGCTCCCAGGTATCAGCACCTTGTCCCATTCCTGCAGCCATCTACAGCTGCAAGCTCCCTCTTGCCAGCTGTGTTGTCCACCCCCCTGCATGTTCCCAGGCTGCTCAGCCTTCCTGAGCCCTGTTGTCATACTGACCTGTGCCCTTCAGCACCAGTTCTCTGGCTTGATGCTGGGCCTTATGGAGATGTCTTAAACCCAAGCAGAGCAAACAGTGTTTCACTGTGCATCTCTATTGTGGCACAAAGAAATCACAGAATCAACTAGGTCCTGGGGATATATCTAGGACTCATCCTTGTCACCAGATATGTTTTATTGGCTGCTTTTTTGTGCTTATTTTTGTCATACGAAATAAATTATTTAAATTATTTCCAAAGTAATTTTTCCTGGGGATTTTTACCTCATCTTGAAGACAGTTTCTTTGTTATTCTATGACTGACTAGCATAGAGAATGGTTGGTTACTATGGTTCTTATCCTAGGGTTGTGTTGATTTCAGCACTTATGAAAAAGAAGGCGCTTTCATTTAGGCTTTGGTGAGACTAATCAAAACTTCTTTTTTAGACAGTATGCCTGTAAAAGCGTGGACTGTGAAATGTATTTTAATTTGGAGCTTAACTGCAACGACTAATCTTTCACACAGAAAAAACCTTGAGGAAATGGAGTTATGCATTCATGATCTGTGCCTAAATAGTCTTGAGTGATCACTTTAACAGTTTCTAAGGCTCCTAAAAGCTTTGTAAAAAGCTGTTGAACATGGGGATAAAAACCAAATCTGTGCAATGAAAAGCAAATATAACTGAATAATAAATATATTTACAGTTTACTTTTTGATACATGCAAGATTGTTGTTTTATTATTGTATTATTGAAGAGACTGAAACTTAAGCTGAATCAAGGTCAGAAAGGAGTGTCACCTACTGTCCCTTTTGCTTGTGTCAAGCTGTGGCCTTACATTAGTAGGTAGATTGTACACAGTGTAATGCAGATGGCCCTGTTTTTTTACATCTTTCCCAGTTGCCCTTGATGCTACAAAGGGATGGCCATTTCACAGTGTTTTGTGCTGAATTGCTGTGTATGTTGTCTTGAGTAAAGTCAGTCCTGCTGGAGAAGCATTTTGTGTTGTGGGATGTTTCCTGCTGTTTTGCAGTTCTGGCTCTTCTCTTGTGCAATACACTCTGACCAGGCTCTTTTAGATATTCCATGTGAGGAGGGCTTAATCTGTTATTACCAAATTTACTTACTTGAATACGGGCTTTTGATTTAGCAGACTGAAGCAGCATGGACAATACAAGCACAATATAGCAGCTGTAACCTCCAGCTTGATCACAATACAAACGAAATTCCCATTACACTTACTGTCATGATGCTGGGTATCTCCAATCACCCACACAAAAAAATGTGTGGGTTGAAGCCAGCTCAAGTCTGTAGCTCTCTTTAAAACTCATTTTGTTGTTTTTGTTTTGTTTTGCTTTGCTCTGATGCCCATGGGCATGGTAGCTGTAGTGAAAATCTGAAGAACCATTGCCTGTGCTCATGTCCTCTGAGATGCCTTTCACTGTAGTGAAAGTTTGTTGATATGCCACAGCTTTTGGGCATGGAAATGTTCACGGCTACATTCAAGATTTAATTTTTAATGTTTCTTGTAGGACATTTTAGGCCAGTGTTAGGAGAAAAAATGGTGGAAATTGGTGGAGGAAGACTGTGCTGGGAGCTTTGTGCACCAGCCACATCCTCAGGGTGCTGTGATGTCCTGGCCTCCTGGTCTTGTAAGGAACCTTGTGCTGGTGAGAATGTCTGGGCAGGCATTGTGTCCCTCCTCGGGGGCTGACACAGCATCACTGCTCTGAGCAAAGCCTAGAAAAAGGCAGCAGCAGGCAGATTAGTGTGGGAGGCAGAGGAAGAGCCTGCAGTGCCTTTGCGACTTGCGTTATGGTAACTAAACCACGAAGAGAGAGGAAAATGCAGCCCTGCAGTGTTAGCTTGCCTGCTGATTTAGAGCCACAACACTTGACATCTTTGCCCTGTACTCCAGGCCAGCTGCCAACTGCAGAATGAAACCTAGACAATAGTTGTCACTCTCGTTTTATTTCTCATCTTGAAAGGCCTGGTGTGCCCAAGGACTGCAAGTAGAAGAGAACATGGAGATGATGCCCCCTCATTCACCCTGCAGTGGAAAGCAGGCACAGCACTCTTGTTGCTCTTGGGCTGGGTAGCATCCAACCCTAGCACAGCTGCTGTGCTGTGAGCTGCAGGGGGGCATTGAAGTGGCGTTGCAGTATCAGGAATTGCCTCTTGGACGTCCTGCAGCACCATTTCAGAGCAGGATCTCTGAGCTTGTGCTGGAGCCACTGCAGTCTGTCTACAACTTGAGTCTGCTGGGCAGCCCAGTACTGGACTTGGCACTCCTCATGTGGCATCACTAGCACAGGGTTAGAGGAAGGACAAATTCCCCATAGCTGCTCTCAGTGTGCTTCTAAATACAGCTGAGGATTCTGTTGGACAATTTTGCAGCGAGGCAGTGTTGCTGGCTCAAGCTCAGCTTACCGTCTAGCAGGACCTCACAGAACTTCTCTGCAGAACTGCTTGTCAGCTGCACAAGTCCCCAGCATGTACTGGTGCATGGACCTATTCCTCAAATGCAGGGCTGTGCCGTTGCCCTTGCTATGCTTCATCACATTCCTCCCTGCCCAGCTCTGCATTCCTTCTGTTGAGGTCCCCCAAAGTGCAGCACAACTGTCTGCTGCACCTTCCTCTCCTCCCACTTTTATGTGCTCTGTAAACTTGCTTGAGTCTGCACTGTCCCATCCTGCAGGTCACTAAGGGAGAGGTTCAACAGCTTTGGATTTGTTTTGTAAACAGTTTTTGATTTTCTGCTCAGAAATCCAGGCTGACTACTCCTAAGGACCTCTTAATTCTTCATGCCTTTGGAAATGCTCTCCAGGAGCGTTTTCTCCATCATCTTCCAAAGGATTGCATAATGCTGTAGTTCATTCATTTTCTTTGTTACATGGTTAGAAGGCAGGGCTGAGAGTCAGTCATTTCCTACTCACCTTCACCTTTCAAAGAACAGAGAGTGGCTTTGCAATGCCACCGGCCTTTACCTTCCTCGGCACACTTGGGTCAAACCCATCTGGCCCTACAAACCTACAGGGTGTTATACAGCAGGTATCTACTTATCTACCTCAACAATATCCATTTTTCTCTGGCAGCCTTCCCTCTCCTTAGCACCTGGTTATGTTTTTCAGATTCTCCCGGTGGCGGCCGTGCTCACGGGAATCAGAAGTCTGCTGTGAGCGGCAGCTGTGCAGCCAGTGGTCCGTGCAGTTTTGGCTGATTCCTCTTTGGGCACAATGGAGAGAACCACTTGGGTGTCCACGCTCTTCAGCAATGCCTCTTGAGCCTGCTAGCTACATTTGATAATTGCCAGGTCACCTCTGGCCGTGTCTTTGGTACAGACTCCAAAAAGCAGCACTGTACAGTTGAAAGCCAGAGAAGCATTGGTAGCCTCTGCACAACATTCTCAAGTAAAGCCCCAGACAAGCAGAATACCTCCCTAAATGATATATCTGGTCAGCACATATGGGGCTTCTGCTCTCTGTCGTGTACAGCAGTATCCTCTAACTAACAGTTGTCACTTTCTTCCAGTTGTTTTAAGTGACTCACATGCACCTAGGAAACCCCTTTCTGTTGGTCCTGACAAGGCTGGAACTTCGGCTGTATGGTTAGAGCTATGATGCTTAAAACTCTGCACCTCTGAGCTACTGGCAACTGCTGCTTCTGCCAGTGAAGTAATCTCCCCTGAGTAAGATCTTTGTGCAGAACTAGAGGAGAAAAGTTTCTGAGTTTAATTTTCTGTGTCACAACACGGCAAACTCTTCAAATCCTTGCATGTGAAAAAATGATGCACAATAATCTGTTTAAGCATGTTCTTAAAGTGAGTGCATGCATAAATGAAGATTGTTTCCTCTTCCAATTTTCTCTCTTCTTGTTTTTTGCATGTTTTTTCTTCAGTAGAATTTTGCACATCCAATAACTTCTGATCCAACCATAAACACCCCTGAGGATTCTCAGAGGAAGGGGCTTAACAGCAGAAGGAATTATTTGTGTTCTTGATCTTTCCCAGTGCTTAGCCATCAGATATGGGAGGCATATGTGAGGGGCATTAGAAGTGGATAGAGACAGCATAATTTTATTTCCTTTAACAGTAGAGAGCTTGGGCCTTCATCTGCTTTAAATATTGCCTCATATTCTTCCCTCTGTATTAGAGTGAGTGACTGGGCTTCTGACTACAAAGCTCTTCTACCTACAGAGCTCTTCTGCAGCAGCTTGGAAAAAGCTAGAGACCACTGCTTCTTCTAGCAGGATCCATTTTTATTACACACACTCCTATAATTATATGTTTCTACCATGGGAAAGTTTTAAGAAAGTTTTGGGAACGTGCTGAAGGAAAATGAAACAGCCACACTGCCAAACACGCGGCAGGACAGACTTTTCTGCCCCTTATCAGTCCCTCAGGCAAGCATGACATCTGCCAACATTCTGGGAGATAAAGGAGAGACTATCACACCTGGTGTTTAGGGCTGCAGTCATTTCCTTGGTAAGCACCTTTCCCAGTAGAACAGAAGGCCCTTATCAGTGAGATAAACAACTAACAAGTTGCTCTTCTACACGAGGCTCTGGTTAAGGGCAGGATGGCTGCTGCAGGCCTCTGCATCTTCTGCTTTGTGTTGGATTTGATGCATTGTATTTTTGCCATCTTGACTCATGTGGATATATTTGATCAGATCTTGCACAGTCTGTGGGGAAAATACTATCAGTACCTTACCTCAGCTTCAGGTCTACGTGTTTACATGCCAAAGTTAGATCTTTGTACTGATTCCATATCTCTGGAGGACTTGATGTGAGCAAATTTGAGTAAAGAATAAAAAATTCTGGTGAGTAAACTTGAGGGGCAGTCTGCAGGGTAGACACCTATATGTGAAGATAATATGTTTTGAATCAAATCTTACTTCCTACTGATAACCTTTACAAAACACATCAGCTTTGTTGACTTAATGCAATCTGGAAAGCTTAATTTCTAGGTCAGTTACTGCGTATCTGCTTGTGATGCAAAATGTTTAGGTACATTTTTTGTCAGGGCCTGGGATTATGGATTCTTCTCTTCAATTTTCACGAAGATGTTCCTACAGAATTTTTACATGTGAGTTTACCTGAGCCTTTTACAAAAAGTATGTTTAATACACTCATTGTGATTTGTGAGGCAGCTTCTTTTGATGTGTGGAAAGACCCTTACAACTTGTTAAAGTCGTAAAGGTAGGTATGTTTATTTTGAGACCAGGCACATGGAGGATCTCTCCTTCAAAAGGGATGTGTGCTGGCAGCAGTGTCCAGCACGGTCTGTATCGCAGGTCACACATGCATTAGATTTCCCGACACACCTGTACACATTCACAGCCTGCCTCGTATGAAAATCAGCTCCAGAGTCTTTGCACGTGCGCAGTGCCTCCTGGAGGTCATGGGCACGGGGCTCTGGGATGAAGTAAAAGCAGTCTTCATCAGCTGAGCTCTTCTTGCTGCATACCCTTTGAGCTTCTGCTCTAGGTCCAAACCTCCTGGTCTAGGTCCAAACTTTAAGGTCAGTTTGTCCTGTCTTCCCAGGATATCCAGTCATGGTTTCTTCCCTTCATCAATGGCCTGGCATCCTCCTTTCTATCCTCCTTTCCTTCTTGGCAAGTGGAATAAGCACTGAGCAAGATATACATTGTTTAGCAAGCAATTCTTAAAAAAATAATTTCTTAACCCTTAAGTCCCCTAAATCACTTTGGGAAGATTTAACTGAAATTCTGCTCAAGCACTGTTTTCATGAAGAAGGACACAAGATGCTTTGTCCCAGCTGGAAAAGTAGTGGAAGTAGCAGCATTTACAGCAAGCTGCAAAATAAGGAACTGATTTTGCTTTCTATTGCTGCTGAAAATGCTTGAAAATAGATTCAGGGAAGGGACTGTCTGTGTGTTCCTAAGGCTTAGACACTCTGATCTGAAGTGTGTCACACAGTTTTCTACACCCATAAATTTTGTCTGCTCATAAATGCGTAATTGCTTTGGTGGTGGTAAAGGTAAAAGTGCAATCCTTTGTCAAGCTAAATAGACATTTAGGGAAGTGAAGCACACAGAAAAAGCGAGGGGAAGATGAGAATGCCTTCTATCTGAGAAAAGTGGTGAAAAAGGATATAGTTGCTACAGAATATTTTGAGTTGAAAGGGACCCAAAAGGATCTCCGAGTCCAGCTCCTAAAGTGTATGGCCCATCTGGAGGCCTTGTTTTTAGGGCCACAGAAGTGAATCATAGCAGTTGATACTCAGGGTCTTACAGTGCTTTTGTCCCTGACCCTTATGCCTAAAAGGTTGTCACAATTCTTTAGGAAGCTTTGCAAGGCTCTTGAAGTGTAAAATGAAAAA
>VZTN01021907.1:81311-144577 GCA_013400515.1 Erpornis zantholeuca
AAAGAGAGAGAGGAAAAGAAATTTGCATCGTCATAAAGGCATGATGAAAATCAGATGCAGTCAGTGGAAGTGTCAATCATACAGAAAGAAGAAGCCTTAGTTTTACTTCAACTGATCGATCACTGGAAGGGAGCAAATCACTGTGTTCATGGTTCATGAAAATACAGTTCATCTTATAGTGAGGGAACAGGCGTCCGTGATCTTTTCTTAAAAAGGACATACAAATAAACACCCGACTCAAAACATGTGCTTCTCTCCCCACTGGAAGACAAATGTAGCAGATTTGTTTGGCTGTTCATTTGAATTCAATACCAGAAAGGAGTAAGACAGTATACCAAATATTAAGCCCTTTCAGCTAAATAAAGATGACCGTGTTGCTACAGAAGATGTTCCTCTCACAGGACCATTTTAGCCACGGGCTCCTTTGTATGTGTGGAGAGGAGTTTTTATTACTTATCACAACAGCAAGCATTGGGTTACTAATGTTGGGAGTATGTGGCTCTTGGAACAATATCTTTTAGACATCAGAGCAGACAGACCACCATCCAGTTCCCTGGTAAAGTTCACTGTGGTTTTTTGCAGTCAACTGTTAAACCTGAAGAAATTGAAATTAAGCATATTGGTCTTTTCTGCCTGTCTTACTGGAGTATGCCCAGCCTCTGGGCAAGTTTTCTAATCCAGTGGGACCACTCAAAGTTCACAGTGTATTGAATAAAATTTTCTGATGTTTAAGACAGACTGACTGTCTGTATTACACTTCTAGAGTTGGACTTGGGAGTTACAGCTTTCGCTCCCCCCACCTCCCTGTGATCCTCTGCAGAGTCTTGCTCCTTCAAACAGAGGCTCTTGTTTGAAAGAGAGGGTGCTTTGAGCAACTTCTGTTCAGGGATATTTTGGTCAAGAGTAACAGTTGCCATGGTTCAAATACAGGCCCTGTCCTGCACAGACCATCACGTTTCCTAGACTCTCCTTGCCAAACAAGGCAAGAGCCATAGAGGTCTGTGAAGCAAGGCTTGTAGAGTGAACTTCCTTGAAAGTGTTGTTTCAAGGAGAGTTTGGTACCCTTTGTTTGAAAGACTGACACTGTACCTGCCATTTGTCTCCAGCTGCAGACAATCCAGAGTGTTTCAGCTCTTCCAGTACTGGTACTTTGCTGTACTGGGCTGCTTTTCACAAAAATAAAACCCTTGTGAGAGAGCAAAAGTTAGTTTTAGGTGCTTGTGCCCCTTCACAGATTTGCTTCCTAATGCTATATTCAAAGTGGGGATGACAACTGGTGTCTTTGAGGGCATATTTTGTTCTGTGAATCTGGGGTCTTGAGATTTTTTTGCCTTACTTCCTCTATCCATTGTCTTCTCTTTCAGCAGGTGGTTACTTTTTTTAATCTAGTATGTAGCTGATCTTTGGCTGTGTAATCGATGCTCCAGTCCAAAAGCACAAGACCTTGAATTAAACACTTGTTTAAAATAAATTCCTCCTTCCAGACCGGTGATTTGTACCACTTTTTTAAAAAACCCTGAGTATGGGAATCAATGCATTCCAGAGAATTTGTGTTTCACTATCAAAATGGTGACAGATCCTTACTTACATCTGTTGCAGCTATCAGTGCCTTCAGCTGAAATTGAATGCAAAGCCCCACCATCCAATACTTCATTGATTTCTACACCTCTCTTTCTTTAGATGCTCGACTTCTTTGTGTATGGACTTTAAGGCTTTTCGTGTTATTGTAAGGTTGTTCAGTTAGGGAAGAAAACCCACACCTTCAGTAAACATTAACCAGAATTCCGTTCTGCAGAGATTTCTCGGCCCTAAATGCAGCATTACCTCAGTCCAGAAGAGGGAACTATTGTTTCACGTATGGCAAGTCCAAGCAAATTGTTTAGAGCATATTCTAATGTGAAGATGTGAAGATGAAAAGATGAAAATGGTCTTCTCTAGCGACAAAAAACAATGAGGTGTGAAAATTGAGATATTTAGAGACTTTAACAAAACAACAAAGTATCAGCCCATACAAATGCCATCTATCTTTGCTCTTAGAGTATTCTTACAATGGTGATTTATATAAAAATGTGTAAGTATAATTGAACTGTTTAGCATAGAATAGGAGCACCTGAGATCCCACTTGTTTTCTGACATGCGAAATGAATTACATTAACTGAGTTATTTTTGAAATGTACCTAGGTCTAATTTGATTTTATGTTAAGTGCATGAGCCTTTCTGGGGAACAATAAATGTCCAATTAAAAGATGAATCTCTTGATTTGCAGTTTTTTGCTATAAACCATTACCAGAACTCAGAAAGGAGGGGTATTTTCCTTTCCACAAGAATTTACTTAAGTGAACACTCTTGCACTTCAAACTTAGAGGTTGTAAATGCCTCAGTTTCTTTAAGAGCCACTTACTGAGAGTAATTCTATAGTTACAGTTGTATTATTCAGTTCTTGTAAGTACATGCTGCCATAATTTTACATCCAGTGCCCTCGCAGCTAATGTTTGTCTTTGGAGAAAGGGCTTCTTTCTTACATCTCCTCAGTGATGATGGTATGTTTCATTGTTAACTATATTGTTTTTAGCCTATATTCTCAACATTAAATAAAGCATTTGTATCCCAACATATTGTGCATGTTCCTGTTATCGTTCATAAAATCATGCAAATGAGTGCCAAGTCACAAGGGAAGGCAAAACACAAAATCATTGAACTACTATCACCTTATTTGGACCTACGACTGGGTATATAATTTGGGACTGAGAATATGAGAGAATCATACCTTAACTGTTTTCAGGACAATGTGTCCACAACAAATTTAGGTGTGGTCTCTCTAGTACTAGTTTACTAGCACGGGAAAGCATGTCTGCAGAGCTGTTAGCACTGGTTCTAGCTAGGATCTGTGGTTAGGTTTGAATACAAACTGGAGGGCTACCATAAGCTGCCAATTAATGGTTTCTCAGTCAAACCCACAGCAGTATTCTCACTGCTACTGCTAAACAACAAGGGAGTGTATGCAGAGCAATAAAATCAGCCCTGAGGCTTTGTCTTAGTCCTGCTGATGTGTTGCCTAATGCTGACAGCTATTTTTATATGACTTTCTCTGCTCTCTTACATAGCCACCACTGGTTCATCTTGCTGACAAAGGGCAAAATCCACAAAACATATTTAAGTATAGCTGTCTGGGAGATGACATCATAGAACGACTTGTGGTTACCACTAATAGGCTAAATCTACTTCTTAGGTGAATCCACATAAAACCAGCAGGACAGATTTTCATATCTGTGTGTGTTGTGTGTCAACATTGCACTTTGCAGTGGAACTAAACCTGTTTTTAGTCTGAATCTGGGAGGAAATATGTTTTGCCAGTTACAATGAGTTTGTTCTCACTCTTTCTGCATTTCCTAAGTAATGTAATCTATTTTGCATGGTTCTGTCTTTAGTTCTTCTCCTTCTTCATCACTCCTTTTACCTTCCCACTGATTTTTAAATTTTCCCTGGGAATAGCGACACAAACTATGGTGGTTTGCCCTATGAACCATAAAAAAAAAAAAAGAGAAACCAATCCCATTAAAATTTCAGCTCTTGAATATTAGTGATTGAAAATGATATTCCAAATTGTAAGAACACAGCTTAATTTGCAGTTAAGGTCACAAGACATTTCAATGACAATTTAGAGTAACTCAGCTTTTGTCAATAAACTAAGTAGATAGGACTCCAGATGATACCTGGGGGCTATATTATAATCTTTCTCCACTTATTACTTGTATTTGCATTTACAGCTGTAATTTGCCACCATGTGAAATGCTTTATAAGTTTTCTGTACAAAAGGGTTTTGCTATACAAGCATACAAATGTATTCAAGCAAATATGATCTGGAACTCACTGGGGAGAGTAAGTGTGGTTGACTTCAGTGTTTCTTCCTTCTTAGCTGATTTTTGATTCCAGTTATGTATAGAGCAGATCTGAATGGACTGAAGGAGTCATCAGTCCATGTCTGTGCCCAAGGCAGGATTAAGAACACCCACACAATTCTGGCAGGTGTTTGGCCTACTAAAACCTCCAGTGATGGAGAGGTATGTCATCTTCAGGTAATTTGTGCCAATTATTTTCCATCTTCACCCTCAACGGGATTTACACTAACGTCTTGTCTGGATTTTCCATTCTGTAAATTAAGGTAGTTAATTTTTGTCTTAAATTTTATGGAACTGTAGAGTACACTATTCCCTTTGATTCTGTGATAGCACTTGGCCTTGCTGGGGAATAAGTCCCTCAGTAAAATTACCCTCAGTTCATTCTCTTCTTCCTCATTGGATTCATCTCACTGATCCTCTGGGTTCTTCTAAGTAGTTCTGTTCAAATCTCGTGATGCAACACTGTACACAGGCTCCCAGAGGTCANTTTGTCTTTGTAAAAGTCTTTTATGAACATCTTGAAATAAAAATTGTGCCTGAGGAGGAAAGGGAGGTCAGACCTCAAAATTGCACCATTAAGAGCTGGCAGGTGAATTCTTTTTTTTTCTAGAGGTTACAGTGCTATGTTGAATTACAACAACCGGAAATTCAGCTGTCTTAATTACTGGAAATCAATGAACAGTTGTCCAGCTATTCTTGCTCAACTGTTCATGAAGTTGGATGAGTGCCTACCTGGCTCACACTTTACTTTAATTTGCTCCTCTTACGCTGTTTATAAAATGTTTATAAAAGTCCATGGGTAACTTTTTTTGGATTGGGTAATGTGGAAGAACAGACAATTTAGAAGTCCTTTCAGCCTTAATATCATGGAGTGAGCATAAGATCAGTGAGAATACTGTTAACAATGCCAAGTAATGTGGAAGGGAGGCGAAAAAGGAACATAGAACATGGGGGAAATTCAGTACTAGTAGGCAGTATGGCTTCTAAAGAAGGGAGAATGAATAGCAAAGCAGAGGTTCAGCTTCATCTGCTGGAGTCAGATGGAAGACTGATGCAGATTTAAAAAGCCCATGGTTTGGGCTCTTTAAGTGTCCGTAACTCATATGTAAACATAAGTATATACACCAATGCATGTGTATGCACACACAGACATATATTAATAATTAGAGTGTTTGTTTTGTTAGAAATAATTTTGAAGGGTTATGGCATAACTTGAAAATGAAATTGTGTTCACCCATGACAGAAAGACATTACTATGACTAACACAGTGTCAAGTGTCAATAATTGTTGGCTATTTTCTGTGCAGTTGTGGCTTTCTTACAGATTAAATTAAAAAGAACCTTTTAAAAAAAATAAACACTATGTCATCATATTTAAGAGAATAGTTGGATCACAGGTTTGGGACAGAAATCAGCAGATGTATACTCCATCACAAAGAGAACCTATACACTTTCTGGGAAGGGTGTGTGAATAATTTCATTTGTGTACTTCCTCTTAATAGGCACAGCCATCCTTTCTATTGGCATAGAACAGAATATTTCAACTGGGCTGTCAGATGAAAGCACAAATATCTCTTCCAAAATGAGGAAAACAGACAGGTTTCATAGAGCTTGATTTTACTTCTGACCTTTAAATTTGGGATGTGGAGAAAAAGAAGGGCAGGGAATGATTTTGGTGGCAATACCCCTCTATTAAACATGTCCATTGTTCTGGGTCAAAAGGGGCATCCATCAATATTGCAAAGCACTCAGTGAAGCAGGTGTGGTGGTCCAGTGTAGGCAGGTTACAAACCATTTTGCTATGTATTAGCCATCTGGGAACAATTGGAAATGCCTGCCATTATCTGCCAGGGGCAGGAATTTGTAAGAGCTACGGTGTATTATGATGGATTAGCTCTGCAGTTGAAGGTGTCATGACCCATTTCTCTGCATCTTCTTTGGGATAACACTGCAAAGCAGAGGCTTTTATTGTTGCAGTTTCAGGGTAGGGAATCTAATTTGTAATGATGCTGAAGGGCAGAAGGGAAGAAAGGCTTAGATAGCCACCGTGCCTGTGAACAAAGCACGCACTTCGGTTCAGCACTTGGCTACCATCATGGTTACCTGCTTCAGGGGATTCCTTATGCAGGAGTCATTTACATGCTTTCATGGACATTGAGCCATTAACACCAGTCTGGGACTTTTTTGCCAGGATGCTTCTTCAAGGATTGGTGATATGCCCTCTCACCTCCACCCCTCCATCTCCAACTCTCTATGCTCTGGCTGATCTTCTCCTCTGCCCTCAGCCTTAGGCTACTCTGATAGTCCTTGGCAGCCCAGCTTCCTGCAGCTCCTGCCTCAGGGAAGGTACTGAGTCTGTGGTACCACTCTTTGTGACACTGACTTGGACACTTGTAGGGAGTGTGAGGCCTCCATTGTCTTCACCCTACATGTGAACCTTTCTGAACAACTTCTCTGTCCCTCTTATAAATGCAGCTGATGAGGCAGTTTACATCTCATCTCATCTCATCTCATCTCATCTCATCTCATCTCATCTCATCTCATCTCATCTCATCTCATCTCATCTCATCTCACCTCAGTTTCTCTTTATTCTCATTCTGCCTCAGTACAGTAGGTTGTGCAAGGGGTGACTATTCTGTACAAATACAGACATACAGACATATTTTACTCTCATATGATACCACCACACACTGCTGCTGCTGTGTATGTAAGTACTTTGGTACTAGCCTTCTTTCAGTGTGCAGATGATCATGTTTACATTGCTTCTGAAGGAGGCACCAACAGGATGTTTTGGACTTTTGAACGTTTATTTCTTTGTTTTTATTTTTTGTTTTGTTTTGTTCTTTCAAAAGAGCCTGGAAGCTATGTATTTTAATTTACTTTTTTAAAGTAAAATTGCCTTTGGTTGTGTGAATCCCAACTACCCTTAACTTCTAACCACTGCTCTGACAACTGTCCAGGCCTGTTTCCCTAGAGCTTAAAGGGAAAATAAAATACCATGTTTGTTGGGCTAACTACTCAGACTGTTGCTGGCTGTTGGCTGATCTCCCAACTCAAGAAAATAACAACAGCTAACCCTTTGATTAAAAATCTTTCAAGAAGGCTTAATTGTGTTTAAGGAGGAAGAAAGCAGGTTCCTTACACTTCTGTCCTTTCTTTCAGCCAGGTGAGTGAGAGCTTTGTACAGAAATGCAGGACATTTGTGAGGAAAAGGTGAATACTTTCTTAATTTCAGAAAGTCCTTTGAAGTCCTACATCTCCTGGCAAGTTTTGTCTTTGTCCCAACAAGCAAAACAAAAAAAAAATTTCTACTTTCTGGGATCAGATCCCACTTTAACTCCTTTAAATGGAATTGGAATCCTGAACCTGAGCAGCAGTTAGTATGCATTACCTTTCACTAGAGCAAAACAAATTGTTGGTTGAGTTAACTTGTAGCACCTATATGCTCTCATGTTGATATTAGCATCAGTCAGCCCTCACTGATTTCCCCTGATAAATGCCTGGTACTGTGCAAGAATGACAGCAGTAGCAACAAGACAAGAGTCATTGTGATGGGGACAGGGCTGGCATGAGGACCTTCTGTCCAGATGATTCTGTAATACTCTATACTCTTTCCGCTGTAAGAAACAATAAACAGTCTTAAAATGAAGACTCCTTGTGATTAGAAGATAGATGTTTTGTGGACTTATTCTTTGAAATGTGAAGCATAGTCTACTCTTGCAACAATATTTATCCATTCCTATTCACTTATTAACTTCACAGTACTCTTTCACAAGCCCTTTGAGAGACCAACAGTCCAATGAAAAATAGAAAATGCAGTATAGATACCAACCAAAGACATTTATTTGTTACTCCTTACTGCTTCACAAGTAAGTGAAGTTGTAAGTTTGGGATGAGTGGCAAACTGGGATATATAAAGATATCCCAGTGATATTAAACAGGGGATGGGAGATGAATGTTGTGCTGGTGACATGACGGGATGAGTTGGAGAGCACGTGCAAGCACACAGGATATAGGAGAAGAAAAGAGTGGTGAAAAGAGGCAGATCTGGCTATCACCTGCCTTACTGCACACTGCTGTTGGTGTAAGCCACTGGCAAGTAACCACGCACAGATGGAGTTAGTGCAGCGCTGGAGAAAGGCAACACTTCTGTGGCTTTTTCTTTATGCTAAACGGGTTTATGCCTGGAGTGGGATTGTTTAACAAACTTCTGATGTTACCTCTACCACAGATTTGGCTAGGTATAGTGAGGAAAGGTGTGATTAAAAGAAGCACATCAACTAGATTTAAATTTCAGAGGAAGTGCATGTATGGCGCACAGAAGGGAATGCCCTTGCTTTAAGCAGGAGACCAAGAAATTTTTGAGTCTAACCTTTTGGTTAGAAATGAAAGAAGAAAACATTGTTGTATGTTATATATATAGGTTGTAATTACTTTCCTCTCTTGTATATGTATATAGCCATCAGTGTGTCAGTGAAGACAAGAAGATCTCAGAGAATACAACTGGTCACTTTTAGAGAGCTTCTAATGGACCAGCAGAGCAGCATTTTTTCTGAAGTTCCGTAAGAAAAATGCAGAAGAGGTTACCTGTTGGGGGATTAACCTAAATCTTGCCACATGAGATGATGGTGGATTGCATATTAACTCTTGAAGACGTGCCTCATCTGTCACAACCATCAATACAAGCTTGGAAACTGCAAGTGGAAGGCAGATGAAACCATGAAAGAAAAAGGAAGAAGTAATCTTAAGTGTGAAAAGCAAAAAATATGCTAGAAACCTTCCTTTTGAAAGAAGAGAATTCCTAACAAGTCTACAGACAAAGTGTCAAGGGATGAGGAAGAAGAGGGGATAGTTGGTCCTTGTTTCTGCTGTGATGGAGCACTGGGACAGGGACATGTCAGCATTCAGCTGCAGCCAGGGCAGAAGTGAGTGGGCTCAGGGAGGGGCTGTGAGCCTTCTTTCCTTGGCATCTGTAAAAGAGACAACATCCAAATAACCTCGGCCTTATTCAGGAGTGGTCGTGGTGCTGGTACTTTTCAAACTGCATGAGGAGCTGATGAAACCACAGACTTGAAGAGGAAAACCCAAGCTGTGTGCCAGAGCAGAAAATAGTGCTTGTGACTGCAAGCAGGTGGATGAGGTATGCATGGCAACTGTCAGGCTCAGAACATTAAAAAGGCACAGGGGCATTTAATATATCAGTGCCTGGAAAATTAGCCAAACATTTCTTGGAGAGATGTTAATCTTCCACCTGTGGGGAGAGACCTTACATGCCTCTCCTGTAGGTTTTATTCTGGAGAATTGGCAGGGTGTTTTCTGAGGAGAAACGACAATGAATAAGCAGGTAGGATCATGCCATATCACTGCTCTCTATTCTGCTGTCCCAATAGATGTGTGATTTTGGGCCAGCATCTGGTAGGGGGTTCCATCCTGTTTAGCTGGAGGCACTTGGTGTGCATATGTTTAGCTCCAGACCAGACATACAACTATGAAGTCAGTGGAGGAGCAGCCTGCTTCTGAGGAAGGAGGATTTTGTCTTGGGTAGGAAAAGTCGGTTTTTCAAAGTGGTGAAATCTGTGCCTGGTGTGGGGACCCTGAACATGATGTCACAGTGATCCTAAGGGATTTTCCAAAGGGGCCACTTAGAGAGATCATTCTTGGCATTAATCTGTCTGAGTCTTAAAACTGGGGAATTTTTCTTTCTCTATCTCAAAGGAAGTTATTGAGGACAAAGACACTGTTGATGCTCAGCTATCACAGTAAGGCACTGTAGGTACTTCAGGTTTGCAAAACCCCATGAAAAGACATGTGCAGCACTAATTGTCTTTTGTTATTTTCTTAGGGCACCTTCTGGGGCATTCATTCTTGTGGTCTCATTTCAGCTACATGGCAGGTATTCATCATTAGTGCTTCGTTGCCAGCTATATAAGTTTTTTTCTCAGCCTTTTGAAAAGGCCTTATTTATTGTTGTAGGGATGCCTTTGGAGAAGCTCTGGCAATTCTTGCAAGAGCTGTGTAAGATGTAGTGATCCTTTGTGACATTCCCCCAACCCCTTCCCCCCTTTCCTGCTAGTCCTGGAGACTTCCTTGGGCTTCTCCTATAGGTCTCTGAGGGACCCCAACTCCCCCTCCCCTTGTCCCCATAAAAGTTCAGACCCTTTGCCTTCCTGAGTCTTTGCCTCTGGGGACCTGCATGTTACCATGTGAATAGAGATCTTCCATGCTCCCCATGCAGAGACCTCTCCTCATCTCCCTTGTTTCTGCCTTGTTGCAAAGAGCAAAGATGCCAGAGCTGGCCCTGTGGCTCCCCAGCTGGTGAAGGTGCCGTGACCATGCCTTCAGAGGGAAGCACTGGAGCATGAGAGGCCAACCCGGGCTGGGCAGAAATGCTCTTTGGCACTGTTTGCGGCTTGCCACTCCACCAAAAAGCCAGCAAAACACAATAATCCTTGGCTATCAGCAGAAGTTGCAGAGGTAGGAGGATAGCCAGTGTGTTTTCCACCTGCTTGCCCAGGGTCAGGGACAGGTAGATTACAGCAAATTGAAACAAAAAAACAATGATCCCAGCCTGAACGCAGACGATCTCATATACAGGCAGATCTGGGTTTTGGGTTTCTGTATTTGCTGGGCTGTATTTGCTATTAAGTCCTTTTCATACCCTTTTGAAGATCAAAAAAAGATAGCTACATTTTTCTTTTCCCTTCTCCATGATGGATGGCTCCACACATTGTCCTCCTTCCAGCTACAAAATTTGATTCTGCTTGGCCCAGGACAAGAATGTACTCTGAAGCAGGGCAGGAAGGAGTGACTTAGAGAAGTGCTTAAGCAGGGGTATCTGTCACCCTCATGTCTCATTTCCAGACAGAGAGAAGGTTTCCAAGAAGGTACACAGTACTGCGATAGAGGGGAGCAGAAGTTCAACATATCTCCCTCATAAAAAGAAAATAAAACTGATTAGTAATGAAGGCTAGCTACTGCTGTTGTTATAATTTGTTAATATTCAGTACCAGAAAATCAAACCTTCTATGGATCAGCTTCCTCTTTTTCTGTCTCCCATATCACCACAGCAAAGACAAAATACATCACTTCACATTCTGTACTTGTAGATAATGGCTGCACATGACAGCAGCTGTGGGAGGTCATTACAGTGGAGTCAAGGGACCTGAGATGTGCTATTGAGCTATTTTGATGCAACAAAATATTACTCTGTAGTTGGAATTACATCACTAAATGATTTCAGTTTTGTTTCTGAAGCTATTATTTATAAACATGAGTAATAAATATGTACTTACTGTGCTTACCTGAACAAAATGTCTTCAGATCATAGACTCAGATTCATTAAGGATGGAAGAACCTTTAAGACAGTCAAGTCGAACTTTCCACCAAAAACCACCATGTCAAAAAACCCATAGTGCTAAGTGCCACATCCAGTCTTTTCTCAAACATTTTGAGAGAAAAAGACTGGAGGCAGACTCCACTGCCTCTCTGGGCAGCCTCTCTCTTCCAGTGCTTGACATCCCCTTCTGTGAGGAAATCCAGGTCTAACCTGAACTTTTTCAAGTATGGCTTGATGCTATGTCCTCTTGTCCTGTGACAGACTGTCTGGCAGAAGAGACCAACTTCCACCTGGCTACAACCTCCTCTCAGGCTGCAGACAAAAAAGGTCTTTTCTGAGTCTGCTTTTCTCCAGGCTGAACAAATCCCACTGTCTCAGTCACTTCTCTTAGCTCTCTGGACTCTTCTCTAGCTCCATTGCCCATCTCTGACATGTTCCAGCACATCAATATCCTTCCTGAGTTGAGGGACCCAGAACTGGACACAGAACTTGAGATACATCCTTGCCAGTGCCGAGTTCAGAAGGGACAGTCAGTGCCCTGGTCCTTCCTGATACAGGCCAGGATGCCACTGGCCTTCTTGGCCACCTGAGCACACTGCTGCCTCGTGTTTAGGCGCTGCTGACCAGCACTTCCAAGTCCTTTTTCCCAGGGCAGATTTTCAGCTCCTCTGCCCCAGCCTGTAGCACGGGGTTGTTGTGACCCAAGGGCAGGCCCTGGCATTTGGTCCTATTGAACCTCATACATTTGGCCTGAGGCCATCAATCCAGCCTCTCCAGATCCCTCTGCAGAGCTCTCCAGCAGATCAGCGCTCCCATCCAACTTAGTGTTACCTGTGAACTTAGTGAGATGCACTCAACCCCCTCCTCCAGACTATCAAAAACATACTAAACAGGACTGGCACCAATANATCCTTGCCAGTGCCGAGTTCAGAAGGGACAGTCAGTGCCCTGGTCCTTCCTGATACAGGCCAGGATGCCACTGGCCTTCTTGGCCACCTGAGCACACTGCTGCCTCGTGTTTAGGCGCTGCTGACCAGCACTTCCAAGTCCTTTTTCCCAGGGCAGATTTTCAGCTCCTCTGCCCCAGCCTGTAGCACGGGGTTGTTGTGACCCAAGGGCAGGCCCTGGCATTTGGTCCTATTGAACCTCATACATTTGGCCTGAGGCCATCAATCCAGCCTCTCCAGATCCCTCTGCAGAGCTCTCCAGCAGATCAGCGCTCCCATCCAACTTAGTGTTACCTGTGAACTTAGTGAGATGCACTCAACCCCCTCCTCCAGACTATCAAAAACATACTAAACAGGACTGGCACCAATACTGTGCCCTGGGGGACTCCACTGGTGAGCAGCCCCCAGCTGGCTGTGACACATTCACCTCCACTCTCTGGCCTGGCCATGCAGGCAGTTTTTATCCCAGCAAAGATGCACCTGTCCAAGCTGTGAGCTGCCAGCTTTTCCAGGAGAATGCCATGGGAGACCATGTCAAAGGCTTTGCTGAAGGTCAGGCAGACAACATCCACAGCCTTCCCCTCATCCTCTAGGCATGTCATGTGGTCATAAAGGGGGATCAGGTTGCTCAGGCAGGACATGCCTTTTCTAAACCTGTGTTGGCTGGCTTTGATCCCCTGGTTTCCTGTACTTGTCTTGTAATGAACTTTCAGGGACAAACATATACAGAAAATAATTTTATAAGGCTCTTATTGCAAAAAAATTTCTCTTCACATAAACTTGAAACACTTCAATATTTCAGCTGTGTTGATGAGTTTATCAGTGCATCATTGTGTCACTTGATAACACAATAAAATTGTAAAAGGATACACATATATCCCACAAGCTAGTATGTAAGTGGGCAGGGACAGATAATTTTCTTCACTGCAAAGTCTATAAAAATGGTCACAGTGAGTTAAACCAAAGTTCTAAGGTAGGATTCCTTCAGTTGTAGTTCTGCATGTGGCTGGCAGAAGAGATATTCACAACTTCATGAGTATAAAAGGTCCTCCACCTGAAGGGTAGATTCCTGTGGCATAAGACATGGAAAATGGGAATTTTTCAGCCAATCAAGTTTTCCTCATGAAGTAAAATCAGGGCAGTGAAAACACTGTTTTTCAACCTCCTTCAGCTGTAATCAAAAACAGGTATGTAGAGGAAATTAGGACCAGGTAAAACATATGTGAAACTTCCCCCAGGGTCCAATTTTGAGCTTGGAAACTCCCTTGTTTAGAACTGGGATAATTTTATTCTTATGGCTTACTAAATATTCTGCAACTGGACATAGGAGAGACATAGACAATAAGCTAGTGGAAAAGCTTTAAGCCTGTGCTACCGTGAAGACAATACCTTAATAAATCATAGAAACAGGTACCACAATGATGACAGAGTTTAGAAAACCCAGTAATGTATATAATTCTGTAGTTAACATGTTTTGTAATGGAAGGTGTGATTACTGGGTAAAATAGAATATGGTTTGCAATGGCTAAAATGGCTGAGAATGTGATCTCTAATCATATTTCTTTGCAGATTAATGACTGTCAAAAAGGCTTATGTCTACTTTCACATCTACGAGCCACTCCCTGTACTTCTAATCATAAACTCTTTACTCCAAGACTCCCTCCAGCAAGTTCAAATAAACAAAGCAACTGGTACAGTAGTAGCTGCATGTGAGTGTTTGGGGAGAGGGATGTTATAAATGCTGACAATACATGGGCTCAATATATTGTTTGAGAAAGTTGCAGCTAGTCGCCTCATTCATCATCGTGACAGCAATACTGACAGCTCTCTGCAGTGCTTCATCTGTGAAATGATGGATCAGCAATGAGGGCTGGCTGGCAGGAGGCACTTGAAACATCCAGGGTTTTCAAAGTCTCCTTTCTCTGTCATGCTTTATTCGTGCTGCATAATGGACAAGCACAGGCAGTGTGCTGAATTATAGGCTTGAGCCTTGAGATCCTGTCCAGGGATAATTTTCCTAAATCTGCACAATTCTTTCCTTTTCAGATGTGTGCAATGGTAAACCCTGTGGCAGAAGTGGGGAAGGTGAGACCTCTTCAGGCCCTGGCCACTCAGAGCTGTTTGAAGTCAGTACAGAGATGCAGAGCAGTTTCTTAGGACAGTGGAAGAGGCCAGACTTCTCTGTGGTTTGCATTTGGAAGAGAATTGGCTTGGATGTAGATGCTGATAACCAGAGATTATATAAAGCTATAAATCAGTCTAAGAGCTGTATGCAGAGAGGCAAATTAATGATGACATAAATCTAATGGCTGGTGTAGCTCAAAGAGCAAGTGAAGTTACGGTGCCATGACAACAGCAGATGTATTCAGACAGGATGTGAAATAGACTTTAAAATTTGGCAAAGATAGGTTGAATAAAAGTAATATGTGCAGGACATGAGTGAAATGCTCCCTGACAGCACCATGATACTTGGCTTTTTCTTCTTTATTGCTGTGAGGCTGATAGGAGACTTGTTATGGCAGAGTGGTAGCAGCATCTAAAGCTGTATCTTAGTTAAGGGTCGCAGTCAGTGCTTTCATTATAAAACTTGTTCCTCCAGATAATATAGTACTGCAATAAATACATTCACTCTGGCCTGAAAGGTGTCGTATGACACTTTGGTCCAGGAGCACAAACAGAGCAATGAAACAGCCCAACTGGAAGTCTGCTGAAGTCAAGGACAAGGCTTTTGTTTGCTTTCTGATCAGGCTCTGTGTAAGCTGAGTGGCTGTGAGATGAATTAGCAACGCTGAATATCCAGTGTCAGCAGAGCATGAACAGTGAAAGTGCATGTTTTCCTACAGGGACTATTGCCTGAGCACACTAGCTTTATAAGATGCACACTAAGTGAGCACATTGGCAAAACACGACACAGATCTTGGTCAGTTAATAATTTCACCTTCCTCTTCCCTTAAAACACACAGCTATGGTGTGAGCAGGGGCCAGTCAGCACAGCTGCACAGATGGCACAGCTCAGATCGTTGCTCGGATCCATCACTCTTGTCAGTGGGAAAGAGTCAAAATATCCAAATTAGGCCTAAACTATTTGTTTATTTGTCCCGAATTCAGTGCAAAGCAGATAACAAGGTGAGGTGTGATATGGTTCCAAATTTATTACATCAGTCCAGTGGCTGAAGTGGGGTTACAGAAGACTTGTTAGTAAGGCTTCAAACAGCCATTCCAGGACCAGGTCTACCATGGTTTCTTGCAAGGCAGTTCAGCTGGAACAGGTCCAGGTACTCTGTGGAGGAAGATTTCTTCAGGTTTTTTGAGCCTTGAGTGGTTTGAGTTCTGGTTCAGCATGTGGCTGGCAGAAGAGATATTCACAACTTCATGAGTATAAAAGGTCCTCCAACTGAAGGGTAGATTCTTGTGGTATAAGACATGGAAAATGGGGATTTTTCAGCCAATCAAATCTTCCTCATGAAATAAAATCAGGGCAGTAAAAACACTGTTTTTCAACCTCCTTCAGTTTTCAGATCCCTTAATTATATGTAGTTTAAATATGGAGACAACTGTATACTGAATTTAAGACAACAAATTTAAGACAAGAAATATAGGCTTGTTTCTCTTAACTGCCTTTTCTTCCAGGTGTGCTTAGTCTTCAGGCCTTAAAGGGTATGCAGATTGCACGCTGAAAATCAGCTCCTAAACGGGTATTCTAAAAGGAATGAATTATTCTCATGTGTCATAATATCTGATTTACTCTGAAGTTTAATCAGGCTGAAGTAAATGTCAGAATTTAAACTGGACATGACCCAGCAAGATGTACTCACAGCACAGAAAGCCAGCCACATCCTGAGCTGCAACAAAAAAAGGATGGCTGGGAGGTCAAGGGGGGATTCTCCCCTCTGCTCTGCCTTTGTGAGACCCCACCTGAAGTGCTGTGTCCAGGTCTGGGGCCCTCAGCACAAGAAAGGTGTAGATCTGTTGTTGTGGATCCCAAGGAGGGAGACAAAAATGACAAGTGGGATGGAACACCTCTCCTTTGTAGACAGACTGAGAGAGCTGGGCTGGTTCAGATTGGAAAAGAGAAGGTCTCTCTGTTCTCTCTCTGGGGAGACCTTATTATGGCCTTTCAGAAAGCTTAAAGGGGGCTTATAGGAAAGACAGGGACCATACGTTTTAGCAGGGCCTGTAGTGGTAGGACATGGAGTAATGGTTTTAGAGTAAAAGAGGATGGATTCAGACTAGATTTAAGGAAGAAATTTTTTATGATGAGAGTGGTGAAACATTGGCAGAGGTTGCCTGGAGTGGTGGTCAATGGTCAATGCCTCATCCTTGGAAGAGTTCAAGGCCAGATGGGATGGGGCTCTGAGCACCCTGATTTTGTTGAAAACATCCCTGCTTATTGCAGGGATTTTGTATTAGGTGACTTTTAAAGGTCTCTTCCAACTTAAACCATTCTATGATTCTTTGATCAGCTCTCTCCCAAATAACTGAAGCATGCAAAAAGTTACCTGGCTGTGGAGATTTGCATCATCTTTGGGCTGGAGCCCAGTTTTGCTATTTTATGAGAGCAGAAATTCAGATGTGAGCAGCCCTGAGCAATGTGGTGTGTACCCTGTCCTGGTGCTTGTACAGAAGAGCTGTTCCATGACCTCTTGTGTCGTTTGTGCTGCTGAGCTCGTGACCTCAGCCAGAACTTGGCTACTGGAGAAGGGCTCCTCTCATCGTGGTCCGATTTTAAGCCATTACTTCACCTGAAGTAAGTCAAACTAATAGGGCTTTGAAACAAAAACTCCATAAGATGAACTGACCTGGAGTTCAAATTGTGATCTGCCTGTCAGAAGTGGCCAGTCGTGCCCAAGGGTGGGGCATGTTCATAACGTTGCATCATGTGAAGCTTTCCCATGCTTTAACATGGGTCAAGACTAATTCTGTTTGTGGTTTTATCATCCTTCTGGATGTAATGACATTCGTTTCTACGACAGTGAGTTTTGCAGCAGGGGTGTACTTTCATTAATCTGTATTTCTTAGTGTTTTTCAAAAAAATGACTTATGAGACATAAAGAGGAAAAAAGTTCAGTGTGACATATTATAACTTAGAATAGTCAGATTTTCAAATTATAAACTTTTGGGAAATTAGTTATTTGATCTATAATCCCATTTTCAACTTTGTGTCCTGGTATTTTCAGAGCTACTGGTATTTTGTGTATTCTAAAGCAACTGATGCATTTTGTGGCACTGGATTTGTACATTTCTGCTACCTCTTTGTTTTTATAAAAGGAAAATTAATGCTGTTTTGATCTTGCATTTTAATTTCCAGGGATATCCATTTACACGGACATTATTTAACTTTAAGCTTTGCTTACTACTTCATCAAGCTAACAGGAATGGGAAAGAACAGTTGCAAAATTAATCCAGTTTATCATTTGTCCAATCTGGTCACCCACCAAGGTGGTGAAGCCCTATGACCTTTTCTTAAATGTGTTGTTTGTTTTAAGTATGTTCAGGACTGTTACAAATGTGTTGCCTTTCGTAGGTTGGTTATATGGTTATAAGGTAAATGAGTTGTTTGGGGCTGGGCCTGTTAATTATTTAATTGTAAGTTCTGGTTAAATAAGAGGCACCACACGATGTATGGGTGTAATGTGTTTGTGTAACCACTAGGTGGGATTGGTAAGGGATAGATAAGGGAGGAATTTTCCAGAAGGCTTCCAACAGGTACAATGACATAATCCTGAATGTGGATTGGAAGACAGATTCACCAATGAGAAGAACCGTTGAGAAAATGATTGGTCAGGAATGCGCTATCAAAATGAACCAATCAGAGAACCCCAAACGAGCCAATCAACGTGAGACTCAAGAAATGGACCAATCCTGTCCAAGGACAATGTATTAGAACTCCTCTGGTGGTCTGCCTCAAATCTTCCTGCGGTACCTCACCTGACAAACGGAGTGGCCAGCTTCGTGCGTGCTGTCCTTTGTCTCTGGCTTGCCGTTGGGGGTTGGGGCTTATCTCGTACCCCTGTTTCCAGTTGTTGTTTTGGTGATGAACTAGTTAACCTATAAAGGTGACTAGCCCATTTTTTAACAGGACTGGGAGGTGGACAGATTGTCCCTCTGGGAAATCTCAAGACCATGCTTTACGTTCCATATACACTGCTACCATTGCTCTTTGTTGGCACTATGCAGACCTACTTGCTGGGGTAACAGTCCTGCTGTCAACTAAACAGAAATAGGATAAGAAACTGATTGAAGAGAGAGATTTGACATGGGGCTGTGGATCTGTCCACTTTCTGCTAATCACTGTAGAGCTGAAATACAGCTTCATCTCTCCATGGAAATTTGATCTCTACATGAAATTTGTGAACCAATGAGAGACAAAGCACAATATCTTTAAGAAGTATTGGTGTTGCTGTTGTATTAGGGACAGAGAGAAGTGACACACAGACTGCATGGCAAAAGCAATATTTTATTAGACACCACATGCCTTTTCATAGACAGCCGCATACAAAAACTACATGATTGGTTATTTGATTAACATCTCCTAAGACCCTTGGCTAATTACAAACAACATCTACTTCAAAACATCTTACAGTAAAAAACAGCAGATTTACATTCTTCATGCATGGGAAATTTCACTTTCTCACAGGCTCTAGCTTTGCCTGATGCCCAAAAACTCATCTCTGATCAGGCAGTCATCATCCATATACTGGTCTGGCATTACCTAAAAACTAGTGTATTTTTACATTTTGTTCCAATTAAGTAAAAAGTTTAAACATCATTTAAAAAAGAGCTTTTAGCTTTTTTCTCCTTTAGATTAAGATCTTAAAGTGAATGAAGGTTTGCAATGTAATTAGTAGAGACTTGGAAAATATTATTTGTTGAAGAGATCCTTCTAAGTGTGGACTTATAGCCATTCAGTTCTTTTTTTCTATTATGCCCTTGTGACACAGTGAACAGCACAGCATACATCAAAAACATGCTTATCATTGGTATAGCTACTTATATCTTACCTTATGTTCATCATGCCTGAAGTCATATGTGTTGTAAATGTGACAGCAGTATATGATAAGGTCAAAAGTTTTGTGTTGAGAATGTCAGAGTTTCAGGAATAATGAGCTCAGAGAGGTGAAAGAAATCGGAAGTATGGGGGCTTGTGGAACTTAAATCCATTATTTATAGGTGTGCTTTTGTCTTTAATCAGAGACCCACGAATCGCTCCTAACTTCTTGGGAGTCATCGAAATATGAGAACAGTCCGTATCTCTGGAAACCATGCCCATCACAGACCATGAACATCTCCTTGTAACAACAATAGCACTACAATACATGGATGCAGGCTCTTTGACAGACTCTTTAAAAAGGAAATCCCTTGTAGAGATGCACTTTTGTGTTAGAAGCTTGCTGTGTGGGGTGTGGGTGGGCCCAGCTCTCTGGATGCAGGATGGTGGAGGTGTACCATGCGAGATGCACAAGCAGCACCACGGGACAGCAGACAGAGAAGGCAGGTGTGGGCCAGCCCTGCACAGCTTGCAGTTTCTTTCCCATGCACCATATTAGTGTTGTGTAGGGCTGTGGATCAGCAGGAGTCACAGTGCTGCACTGGGTAGTCACAAACTCCCAGTTGCCTGTGAAACAGTGAGCACTGGGTTTTACTGCAGGGGCTGAAGGCCTGGAAGACCTTTTGGTGAAACCTCTAGGGAATTGCCAGGATACTTCTACGATGTCCTGTGGAGATTCCTTTCATGCTTACTGGAGGGGTGAGAGATGAATGTCAACACTCTCGTCCGTGCCACACCCTTGAGGACACCTTAGCTAACCCCAGCACTGTAGTAACTGGCACACACCTCTCTATGTCTTTTGGAGAGGTGCAGCTTATGAGGAATATTTTAGATTATATACCTGTGCCTTTGCCATTACAGCATTTGCACGACCCACATAAAGTTACTTGGTTCCTCACATATATATTTTACATATTGCAATGCACAGAGAGTAGTAGAATGTAGTAGTAAGTTTATGGCCAAATGATATTTCTCTGATGGATGCTATTTCATGTTGATGCAGGGAAGGAGAAAAGACCAGGACATACTGCTTCTCAACAGCTTTGCAGTAAGACTGCAAATATGAAATACTGAAAATGTATTTATATCCGTCATCTGTCTCATTCAGAGCTATCTGACATGAAAAATTCAGACAGAGTCCTCCATTTGGGACTTTTCCAAGCTTGGCCCATGTCCCAGTCAAAGACATGCATACTTGAATTGGAAAACCTGAAAATCCAATTTAAAATAATGCATTTTAGCACATTTTTATGTTTATAAAAGGATCCTGAGTAGTTGTTATTCAGAAGGGGACCAAAGTCCCCTTTCAAAACAGTGTACACCAGAGAATGGAATTGTTATCCACAGGTCAGTTGTCCTCTATGCTTTTATTTACTTTTGGGATGATTTTCAGTTACTGTAGGCTCAAGCCCTTGGGATGTGAAAATTGTAATTAAAAGAGTGAATTTTTATGAGGAATGATGGACAGTAAGTTATACATCACAAAATGTTTGCAACAGCATCTAAGCATGGCTACTCAAAGTATGATTCAAATTTTCTTTCGTTAAATAGGTCAAGCCATGAACTGAAACTCCAGAGGACTTGCTAAGTTTTCAAGAGGTTTTGCCTCGGTTTACTCGATGTCTGTGCCAGATCCTTCTCCATGAGTTTGGATTACAAACATCGTTGGTATCATCATATGGCTCCAGCCCACTGACGCTTGAAGAGGAGGAATGGCAGCAATAAGGAGTGCTGCAGTGTTGTCTGTCAGGGTATATTTTTTGTGCATACACCTCCATTTCTGCCTTTTAGAACGGCTCCTTTTGACACAAAGTCTTACCCTGTGGAGTTTGCCTGGCTCACAACTGCAAGGAGCAGTTTCATTTATAACTTTGCCTGAAACAGCTGCTGTACTTTCAACTCCTTTAAATCAGAGGCTTCTACAGCTGCATATTTCAGGGATGCAGAAGACTGGTTGTGTTCTCAATATTTCTTTTGATGTTAGACAGCTTAGGATAAGATAAAATTGTGAACACTCCTTGGGTTATAACTTGAATTTACAATCTTGACAGCTCTGTTCAGGCACAGTGCCAGAAAGCTCCTGGTACATTTAAACAACGATAGGACAAAGTGATATTGTCTCCTAAGGGACAACAGGAAACAACTCGGCCTTTCAGAAATGTTACATTGATGTGCTTTCCTAGGAACATCAAGTCTAAGCATGGCAATCTCCTGGTAAAGCATCTCCTGGGATCTCAATTGAAAGAAAGGTATGATATGATATGATAAAACTTCTGGATGGAATGAAAATAAGGAAAAAGAATGAAAATGGGAAAACAGTTTCCCGTTAAATAAACCATAAATCTGCAGGAATAATTTCTCCATAGGAAAAGGGATTTTTTGTTCATTAAAGAGCAGTTTTAAGGGACACTTCTGTAGTAATCGTTGTGTGATGTTAGTGCATGATGGACTCTCAGTATAATCTAAAACTTGTCATTGTCATATAATACCTATGAATTTGTCGTTCTTTATTTTTACAGGAGTCATTTCTCTTTCATCTTGGGCAAAATGAATATCAAAATACAATCTTGTAAGTCATGCCTCTGCATCAGCAGTGAAAGGCTAAACAAGGAAAATGTGGGCTGAATAAGGCAGACAGTTTTTATGAAAAGAGGCATAGATAAGGACAGAGGTGCTCAATGCTGTCTTTTGCTCACTCTTTGCTGGTCTACTTCCCAGAGACACAGGACTTAAGGAGAGTGAGAACAACCAGCCAAGTGGTTGAGTCAGGGATTACTTGCATGGACTCAACACCTATGAGGCTGTGGAACCCCAAAGGCTTCACCTAAGGCTGCTGAGAGAGCTGGTCTATGTAAGGTCACCCTCAAGCATTTTTGAAAGGCTGTGAAGAGTTTGCGGAGAATTGCAGCAACTGAAGAAAGGCAAATATCAGACCTGCCTTCAAAAAAGGAGAGGTAAGATGATCTGGGGAACCTCAGGGCAGTCAAGTCTCACTTTGCTTTCTGAGGCAATCATGGCATGCACTCACTTGGAGCATATCCCTTGCTGCATGAAAAGAAGGTGATTGGGACTGCCAGCACCAGAGGTTAATTGGGTCTGAGACAGCCAGTTACCTGGTGTCATAAAGTGTTTGTAGACAAGGGGAGAGCACAGGATATAGCTTTGGCAAGGTTTCCAGCAGTATCCCATGAGGTCTTTGAATTCATGCTACAGGTTGGGGTCTGGGTGTGTAAACACCTGGTCGACTCATCAAGATGAGAGGTGGTGGTCACTGGGACACATCTGCCTGGAGGCTCATGCCCCATGGAGTCTTTCAGGATCTGATCTGGGGCCTTTTCTGGTTACCATTTCTAGTGGTGAACAGGGAAAGTCACAAGAGCATTCTGTCAGGTTTGTCAGTAACACCAAGGCTGTGGATCTGGGGTTAGTTCATCTGGAGCCTCAGGGCAGCCAGCAGCACCTCAGTGCTGACGGAGGGGGCATCAATGAGACAGGGACAAGCTCTTCATAGCAGTGCTTGGCTGCATGCAGGAAACTGCTTTTGCTTTCCAAGGATAACAGCCAAGCCCTGGGGAGCTGCCCTGGGTGCCCTGAGGTCTCCACTCTTGGAGGCTGCAAACCTAGAGCTGAGCTACTGCTCTGTGCAAGTGATGAAAAAGGGGTCCTCTGGGGCCCACATTTCCCACCACTGTTCTGGGAAGTGCTCTAGGCCTTTATGAAGCAGAGAATAATAGAGCATTGGTTTTTTTTAAATGCAATTGAAGTTTTTACATCAGCACAGCTCTGATTATGCAGTAGATGGAATTTTTGGTCTTCGTTTTGCTAAAACATTTTATCATTTTAGGCTGTAAATGGGATGAATCAAATCCATGATCAAAATACTGTGACTTTGCAGTAGAGAAGACAAGGGCAGCCTGCTCTCTGCGGTCTGCACGTCAGGTGCTACGGTCTTAGCTTAAACTCATTTACACCTTTGTGATGCCATTGTAAAACTGTTACCATCCTGATTGCTCTGTCCTTTGTCTGCATTGAGGGAGTGGAAATCAATACATGAAACTGGAGTCCCACATTTTTTCTCTGGCAACTGTGAAATTTTAGCAATTTCTAGGAAGAAATATCCTGTTGGCATTTGTTTTTCCTTGCCCCAAACTGAAAGAAGTATGGGTGGATAAACTTTTGAATGTCTTTCTGAAACTAGCCACTTCACTCCTTTGAGATTTTGCCAAAGATGAAAGGGCATCTTTGCCCTGATTTCTGAGTAATTTCCATGGCAATATTTTCTCATTCATATTTTGGTTTTTAACTATCAGTCTTGCTACATATTTTATTTTTCAGCCTTATGTAGACAGAGACTTTTCCACAGTGAAAAGTCTATTTGTTTTGGTATAGGAGACTTTGCAGTGGTAGCTATCACACTAAGAAGCAAGCAGAGGCCACCAAATTGATTTGCTGAGGCAACAGAGAGGAGTCTGATACTGATAGGCCTAACTGAGGGTTCATGTTACACTCAGCAGGCTTCAGAAGGCTGCTTGTTATTTCATTTTTTGGCTTAGAATAATGTGATAAATGACCTCTTGTCTTGCATTGCGACTCACTTTGCTCCACTTATTTGTTGTCATCATGCTCCCATGAATATTTCATCATTATTTCTACAAAACATTGCCCAGCAGGTTACATGAACATTAGTGTTTGAGAAAACAGAATTTGTCAGTACCACGCTTTTGAAGAGGTTTACCATTTATTCATAGCAGAAGGGTGGAGAGGGTCATAAGAAGCTCACTGACTTAATGAAGAGATGAAGGAGGAGGTAGTGAAAGAAACTGGAGAGAACTGATCGTTCTGCAAGCTGTTACAGGCAATATAATACGTGCATACACACCATTTTTTTTTTCTTGCTTACTGTAATTGTGACACTGTTGTATCTTTATAAAACACTTAGGAAAGACACTGCAGATTCATTGACTTCATTGCCCATGACCAAAAAGAAAAAGATTATGGAAAGTAATAAGCAGCAGGCATTGTGCATACAGCTTGTTCGAGGCAGCTGGAAGAACTGTGCATTGTGTGGCAGAGCAGTTCCAGAGAGAATTAAATTCTGCAACAACAAAGATCTTGATGAGATCGTGGCTGTGTTAGTCTAGAAGAGGTCATCTGCACATACTTTTTACATTGTGGTGACTGATTGCAGAGTTTGGATTCCATTCCCAGATATGCCATTTCCTAGCATTCATATAGCTGAGGTGGTTTAGAAGCTGAATATTAAAGTACATGACTAAGAGAAAATGTTTTGTGAGCTCAGTTCTATGCTTTGTAAGATACTAATTTTCTCTATATGTCATGAACTGTGGAAATTTTTGTGTTCCGTGGTTATAAACTGGTCAGCTCATGAAGGAGAAATTCTCATATAAGGGGGGACAAAAAGAGGTGAGATTTTTATAAGAGGTAGGAAAAAGGAGCAATTTGAGCTTTATTTAGACAAGAGTTGAGAGGTAGCTGCAGGTCAGTGTAATGCTTCCAAACACAGTTGCTGGTTTTGAAATGGGTATATTACTCTTGGGTGTTGCAAGGGTCAAAAAATTGTTCCTCAACAGCAGAAGTTCCAGTTCTGCTTAAGTGCAGGAGTTTTTTTATGTGCTTAGTTGGGATGACCTGTAATTCTTCCCAAGCCTGGTGTCAACCTCCCATTCCTTATTCCTAACTCACCATCTGGATTCGCCACACATTCTACTGGATTAGAGCCATCCCTGGTGCCTAGACCTCAGCCTCCCACTGTTTCTGTTAAATATGTGGAGCGTGCATCCGCTCCTGTTGCAAAGTATCTGTGGGGACACTTCTACAGGCACTGATGTACCAAGGTACCTACAGGCCTTCAACCCTGAGTGTCAATAAAGAAGGCAAGCCTTAGACACAGTTGTGTCTGGCTAAAGACAACACAAAATTTTTAGGCCAACTCAAGCAGAAGGTGAGTTCATAGGACAGATAGTGCCACTCTTACTAAAGCTTCAATCTCCCAACGCTCTGCCAGTTCTCTTCCTTCAAATATCAGTCAGAGCCTAGTATGTGGCACCTGGTGTTTTAGATGGGCTAGTTGGGCTTCAGTGGCTTAGCAAGGCACAGGTCCTGAATACGTTTTGTGACTTGCCTCTGGCTGAGAGATGAAGGCTTACAGATTTGCTTACAGATTACCTTGCAGATTTGCTCTGCGTATTGACAGGAAATACTTGTCCCTGCTTCACTGTGGTGCAGTTGACTCGAACTCAAGGCTGATGGCACTGTACCTCTAAAACAGCTCTTTAATGTTCTGTGGCATTTTGCAAGTCAAGACCAAATATATAGGGAATAAAAAACATCAATAAAGCACATTTGGAATATACAGATGTTCTAAAATAACTGTAGGGAGGATGGAATACCTGTGAATGGAATGGAATGGATGGAATGAATGAAGTACCTGTGCAGGTGGAAGATGCTGAATAACCCATTGATAAAAAAAGGAGAAAAGAAGTATAAAAAGGGTGGGATAAATCCTCCATTGGTGAAAAGTGTAACACCATTTAAATGCAACAGACTTTCATCAAAAGCATGCTCTTACAAAATAGATCACGTTGTTTCACAAAATACCTGTTCTCTATCCTTCATGATTGATGAGTAATTCCTCACAGTGCGTCCACAAGAACAGAAGAAAACAATTTTTGCTCCCTGTTTTCACAGAGCATTGTCTTCCACCAATGGTATAGAAGCAAAATACAATCCTGATGCACTTATTACACTCTCCAATTTTACCCTGTTTGGAGACATTGCCAGCATTTTTCCCTTCAGCTGTGATCAACAGAGTGCTTTACTGATGCTGTAAAACCTCACTATATTTATTTCTGTCTTCTGTCCAGCACCTTATTTGCTCTCTCTTGGAGTCACAGAAAGAATATTATTGGAAAAGTTTAGCTAATTTACCTCTTTATTTCTTTTCCACTGAAGAAGCTTTAATTCACTAGCAGCATATCAGTAGAAAGCGTATTCTGAAGCTTCAGGGAAATGCAGCAAAGCACCAGGGATCTATAACTTCTGCTGGGGAAAGAGCTGAAATTTGTTGCCACATCCCTAACAGATCCATTTATGGATTAGGTGGAGATAATAAGAAAAGAGCAGATTCATATATCCATTCTTCAAGATCAAACCTATGGCCAGGAAGTAATTTTGATTCATTGCAGAACAGTGGAAACCAGTTTCTGCAATCAGTAAACCAGACCCTCAAAGGGGTTAGGTCAGTACATTGCACTAAAGTGTGTAAGTGTATGTTTCAGATGGACTTTTACACAGTATTAATAAGTGGTAGTGTTAAATGGAGCACTACAGAGCATATCACTGCTTCATCACTTTGCTTAGCAACCACATTGCAAAAGCCAAAAAAATTGCTGAGTCACATGTTGTCCAATTAGCCTCTTAATATTATTTTTATATTTCATATTACTTGGAAATCTATCTGTACTAATCTGTGTCTGACCAATTGCAGATCTAGGCTTAAAATTGGGCAGCTTTTTAATCAACTTGTAAAATACTTAAGTTCAAATAGGTAGATCAGTGTAAATACATTTTATTTTTGTAATTTTATATGAAGTATTCTGAAATTCACTGGAGGTGAAGCTGTAGTACTTTGTTTCACTAGCAACTTCAGGATTTTTCAAGATGATATTAAAGACCACATGAGACTACTCCTTACCTGCATGTTCTGGAGCAGCATAACTTAAAAAGTATTGTGGAAATCCTCTTCATCATAGGGTTTTTGCAGACCAGCTAATCTGCTGCAAACTGTTGAAAAGGGTGCTGGTGGTGTTCTCCTTGCTCTCCAGTATTCCATCTGGAGACTACAGCTGTGTAGATGAAAGAGAAGACAAATAAGACTTAATAGAAATAACACAGGAAATGGTGCAAACATTCTCACTGCTCATGTTTCTCCCTTCTTATCTTGAAGGGAATCTGGACATATGGAATGTTCATTGTATTGAACACAATATATTTAAAATTGAGCAGAAAAGTAAGATAAGATAATTAATTTTTGAAAGATAATTAATAAATGAAAGCTCATGTGTTCATAAACATATAAATTCTTAGAAAGGTTAGACTTCTGTAGTTGATGATCTTTGGCAGTTGCTCTCTAGAAATTCCTGACTTGTAGGCATTGAGTTAAATTTAACTGGATGGGGTTAAAAGGCCTTTCCTTAGTAGAAAATTATTTTATCAACAGTGTATGTTAGAAGTTTGTTTCTTAGCGTTCATCTGAAATCAACAGTATTGAGCAAGAGATTGGTCTAAACATGCCTGAGGGCAAAGGCAAGATAACAACTTCTATAAAATTGTACTTTTGCCAAGTTGTCCTGAGACTGCAAGATGAGCATTTTCTCTTTTTAACTGTTTCTTTTTCATTTCTGGATAAAAGAATCACCTTAGAAACTCACTTGCACAGCAAAATTAAATGCATTTTTCTTGTGGCTGTTTTTTCCGCTGCTCTTATGAAGGAAGAGAACCACATGATCTTGGTGGGGGGCTGTACCACTGAAAATTCTGTTCTCAGACAGAGAGAGTTCTTGCATGTTTGATATTTTTGTAAGGCTAATGCTGATACTGCATTTTTATTATTAATACTACAGTGTTATAATCTACCTTTCTTAGGAAAAAGCCAGAAACATGGGTTACAGATATTACAGCACCAAGATTCAAAAGAAAAATGTAATAGAGGCATGTTGAGACTGACATGGCTTTTCTTGTTTCTCAGGTTCCCAGCAGAGTTAAACAACCCAGATGGCAGATGTTGGTTTGAGTTTTCACTGTAAGTTACCACTACTCGAGCAGCATCTGAAGAGCTTCCCATACCTCTGAACTGAAATGTGTTTTAGAGTTATAAGCTCCTTCTTTTTTCTTCCACTTTCTACCTGCTCTTTAGTTTTGGGCCCTGTCTTTGATAAATATATGCTCTTGTATGCTCTGAACTGACCCCAGAGCAAGATAGTTTTACAAATTACACGACATGATTATGGTTGGGTCCCTGTTATGGCCACTTTGTTGATCTTTGGGATGGCCTTGTTTCCTGTAAACTTAGTGTTTGAGTCATGTCTATCTCCTAGGCAGTCTGTATGAACCCCGACGCAGTCCAGTGACTCCTTCTCACAGCTTTGCTAATGGAATCATTTATAGAAAAGCAAACACACAAAACCAAGCCCCAAAGGCTTTTAACAGTCAGAGCTGTCCTGTCTGAAAAAGCACATGAGCACAGTGAGAAGGAAAGGAGAGATTTATGCAGCTTGATTGAGCTCTTGTTCTCTGAATTGCAGCACTATTGAATGTCTTTCATTACAGAGGTGTTTTGCAGAACACTAACAGGTTCGGACAAGACTTCAAAATGGCTTCTCTGCATGCCTCTTTTAGTATTTGTCTATTTATTTTTGGGAGATAATCACACTGTCACTAAGTGAGCAGTTGGAGAGGGATTGGCAGGATAAGGTCAGTGGAAGAGGTGAATTTGTTTATATGACTGTAAATCCTGAGAGAAGGCTACTAAAATGGAGGGATAATAATAATAATACTCTACTGGCAATTCTTGTGTACGCATTCAGCAAAGTGAATGCGATCCTCATGGATTTCTGCTGACTCTTTTGACCTATGAAACTTGTCCCTGAACCACCTCCTCTGCAGGAGTCTGCAGGATGCTTTGGGTAGTGCCTGGGGCATTAAGTGTTCTTGTTTCTCCCAATATACATATTCACTAACCATTTGCAAAGCCCACTCAAGATGATGGAAGAATATCTATCCACTATGTAAGGGACTGTTGATCCAGTTTCCTAAATGACTGATTTCATCCTAAAACTTTGCAAAGACTCTCCATATTTTCCATGCACAGCATACACTGTTTATTTCTCTGAATTTTTTTTTTTTGCGTTTTAAATGGGGAAGTGGAAGGGATAAAGAGAAAGGAAATGAAAAGGAGTAAATCAGAATTCTTGCCAGCCAATACAGGATGGGCACCTTTCCAGAGCAGTATGTTACCTGAAAAGGCTATTGTCCCCACTGGTTCGGAAGAAACAGAGGGATTCAGGATCCAGAAAATAAAATTGTTATAGCTCCATAATTGCATCTTTCACGGCTTTGGTTTCACACTGAGTCTTGTGGATTTGGCATCAAGCCCAGCAGCAGATGTCTTGCACTGCATTGACATAAAGTGTGATGAGACCCAGGACAGAAGCATAATTTTACAGCAGGCATGTGGAATAATTTTTTGTGCAGTCATTTTATGCAATCCTGAGGACTAGGTCTTGGAAGCAGGAACAGGACTTCTTTGACACCTGTGAGCCCAAATGACTTTAGATGAAGATCAGGGCTGGGTTGTAGCCTCCTTGTGTGGTGCTCAAGACTCACAGAGGGGATTTTGGATGGAGTGACAGCTGATAAGCTGTCATACCAGGCAACACAATTACTACAAATAACTCCTCTCCATTTCCCCCTCCCCCTTATTTAGATTGTAAATTTCTTTCTGATGATTATTAAGGACAAAATCTTCACAAGTATGCTTACTGATATTTTTTATTGGTAGTGCTGCATGAATACCTTGGAGTCCTGTGTAACAGAGCATTTCAGTGTACAGACATCAGGCTACTGCACAGTGGGAACTCATGTATTAGCAGGCACTCCATTTACTAGCTTATGCAAAGCCTGCATAATCACAAAAACAGTTCTCCCCTGGACTGCAGTATTTTGCTCCTACAGGTACTTCATTTGCATAGATTGAAGGTGGAACAGGTTTGCCTTGCCATATTGCAGTCACATCAGGAAGGCAAATCAGAATTCCTGTTCCTTTGCAGTAGAAAACTTGTCTCCTGGCTCAGAAAACAGGATGTCTTGGCCATGGTCACAGACCTGCGTTAATTGGTGCTGTCTCTGCAAAACACAGTTCTGCCCTTGGCTCCTTTTTCCTTCTCTCTTCTCTCGTACCAATGAAAGCAATTGGTTGCTTGGTGGATCTCCCCAGAGAAGTGAAGCAGACTAAACACCTCCTTACTTTTGCCTCTTAGCTTTATATTGGGCTTGCTTCACTCTGTGCTGCAAAAATCAGAGATTCACAGAATCTCAGAATGGGTAATGTTGGATGGGGCCGCTGGAGGCTGTTTAGTCCAACCTCTCTGCTTGAGTACAGTTCCTTAGAGCATGTTACTCAGGATTGTGTCCAGACAGCTTTTGGCTACCTCCAGAGAAGGACACTCTACGAGATCTCTAGGCAGCTTGTTTCAGTGCTTAGCCATCCTCACTCTAAAGTTCTTCCTCACTTTCAGGTGGAACGTCCTGTGTTTCAGTTTTTGTTCTGTCATGAGGGTGTGGAGGGCTGAAATGCTACCAAGCCCAGCAGTCAGGCAAAGGACAGATGCAAGGCTGTTTATACCACTGGTAGATGTCAATGCCCGCATAACATGATGGTGAAATTCTGCCCGAGGTTCAGTCTTCAGTGCTCTTATGAGTTGTATTACCTGTGACTGATATCTTCTTCGATATAGGGATGGTGATGTTCCCCTTTTCCTTTAAGTTTTCAGTGAATTTTGAGATCCTGAGGGAGGATTCTGTCTCCTGTTTGTACACCATCTTGCAAAACACAGTCGTAATCTAGGCTGGACTTTTTCAGGTTCCTGTGATGCAAAGACTAGCAGCCAATAAAAAGTGGAGGTATGGAAGTAGAGGAAGAGAGCTGTAGTAATACACAGCACAGCTCTCTGCACTTCAACAGTGTTGGGCAAGGCCTGTGAAAAGATAATTTTTGAAGGTACATTTTTGTTTTGGGACCTGTGCTTTTCTCACTACCCAGTCAGGAAGAAGAGGTAAGTCATATGTCCTTTGTGTCCAAAGCAGATGTCAGGAAGACTTTCTAGGAAGTACCTAAAGAGAAGTGACATGACAGAATACTTCACACATTAAGTGCTTTCCAGAGCACAGCCACTGGTTTGCTAACAGCTTGCACATGTATTGCATAAACAGGCCGTCATTAATTGGCTATCTGTTTCAATATAGGACAAAAGTTCCTAAAAACTCATGTGTTTTTAGAGCAAGATGCAGAGCTCCTGTTTCTGTAGGGACAAGGTCACTGCATTCTTTAATGCGGTCTGTAAGCAAGCTTCTTCCTGTCCTGAATGGTTTTCCTTTCCAATGTGAAAATACATCTAATGTCATATCAGGTCTCATAAACATTTGTAAAGCCATGAAAACAGCAATAAAGGTGAGGAAGAGAGGAGCCTTTGGCAAGCATTAATTTATTTAATGTGATCATTCAGATCTCCAATAGGAGAAAACAAGACTTAAGTCATCTGTACTGCTATTGGAGCATAAGTAATAATGTTAATGACATAGTACTTGAAAATAATTGAGACCTCGAGGGAAAGAATGATGGAGAGATATGTGGTAGGTAAATACAGAGTGAAAAAAAATCTTAAATAAGATTGACAAGCAATAACATTTAATAATTTTTATGGGAAAAGGGAGAAATTACTTTAATACCATTTTAAAAGAAAAAAAAGCAATCTGGTTTACACAGCTCAATCTCTTCAGGCAGGAATTTTACCTGCTAAAAGGGGGATTTGAACTGGTGATTGTTGTGGCTTCCAGCAAAAGTCTTATTTTGAAAAACCTAAATTAATGTTCCTTCTCGGTTGTTAATTTGATTTTACTGCTACTGAGCTGGCAAAATGTACATGTTGCTCTGCTGTGTTCTCTGCAAAACAGCTGCGTATTTGCCAGACAGAGAATTGTAAAAGCTGCTGATGTATGATGGGTGCTGAACTGGAGGTAGGTAGACTGCCCTGCACTTGAGAGTCAAGTCCTGCACAAACTCCAGTGAGCCCATGGAAATGTCATGAGGTTTAACAAGGCCAAGTGCAAGGTGCTGCACCTGGGTCAGGACAAGCCCCAATATCAGCACAGGCTGGGGATGAACAGATGCAGAGCAGTGCTGTGAGAAGGCCTTGGGGGTGCTGGGGATGAGAGGCTGGACATGACATGGCCATGAGCACTCCCAGCCCAGAGAGCCAAACTTGTCCTGGGCTGCATCCAAAGCAGCGTGGGCAGCAGGGCAGGGAGGGGATTCTGCCCCTCTGCTCTGCTCTGGTGAGAGCCCACCTGGAACTGCATCCAGCCCTGGAGTCCCAGCACAGGAAGGACAGGGATCTGTTGGAGCAAGTCCAGAGAAGGCCACCAAGATGATTAGGGGGAGGGAGCACCTCTCCTACAAGGAAAGGCTGAAAGAATTGCTTGTTGGTTCCTGAAGCAGCTGGTTTCCACCAGGATGAATGAGACTAAACTGCTGGTGGTAAATATTGACTATGTAGTCAATTCTGTGGTGCTGCAGGAGGAGACACTTCCATTCATGTCCAGGCTGAGAGAGAAGAGAGCAGTCTTTGGATCTGAGGCTTGCTTGTTTTGGACTGTCACAAATTATTTTTGATCTTTAACATAAAGGGACTATGCCTTCAGTGGACACAGAAATACTTTTGTTTATAAGGAATAAATGCAGTTGTTTGGTCATTATCATGTTCATCTCCAAATATTCACTCAATTTGCATCTCCCCCTTGGCTGTGCTGGCAGGTATGCCTCAGGCTGTGCATGGTATCCTTCAGCCAGGGTGCACAGAGGAGAAGGGAGCCAGCTCCATTTCAGTTTCCTTTTTCATGTGCTGTCCTGTGAGCTGGTTACATCAGCACAAGGAAAGAAGCATTTTGAAAAAAACAAACCAGTGGGAGACACTAAGTCAGAATAACAATTTATTAAGAAAATTAGAATAAAGGCAGGAAAAGGAAAGAAAAACAGAACAAAACAAAAAAAGGAAAAACACACTGGTTTAAACTGGCAGAGCCAGATACAACCTGACACCCTGTTAGTCAGGGTAGCAGTAGCAGTCTAAAGGGATGGTGGCTGCAGTCCTCTGAAATGATGGATGTAGTTCAGTTGAGGCAGTGATCCAGTAAAAGGGTCTGGTTTTCTTTGGAAGGTCCAATGGTAGGTATGTAGCTCTTATCCTCTGGGAATCCTGTGGAGAAGAAAGCTAAACTGGAGTCTTCAAAACCTCAGTTATATCCACGATGGGATGCTTGGCTCCTCCCCCTGGGTGGAGTATCTCACAATGAGATGGTGAGTCATGAGATAAGGCCTGATGGGCCATTAACAGGAGATAGTCCAGGAGTCAGTTATCTCTGAGTCATGTGCCTGGCACTGATGGGCCCATTAACAAAAGATAACACAGAGGGAGGAGGCAGGGAGCACTGTCCCACCTGGTTTTAACAGGAATCTGAAGATGGTGATAGAATACACCCCCCTGGACACATCTTACATTATAACCCAGGACACTCAGGGCTGGAAAATAAATGCAGAAGAAAAAATATATATCCAGACATGTACATGACTCGATAGGAATGAGTCCCTTCTTTTTGCTTGACCCATTTTGTAGAGATGAATGCCAATAGGGTTACAGAGACTTATTCCAGAGGGGAGAGGCTGGTGAGATGGGAGAAAATACTTGAGAGGCCTGTAAGTCATGCAACAACTTCCTCAGAGTAATAGCTGGTGAAGACACCAGCTGGAGGGTCCAACAAACATGAAACCAGAGTCTTATTCCTCAGTATGAGCTAAGGAAGCCAACCCTGCAGATGGCATTGGGTTTGAGTTTTATGTGGGCTGGAAGAAAGGGACTATGTGACGGGCAAGTTACATGAGTGATTGTTGGGGTGTTCTTGTGGTGCTGAACTGTAATGCAAAACTGTCCAAGGGAAGCTGGCTCCAACAGATTGTCTTCTCATACAGGTACACACAGCACAGAGATGTACAAGCCTGGAAAGGTATTTTACCTTCTGCTGCACAGGGCTAAGATACAGGCCCTACACATCATCATAAAACCTATTGAAAAAAGGAATTGCATCTCAGGAAGAAAAATCACACCCTCTTCATCTCAGAACCTTGTAATTCTTTCTGAGCAAGTAGTGTTAAAGAACAGCTCCCTTCTCTGAGGAGCTGTTGAGTTACCATGGGCAGCCAGGGCTCCTTCCCTCTCTGGTGCCTGCCTCTGGCAGGGGTTGGAACCATACAGCCAGTTATTTCCCAAGAAGGTCTGGTTGCAGCCCTGGGAGGTACATGCAGGGATAGATAGAGGAGCTGTTGGAAGATGTAGCCTGATTCACAGCCTGTGCCCGAGGTGAAAGCCTGGCCAGGGGTAGGGCCAGCCCTGGCTGACCAGTCAGCGAGTAAGTATTCTGCAAAGCACCACTCAAAGCAAGAAAGAGGGGAAGCCCAGCACCCTTTGTGGGCTGTTGAGAAGGGAGCTCAGGCCACATAAGAACTTAAGAGTGCCCAAAAGGTTGGGCAACAACCTGCAAAGAAAAAAACATAGAGCACAGCAAATTCCTCTTTTATTTTCATGCCTGCCTCTCCTGTAAAAAAGTCCTCAAGGACACTGGAGATTCTCTTAGAAGTTAAGGTCTTTCAATAGGATAGAGATGGTGAGGATAGGTAAAGAGTATATTTAGCTGATACAGATGGAGGTATGGACTTCTGTTGTCTAAAATATCTGGAAAGCATCAAGGATTGATTATCACACAACCCCATTTTGTGTGCTTGTTTGTTTTTTTTTTTTTTTTCAATGTATTCTTCTTTTCATTGATAAGCCATGATCTCATAGTGTCACTCCAAACGTGACCATGTGACTGGTAATCCAGGGCAGACAGAAACTTTCTAGAACTAAACCAGAGGCTACTGTCTTTGGAAGCTCCAGTGGGTACACAGACATCAGTTGCAGAAACCAAAGATTCATCAATCACTGTATATTTCTGGAACTGATGTTTTTGTGCACCAAACTGCTAAATATAGCCTCTTCCAGCCCTTCCTCCACCACATAAATGACAAGGGCAACAGCAGAGGCTTGCTTTTATGAAGGAGTTACTGACATTGGATAAGATTATTACCTCAGGTTACGTGGATGTTTGTGAGGCATTTTAGTAGCAACTGGAGTGAAAAAAAACCAGAACTGAGGAGTATTTTACCCAGATGGGTTTTACCCTATCTACAGTAGTCCACCATGGTCAGTAAAAAAATACTCCTGGGAAGTATCTTGGAGAAAAAATAATCTTCTTGACTGATGAACATTAAAATTTAACTATGCAGAGTGATACATATAGAATAATTTTAGCCTACATGCTAAAGTGAACAGTGCAAGCCTTCATGAGACTGTCCTTGGCAGTATGAATCCCCAGAATCAGTTTAGCTGTACCTGTATGTCAATTAATCTCAGATTCATTGACAAAAGTCCCTCCAGGCTATCAGTGCCCAAGCTGGATGATGCAGGGCATTTTCTGTTGCAATTGTTGCCAGGTGATAACTCAAGCAAGTACAGGTCTCAACACTGCATGTTCTGTTCTGTAGGCAAGGAAAGATTACCAAAGAGAATGTAGACCATATATTTTGCACTCCAACTAGCAGAGAAGATTAAAGGGGCTGGGGTTTCTTCCTGAAATTTGAGAGGTGGCTGCAGAGGAAACTTGTGAGTAACCGCTGTCAGGACCTGCTCTTTTGCTCAGCTCCTTTGGAATTGAACCCCCACAGGGATGGAGAGAAGTCAATACCATTCTTCCCTGTGTCTAAAGAGCTCTTCTCTTATAGAAGACCAGGCTCTGCATTGCTGTGGAGCCATTTGCTCCAACCTCCCTGCTCTGCATTTTCAAACCCAGTTGTAGGAGGATCACAGGCTTACTCTCACTTGCAGGGAAAATAACTAAGTTCAGTGCAATATCTTTTCAAAGAGGAATATGACATTTATTTACACAGTCTTTAAGCAAGTTGATTTTATAATTTCACTCTCCAACACTTGCAAACTCATAAAGTTCCAAATATGTTAGTCCATGTGGTCTGGACGCAGAGGGAAAGGAGGACTTTTAGTCAAGTCCTCATTAGATTTTTGTGGTTGCTTTTGATAGGATGCATCAAGCTTATTTTTAGATATTGCTTTTATATCCTTTACAAATCATCAGTTATTAAGAAGCAGTCCTTTGCTTTGAGTTCATGCTTACTTCATCCTTCATAAATCTTACATCACTTTGCTGCTCCTTGTCTATTTTTCCCCGTGTGAAAAATGTTTGAGGTGTCTGTTCTTGTTAGTCTAACAAAAAGAGACAGGTATCTGTGAAGTTCCACAGATTTTTAGCCACCTTTCAGGTGTGTGGATTGCAGGGTCTGTAGGCTCATCAGGAACACACTGGGCTGGTGGTTGTGACAAAAAGGGGACTTCCTTGATTTTGCTGCTGGAAGTGGTGTCCTAGGAGAGACCTGTGTTTCTTCTGGTATTCACATATGGAATGTCTCTTGTTCTTCACGCCTTCTTTAATTCTTTTGCCATCAGTCTTTACAAGCTTATATATAACTGATGCTTATGTATAACTGAGAGGTTTGTTGTGCACTGTGAGATTTTAGTGCTGGGTACATCTTTCAAACCTAATTGGTAGTGGTCCCCGAGGTCAAGAACCTGGGCAAAACATCGTTTGAGGCCCTTAAGAAGATGATTGTGCCAATACTTTTATTGACTTTCTTGCTTGCTAGTTCATTTCCAGAATCTATAAGCAGTGCTTCCCTGAGAAGTAAATAAGGGCTGGGGAGTGCAGCTAATCACAGGACAGGTTGGGTAACTGAGTATATCCAAATACAAGGTAAAGGAATAACAATGCAAAAAGTGCCCTGTACTATTGGGTATGGAAAGTAAAGTTTTCTCCCCAGCTGACCTGAGTAGCAGTTAATGTACTTTTATCTGTACAGTTGTTTAAACAGAAAGAAACAGGGATGGCAAAATCAATGATGAGCTTGTTCTGCATCATGTTCTGGAAAGTTGTACCTCATACTGTTATTAAGTACCTTTTAAGACAGACCTAGGAAATCTCTGAAAAATGGACTTTTCAAGATTATGAATCAGACAGATATTGCTGGCAAGTACAATTGTACTCTCACAGGCTGCAACTGTGAATCTTTACAAGGTCAATATTGACTTTCTTACTCTTTGTTTTGTGCTGCTAACACCCATCCTTCCACACTGCTGGGTATCAGCAGGGCAGCTGGGAAATATGACTTGAAAAGAAAAAAAGATGAGAATGAAGCAAAAGTCTTGCAAAAATTTGCTCACATTTATCTGGCCTTCCAACTGTTACAGCCTTACCAACTGGTGCAGCTCCTGTGCCTCTGGTTGGTTGTTTTAAAAATTAGCTTTCTAACGTGAGCCAAAGTGTTTCTACTTGGCCGCAAAAGAAATAGATCTAGGTCTCTCAGACGTCTAACACTTCCAACATTTCTCTTCACAAAACCGTGCTGAGGAAAATCTCTGCGAAGATTCCTGAGTGGTAAGGGGTTATTCTCATCTTTCACCAGTGAATAACAGATACCCCTGAGGTTAAGACTGCAGACTGTAGTCTGGACTGGATCCTTGACAATATGGCTGAAATCTTCTGCGGCCTTCAGCAAATCTGGGTTCAGTCCCAGTGTCTTGGGTTCCTCTGCTCAGGATCATCAGGGGTGTTGGTGTTTTGTCTAGCCCTATCTTCAGTGCTGATGTCTGCACATCCTGGTGTTGACTAGGCTTTCTGTTAGGTTGGTAGCAGTGCTGCACTAAGGCTGTGAAGAGAGGTTAGTTAAGAGAGGTGTGTTTTGTTACATTGGCTTATGTAACTGGAAAATGTATATAAACTTACAGATGAACTAAGCCTTTGTCAGTGCTTAGGCAGACATGAAAAAGTTGGAGCTAAAAATCAGGAAAAGTAATTTCCTGTTTAACAATATTAGTTGCATGAGTGGTGAGAAGTTAAACCCACAAAAAAGGGAATTAGTAGTCGTGGAAGTGAAAAATTACCAGCTCCTAGAGAAAGGAAAGGAAGAGAAAGTAAACATGTAGAGAATGGAAGCATAGCCTACATTCAGTTTTCTCATTAGTTGGCTAATTCTGGGATGACATTTTCTTTCCGTACCTTTTTCATTAATGAAATAAAGATAGTAAGGACTGGTAATGCACTGCAAATAAAAGAAACTGTGGAAGAAAAGTCTTCTTCTTCTATTATTCATTTGACTATTTAAGCTAGTAATTTTGATCTGTAAATCTGGGAATTGTGTGTAATGGCTGCCTGAAACACTGAGAACTTGGATAATTTTATTGGAATAAAATGCATGTTATTAGGGGGTTGCCAAGAAGAGTTTCTAGTTTTTTGATCTATTTTTAAATGTTGGGAATTTCATGCTTATGTTGCCAGATGAACTTGTGAGAGGTCTGTATGAGTTCACCCTCTCAGAGTTTTTGTTTAATTTGAAGGGGTGATAATTTAAAAAATGTCAATCTTAATTAAAATTTAATGAGACCAAAAGTTCAGTTCACATGGTTAAACTCTCTTTGCTTTGTCCCTTTCCTATATTTTGGAATTGCTTCTTCCCAAAATGGTGCTCAGACTTTGCCAGGTAGGGGGTGGTTGTCACCAGAAAATGTGCCAGATGATGTCATAATAGTTGAACTGTATCGATGTATGTGTGCCATCCCTTAAGCCTATATTCTGTTCATCTTTAGCTTACAGGTGTAGTTGTAGCCAAAGACACGAGGTTCCTATACCAGTAATGGAAGTAAGGTGGTTTGGTAAGTGAGAACACATAATTGATTGCCTTGTGAAAAGAAAGGAAGTGGTATTTGAAGGCAGACACTACTGCAGGCCAAGGCAAATATATTGGATATAGGCATGGGGCAATTGCCTCAGCCATTGGGGCCTAATTCCTCAGTTATGGCTTCCCCACCCTGGAGGTGCCTAATGAAGCACGGCAGAGTGTGATTCATTCAGAGCATGTTCTCAGTACATTTCAGCTAAAGCTCAGTCAGCTAGAACAATCAAGTCTGCTGGAAACCAGTTCCCGGGTTGCTCACAGGGAAATTTATTGTGTTATTGCTTGTGTTTAGATGATTTGCAGAATAGATTTGCTGGTGCACGGTGGGTGGTACTGTCTGTCCTCAGGGGCTTTGCTGAGGATGGTATGGAAGTGCTGGAAGTCAAAAGTGAGGCTGGTATGGGTGTTGTGTCCCTCACCTTTCTCCTGTTTATGCTGTGCCTTTTGAGGCAGCTTGGCTGGATGTGCCAGGTGCTGTAACCTGCCAGCTCTGCTTAGCCACAGGAAGCCCTGTGAGTTTCCAGGCGTCAGGACAAGACCTTGTCCATGCCAAATGATCCAGCTCTCTGATCGCAGTAGTAATTCCTGATGGCTCTGCTGGATAGGAGTTCTAAAGGACCAATCCCAAACCTTGCTCCTGTTAATTCAAATGGCATCATCAAGACTGAGACAGAGAGTATATCATTCTATATTCAGTGTCTTGCATAAAATGAAAATGACTTCTGACTCTTTATGATACAAAAAAGATTATTCCAGAGCAAATAGATTTGGAGGAAACCCAGTTTTCTACAGAAACATGGCAATTTCTCCTTATCCTCACACAGATTTTGGACTGTTCACTGTCATGCTGTTACTCTCTCAGTCAAGAACCAGGAGGGCAGTATAATCACAGTGACTGAAAACTACGTTGTAGGAAATGGGAGCAGCTTCAATATGACAAATCACCTCCAGAGTAAGATATGCAAATAAAAGCTATTGTAACCATTGCAATTAAAAAAAAAAAATCAAAAAAAATCACTATTTCGTTCTAGGACAATGTGTAGCTTCTGCTGAGAAGGATCTTCATACATAGATGATGTTCTATTAAGAGCTGAGATGGTAATGAAGATACTCTCAGATGTCTGGCATAAAACACCTCTTAAAAATTGTAAGCATATAAAACAGGCTTTTGTGAAAGAAAAGTTACTTTATCTGTTAGAATTAAGACAAGAGCTTTATTGTCTTTACTTTACATGGAAAAGAGTTTATGTTATTTGGTTGGAAGAACAATCTCTTAGCTCTGATTCTCAGGATAACTCACTGGATTGCAGTAGAAAGTCCATATGTGACAAAGATAAATTTGCATTTTATCAAATCCTCATCTCATGTCACGACCCCCTACATCTTCAAATCATAGACTTACAGAATCATTAAGGTTGGAAAAGACCCTCAAGATCATTGAGTCCAACCTTTGGCCAAAACCCACCATGTCAACTAGACCATAGCACTTAGTGTCATGCCCAGTCTTTCCTTAAACTTCTCCAGGAATGGTGACTCCAACCACTTCCCTGGGCAGCCCATTCCAATGTCTGACCACACTTCTAGTGAAGAAGTTCTTCTCAAATGGTGGGAATACGTACACTTTTACTGAGAGTAGAAACATTTGCTGTCCACAAACTACACAACAAGGATCTATGGAAACCATGTGAACCTTGAAAGAGCTGGAAGCTATCAGTTATAGGAAGGGCAATAGCACTTGCAACTTGGCCAGAGTGGAGCTACCTCAGAGAAGATAATACTTGACCAATATAGTTACATGTAATAGGAACACTTTAAAATAAAATATCATGCACTTTAGCAGACAAGGAAATAATGGAAGATGCAGTGGCTGTCTGATAGTTAAACTTCACAGGTTTTGGCAGAAGTTCAAAATAATGGCTGTTTGAAGTCAGGGTGTTAGGTGAAATGGCAGCTCCTAGGCTGAGGAATTTCTGGGCAATTCAGAAACATGAGCTGCTTTAGGACCCTAATGTTGGTGTAAATATCCAATCAATATATCAGGCAAAATGTGAACCGTGCTTAGCTGTGACAAGAACCAAGAAAGGGAGGAATCAAAAATTACACACTCTCACCTTTGGTTTTTGGCTTTAGACTCTTTCACATTAGATAATTCAGTTCTCCAAGGGAATGTCAAGAGGCTACGTCTGGGCAATTACATTTCATGCCTTTTTTCCCTGGTTACCAAGGTCTGCAATGCTGTGTCCTCCAGGGATTCCTCTCTATTATGATGTGACAGATTAGACCACATACTGTGAAACATAGGCTAGAATTTCTTCTATTCTGAAACTTTCAATGATGTGTTTTGCACCTGAGTTGTAATTAAGTTTTAAGTTGGTTTGGTGTTTAGATTGAAATGGAGGCCACTTCATAAGCCAAGTTGGAAGAATATAACTGTCAGAGCTCAATAATGAAGTCACAGGGTTAACTGTATGAAATGTTTCAGAAAACATAATCTGTTAGGGCAGCAAGACCAAACAGAAATTGATGCATTTCCAGAACACCTGAGAGGTGAAAAATCCATATGGAAAAAAACTGGTGATGTATCAATAATGTGCGTATGAAATATTGAAAAGACACAAGAATGTGGCTCTTTTTTAAGGTGACCAGGCCTAAGGGTGTTTGTGTATTAAGGTGCCTGCTGCAAAAGGATTTAGGCTGACTGAGAATTGACTTATGACCCAGGTACAAATCTCCTGCTGTTGGTGTATCAGAAATCAGATTTAGATGCATGTGGGTAGCATGTCAGATGAGTGCAGAAAGACACCTAGGACAAAAGAGACAGATATATGACCTATCATTGCAACTAGTTTCTCATTTTGTTTTTATTTGATTTCAAACAGAATTTGGGTGTTTAAAAAAATAATTTTAAGATTGTGTCTTTTTTTTTTCTTGTGAATTGTTGGTATAGGTACTGGTATACTCAGTAACTGATTCACTTATCATTCGTAAGGCACCTTCTACTGAATGGAACATTCTTAACACAAGTACTCTAACACTTGCTCCCGTTTTGTCACGTTTCTGCTGATCAAGTCTTTTGTCTGACTTTGTTCCTTTTAGAAGGATTAATTTAATTCTGATAATCACCTTTTCAATTTTAAGCTGCACTGCATTTTTCCTACCCATTTTCTTTCTGGACATGGCAAATCTGCAATTAATTTATTCATCCAGGTGCCTTTGCATATATCCTGCCAGAGATCATGTCAAAAGTCTCCAGAAACTTTTACAATTAACAGTTGTACTTGTTTAGTGACTGACTATCATTAGTAGCCTCTCTGTTCAGGTTACTTAATTAGTTACAACCAATTACCAATAGGTTGTTCTCCTCTTCTCTGCAGTTTGTAATTTAGTGAAGCAGCTTTTCCCTCACCCATTTAGAAGCCTGTTGTAGATTGCTGTGCTCGAATGATTAATACCCACCTGGTAGGGGATCCGTAACAGGCACTTGATCCTGCTGCAGCAGGACATGCTGGAGAGGTTTGCTCTAATGGCAGGTAGGCCAGCTCAGTGCAATTCACTTGGCAGGCAGATCAGAGGGTGAGGCTCAGTGTGATGTACAGAAGCACTGGTGGGAGAGTCACCTTTTTCCCCTTGAACTGTGTGGATTTGTGATAAAGCCGAGGGCTTTATCCTCCCATGCGTTTATAATAAAAATGACTTTAAACCAGCTCATTAAAATGTCATTGTGCTGCAACAGGAGCTCCATTTTCTCCTGGGCAGATTGAAAAGATCAGACTTATCAGATCTGTGCAGGCAGTATAGAAAGAGGAAATGGATGCCTCTGGGGTGTGCTCCTCCCTGCCTCAGAGAGCGGGTTACAGGAGGGAAGAGAAGGCACTGGGGAGATCCTATTTCTGCCTTTCAAGGCAGCTTACAAGAAAGATAGAGACAGACTATTAGCCTGTAGTGATAGAACAAGGGATAGTGGGTTTAAACTAATTTAAACTACTTTTTTTTTTTAATATGATGAGTGTGGTAAAGCAGCGGGCCAGGTTTCCCAGAGATGTGCTAGGTGCCCCATTCCTGAACACATTCAAAGACAGGTTGGACAGGGCTCTGAGCAACATGATCAAGCTGTAGATATCCCTGCTCACTGCAAGGGGTTTGGACTAAATGACCTTTAAAGGTCCCTTCTAGCTCAAACTGTTCTATGATTCTACAAGTCTATGATCTTCCCCTCTTCATCAGAAATTTCTCTGTTACCTTGAGAAGTCTGCTGTGACCACAGAAGCGTTTTCTTAACAATGGCTATAGGACCTCCCAGATTTATTTCTTTCAGGACCCTGAAATTGAAATTCCTGTAAGAGGACGTTATACTTGCCTGAAGATGCCTAGTTCCTATCAGCTAATTTGGATTACTGAACAGGCCTTCCTCTGTCCTATGAAACACTGATTTCTTCACAAAGCTGAAATTATAGTCCTTTGATTTTAACCAGGTATTTAGTCTGTAAACTTAGAAAAGCATTTTCTAGTATCAGAAATTTGTTGTGGTAGATTCTGTGGACTGCAGGCCTTTTTCCAGGGAATGCTGCACAATAATGAATACCAAACAGAAATTATTGAATACAGGTAAATTTTAATGAACAGCAGTTTGTGCTGAACATATGCTGAAAATAGTTTTTTTTATGAAGGTTCACCTGAGACTTGTTTGAGAATGTTTACCTGAGATTTGAACATCACAATCTAAATATTCCTGATATGTGCCAGTTTGTCAAGATTTCTGAGCACAGATGGGGAACAGCAAGAGAAGCTTCCTTCTAGCATAAAATACCAGTTTTATTAATATCCAATGAGACCAGTTAATCTTTAAAGAAAAGTGAAGCTTGGAAGAGTGAAATTAGAAAATTGCAAATAATCATAGTAGTCTTTTTATGCTATGCCTGTACAATGGCAGGATAATTCTGATGCTTGTGCATTTCTTATTGCAAGAGGGTCAGTACTTGACTAGAACCAAAGAAACATTGCTGCTTTGCATGAGGTAGCTTTTCTAGCCTGGTAACTTGCTGCTTTGTGTTTCCCAGTGTATTATTTACATGGTATCTGCTTTACTTCAACTTGTCATAGCAGAAGTTCTGGTACTCTGGATGCAGCTAAATAATATGTGTAAACTACATACAAAACAAGTGATGATGTTAGGATTAATTATTGAGATAAGAAGGCAAATAATACATGTGTATAACTATTTTTAGAGACGGAAACCATGGTATGGGTTATGGTTAAATTAGTTTTTTTTACCCATTTATTTTGATATAAAACAGAAATACTTTTCTGAAAGTGTTCATTAAGTCTATTTTAGGCTCCGTTTGGAAGAGTTTTGAGTACTGAATATAAATTTGTATCAGCACTTTCCATGCTCCCACTGTAAGTGAAGTAGCAACAGCAATTATGCGATGCAGTATATGATTTAAGGTCGTAGGTTTTTTTGAGTTATTCTCTAGCAGAATAGATGGCTCTATTCTGTGTAATGACACTTGCCTGTATTTTCTCAAGTGACACTTTGCAGACACATCTAGTTATGACACTAAATCTATCTTTTATGAATTAATTAAGATGGTATTTGTGTTTCTAACTCCCTCAAGGAAGAATGTAAATGAAGGATATTATGCTTAAAATATTATTGTTGAGTTGGCTTGAAAATTTCAGTTCAAGATTCTGAATGTTGCTAGAGCTGTCTGTGTCAAGAAATAGAATGTGTCTGTAATCCTTTTCCCATTAAATTCACACTCCATGTTTAAAAGAACTGACTTGAAATTTCTGTTACAGAAAAGAGTAAAATATTAGATAGAATGTGTATCATATTCTCTGTAAAACTATATGTATTTTATTTTAAGTTTTATAGCTAAGCACACAAAAAATCAAGAAAGCTGAGAAATGTTCAATACATAGATGAACTTTTAACTTTATAAATGTGGAGGCAAATTTTTCCATTGTGTCTTGGTTATCTACAAAAATGTGTTCAAGTGGCAAACACAGCAGTTTAAAACAGAACACAGGAGGCAGGACAGAAGCTGAGATGTCAAGTAATTTCAGCTACAGGTGGTTACATGTCCCTTCATATTATTCCTTTTTCTTTTCTAGCCCAGAATATAGACTTTTAAGTTCTTAATTTCTGCTCATCTTGCAGTCATATAGCACTCAGTTAAAATAAAATGGGTATGGCTGATTGAAGAAGATGAGTCCATGCCATTTCTGGTCCTGGGTCATACAAGAAGTTCTCCTGTCACTAGATGAAGTACTGTAATGTAAAAAACCCATTAGCCTTGATACTGTGACTGAATCAATTGTTTATAGATTTGTAAATGTGCTATCAATGAGTTTCAAGGGATCAGTGGTACAGACCTCTGCACTTGTACTCCCTTCTTCAGTGGAAGTGCTCAAACACTTAATGTGTGGATGAGTGTGCTTTTAAAGAGGGAGAAAATAAGACAGCGGGTGACTGGAGAATTTTCCAAGTAACTTGTGATTATTCAGGATGGTATTCATTAGTCTTGAGCATAGGAGTCTCAGAAGGTCCTACAGCTTTACAATATGTCAGCCTTCTCAAAATTTCAAATACTGACAACGGCTGCATATCAAAAGGCACTTTTAAGAATCTGGTTAAGGAATGGCCACTTGGACATGGCAGCAATTTACGAGCAAGACCTGTTTTTTTCTGTGACTCAGTCTGACTGAGACATGGTCCAAAAAAGGGCATGCAATTGTCTGTTTACCTGTAAGTCCTAGATTGTCCCATTTTTTAAAAAATGCAGAAAGGAATCATGTTTCTCTTTTAACTATGATTTAAAAAGGCTGAATTTCTTTATCACAGGCAATATTTTAGTCTGACCCAAATTCACTCTTTTTGGACCTGCTTTGCTGGAACAAGATGAACAAATGTCAATCCTTGTTTTCTGTTTTCATGGGAATAGATGAGAGTGGATATATTTCCACCAATAAGATTTGGAGGGTGATGTGTAATGTTAACATGCAAATTAGGTTGAAATGATACTTCTGTCAGGGGAAATAAAAAGTCTTCCATGAATTTCCCTCATCATTCCTTTCATTTTCTGCATATAATCTCCATGTAAAACTGTCAGGCTGGTAATTAGGCAGATTATAAGGACCTTCTCATATGAAATCTAATGCAATTTCCAGAGAGAATTTCAAATGAAGATGCCCACAAGGAAGGCAGAAGTCTGAGCTCATTTTCCTTTATTGAGACTGATTTATAAGTACACAGATTTTTCACTGTCTAAACTTGACAGCAGCAAGAGGATCTAAAGGTGGTCTTTCTTGCAATGAATAGGTCTCTGAAAAATACTCATCTTCCAGAAAGTAACGTATTTAAATCCCACATAATTTTTTTGAAAATATTCCTGCTTATCTTTGGTAAAATTGTGCAAGCTGTCTGAATATTTCATGATTTTCATGAGAAGTCATGAACTGGTGAAGGTTTATCCAAAATCAGCACAGACTTGTAAAGCTTGAAGCAATCTTTCCCAAGAGAGAGTTTGTGGGAAAAGCCAATTATAAACTGGGTTTCATAATTTGCCTCAAACTCTCTGTGCAGAGCTCTACAGAGAAACAGAATTTCTCACTTTTAAGGACACAGGGCAATAATAAAAAAGTGTGATCATCAGCCTTTGTCCTTTTAAAAGCAACAAATAATATTCAGTAAACAGAGAAGAGGCTGGGAAAAATACAATAAACTATGTAAGTAGAAGCCACCTCTCAAAACAGTCAGGGGGAAGGTTTTGGGGTGGCAGAGTCAGTAAGGAATAAATGGGTGGTAATACAATATATAAAATAGACTAATATTTACGGTCAGAAATTTATCGACATAATATTCTTATACTTCTGTGAGACATTTTTCTCAGTCCTGCATTATACCCATTGAAAAGATTAACATTTCTCAAAATCAGTGTATTGTAAATGCACCTAATTTAGAAGAAACTCATTGTAAAATTGAGAAACTTCACCCTGTTGGCATGTGATCCAGTTGACTATTCCTAGTTGAGTTCTCCAGGGATTGGTTTACATCCTATATTTAATATTTTTTTTCATCAGAGATGCAGAAGGGAGAATGTCAGACACCTGCTTTGGTGGGGCTGTGAGGGAATCGCCTGGGCCCAGGGAACTGACCTGCTTCAGTTCCACTGGGCTGGGATGTAAACTCTCCCCAGATCCTGCAGCCCCCTGGGCCTGGTTCCTCTCTAAAATTATTAAATCATGTCTACCAAAATTTATAGCTCACACTGAGGTCACATTTTAGGCCATCTAGGGGCTTTACCGGGCATGTGAAGCATGTCTGAGAGCAGGCCTTGCTGTCTGTGTAATGCAGTTTGAGTTTACTTTCTGAGCAGGCATAGGATTGATCCAGTGTCTGGGACCTACCACACCAGTAATACTGGGCAAGTGTCCACAGATACTAGTGCTCCCTGCAGGAAAAAAGCTAGCTATGGAAAACATCCTGAGGAGGGGACATCCCTCAATCTCATGGTATTGATGAGAAGACAACTAATTTAGACATATAAGCTATCTTCTTCTGTCTTCTCACATACTTAACCACTTAGGAAATGATCCCCAAATTCTAATTTTACTTCTGCAAATAGGACTGATTATTTTCAGTCTGTTTTTCTCTGCATGTCTGATAACTGGCCCTTTCCTTCACAACCTTGTCATGGTGGAGAGGAGCCTGAAAATACAAACGTCATCTATTTCCAGATACCGGTCCCTGTGATCAATCTGGGAACATCTTTGGTGTTGGAAGTTGGGTTGCCGTTCATGTTTATTATATTGCAGTGAGAGGTTTTGAGGGCTATTATGGAAACTAGCTAACCATTTCCTCATACAACTGCTTGGAGCAGTTGCTGGAGATGTATTGCATTTTCCTCAATCTATTAATGAAATCAAAGCATATAGAAATAATCTAGGAAGGAGAAGCACAGCCAATATACAGGAGAAATGTTTCATTCTCTTCTTAAACCTTAACTAAGGCTCAAGCAAAATATCTTGGAGTCTTAATTTCCTCATTGCTTGAAGGGTTAATCTCAGATGTGTCTGCAGAGTGTACTGCTGTTCAAGTGAAAGCTCTGAGTTGCTGGCAGGGATCAGTGCATCATCTAGAGGGTAACATTAGACAGAGAAATGTTTCTCTCTTTTTTAACACGGTGTAAGCCCATGCATTTCACTAAACTGTAGTGATTTTATTTTGATGATTTTCATTTTGAACACTGGTCCAATTACCTCCACCAATAATGAATATGTTTCTATTTTTGACAGCTGAGTCGATAAAGTTAGGGTTCATAAAACATTGTAGCTATGACATTACATAGCATTTTCATTCTTAAACCTTTGGGTTTGGTAGTACTTGGATATAATGAAGTAGAATTTAATATCCACCTACAGCAGGGAGAAAGATAATATTTTTGTATCTATACAGTTGCAAGGATATGACACCCACCTCTACCCACCTTTAATTCTGTTATCTTAACAGCCATATAGGAAAGCCCTATAGGAATAGTAATTTTATCAGCTTAGGGTAGTAAAGTGCTATTTTTCATATCACAGCTATACTGTCCTCTCTTGATATTTTCATCCATTTAGCTGCTTAGTCACACATTTTCTAAGAATTCCCATGATTTCCAGGAGATCTAGATCAGCCTTAATATCTATTACCAAAAGTTGTTGCCCAGCACAGGACACTTAATGTGTGAGTAGATGAGGCAGATGTGCTGACAGCAGAACACAGGCCTCCTTCCACAATGACTAAGGGAACAGAGAAGTTTCTGCTGACATCTCTGAGAGAAGGTGCTAAGAGCATGGTTATTACCATCTTGCCTGAGCCCATTGCTATAAATGACAGGCACAAGGCATGTTTGAGATTACAGTGCTGCAAAAATGGAGTCATTTTTTTAAGAGAAGAGGATCTCTTCTCTTAAAAAAGAGGCATAAATCATTTTCTTCTCATGTCCATTGTGTTTCTCCAGCCCCTTGGGCTCACAGGAATGTCTGTATAAGAGTAGTTTTTCTAGCTAATTTTATAAACGTAGAAATTATTTTCTGCAGATAAGGGAGGTATTTACCATAGCATGCTCTCTTGGGAGAAGAAGGATCCTTTTTGAAAATACCCAAGCCAGGGTATTTTCTTGCTCTGTCTCACTGCTTTGCTGGGTTGATTTTCAGTTCAGAGGTGAAGCTCTCAGTCCATATTCCTTCTGCTTGGACATTACATTGACATCCACAGCATGGTGGCACTGTGTGGGCTGAAGGATGGGTGGGGAAAGATTGGGGGTGCCAGGCAACAATGAGGTTGAGGTATAAGGCACACAAAATAATTCTTGTTGTTCCTGGATAATGTGCCTCGACACATTATTGACGGGTTATTGATGTGGTGTTAACTGGAGACCCATGCCTGCCTCTCAGCCAGCTGATGAACTGACCCTCCTTCTCTCCCCATTTGTCTTTGAAATTTCTGACCAAACAGAAATTCAGCTGCTTCTGACTGTGGGTGCTGCCATCCTCTGAGCTCCTTCAGCCCTGCCATGCTGGCTCTAGTCTGTTAGACATGGTTTGCATCCTCCGCAGTGAACAACTTTGGAAAATAATCATCAGTCAGGTCTTATCAGTGGAAGTGAATATGAGGACTGTCAGGATAACTAATCTATTGACACATTGATTACTGGTGAATTCCCAGACTCTAGGCTGTGCTCAAGTTTTCACCCAACAGCTAAATCAAGAAAATTCAGCATCCACAGCTGCATCTAAGCAGTTTGTTTCATATGTAGACTCACTGTGTGTCACATGGGAAAGGAGAGAAAAAATTAGCTTTTTTCCCTGCTGGTGAGTTTGGGAGGAACAAGACAAGAGTTTGTACCTGAGAAATCTCTTGCTGTTTTAGATAATGAAACAATTTTTTCCCCCTAAAGGTTTACCTCCTCACCCTTCATGTGTGCCTGAGATGGGGGACCCTCCCACGCTCTGCAGTGACTAATTATTGAGCTGTGTTCAGAAAAAGCTCTGTCAAGTGGTAATCAAATGGGAACAAGAAATTATTACAAATGACACTGTAGGCTAGATGAAGTGGCAATGAGAAGTCTTTAGAAATCCAAAACAAGAAAAGGAATTGCTTGGTAACTACATGTGACATAATTAATTATAGAATCATTATGTCTATTTTTCTTGCCTGTGCTAGTCATCTAGACCTAAATATTTTGCTTCATTTTAAATATTTCATTTATTTGTATGGCTTGACACAATTTTCTTCTTCTGATGTGCTTTCTTATATCATTGAAGAGAACTGCCTTCACTCTTCCTTGTCCTCTTTTCCCTGCTGCTTGCTTTTGCATAATTTTAAAGACAAATTTGCTCTTTTTACTTAGAGCACTATTTCGATATATTCAGACTATGTTTGACTCCATGAAGAATTTCTTTTGCCTCTGTGATTTCAGAGAGCCTGAATTTATATCAGAATATCATATATATATATATATATGTAAAAATTAAGATGGGAAACTGTAGGGAGAAATCTCTTTGAACTGTCATGCTAATGTAATTTTATTTTTAAAGCACATTTGGAGACCTGTCCCTCATAATTTTAATGCATTAGCTTTGCATTTGCTGATGTAGCCTTGGAAGCAGAGGCGTGGGTGAAAGTTGGCATCCTTTTGGTGTCACAGCAGTTCTGCTCTGGGGTCTGCAGATCCACAAGCCAGGCCTAGAGGTGACTGCAGAACTGCAGGCTCAAATGGGAAGGGTGATATTGCTTCTAGTTCATGTTGTCTGCTGTCTGAGATGAGAAAGCAGCTCCATAGTGGGTGTAACCCAGAGCGGCCTTTTGTTAGCAATATCTGCCATGTGATCAGAGAGAGTGATGGCAGCACGGGTTGAAAAGTATTACCTTAATGCCTGTTGAGCATATTCTCAGCTACAAACAGGGCATGGAACTGCATGTCTGTGCTTTTGTGCATGTCAGAGTTTGACCATGCTTTGACTCATCTTCTTGGATCCCAGGAGGGTGGAAAATCTCTGAAGCTCAGAAGTAGGGACAGCCTTACTTTTGAAAAGATGTGCAGCTCTTTCCTGGATGGAGACAGTCTTGGAAAAGCAAAACTCATAAGAAAAATGGAGTTCTGCCCCTTTTTGGGTTCTCTGTGTCTTTATACTTCTACCAAGGCCAGGCTGTTGAACCTTTGGGACAACACAAGGATAAGAACCACAGAGTTTTTGGTTGTGCTTGTGAAAGCAGTGATCAATCACCCTGTGGATTGCTCAAGAGACCTGTAAAATGTTCTCAGAGCTGCCACAGAAATAAGACTGTAAGGGCTTTCTTTTCGTTATTATTATGTTGTCTGTTGATCTCAATTCAAGCACCAATTCAAGCACCTTTTAACATTTGCTTGACAACACTTGTTTACTTAATTTGCTATTACAAAATTTTTAGCATTCCTATACAAATTTGAAAAGTAGTAAGAAGGCTAAAGATGAGGACATATTTTGAAACTTCTAAATTTTGAGAGAAGTCACCTGCCTGTGAACTGGGTGGCTTCAAAACTCTGAGGCTTTATAGAGCTAAACTTCAAGGGCAAGAGTTACATGTCCTTGAAAATTTGGAATTTTCCATTTGGGGGCAATAATTTTCAGTGACTGGGGTCAATGGGAAAGCTGTGACCATTTAGCTACAGAAGAGAAGTCTCGAGAAGGGATCTTTTTAGCGGATGTAAATACCTGAAGGGAAGGTGCAAAGAAGATGGAACCAGGCTCTGCCCTGCAGTGCCCAGTGACAGGATGGAGGCAGTGGGCACAAACTGAAATACAGGAGGCTCCCTCTGAACATTCCTCTGAACACTTTTCCACTGTGGGGGTAAGTGAGCACTGCTAAAGGTTGCCTCAACAATCTGTGCAGTCTCTCTCCTTGGAGACATTTTGAATATCCAGTTTTTGAAGCTGTCTGGACACTGTCCTCAGCAACATGCTGTAGGTGGTTCTTCTTAACCAGCAGGCTGGACCAGATGATGTCCAGTGGTCTCTTCCAGCTTCAGTTGTTCTGTCATTTTGTGGCTCTCTGGTGCCGTTATCACACTTAGATGTCACTTACATTGGAATTTTATTAATATTGTGTTAAGATGCAATTATTATTAAGGTTCTCTAGAAATTCCTCTATCCAAATTAAGGTGCAAATGAGACCATATGCCAGTGACAATAATAGGAATTTTTTTGTATAGTAAATATGAGAGGAAGAGAATATGGATTTTATTGTATAGTAAATGTAAGAGAAAGAGAAAAGAAGGAGAAAGTAGGTGGGGCGGACAGGAAAAGTGACAGGGACAGAATAATGAAAATATCACCACTCTGTGATGATGTTCTGTTGATCCCCTCCAGCTGCTCTTCTTGGTGGTGAGGGTTCCCCTAAAGGCATAGAATCCCATGGGTTTGTATCCCCTCTAGCCTGGTGGCAATGTCCAGGCAGGTCCCCCTGGGGGGGAGGAGGACAGTCTCTTACAGCAGACTCTGGCTCTGTTGCATCACATGCAGCCCTGGGGTGCAAGGCCCAGCACTTTGGGGGTCTTTGATGGATTGTGACTCCCCCTCAGCTGCCTCTCACGTGCAAGTCCCATGGATGTGGCCTGTGGGGTTGGGGTTCCACAGCTGGGCCAGTTTGTGTAAGGGAGAATGGGTGTTCAGTGCCTCTGACCACACACCCGAAACCTCCTCTTCCCCCCTCGGCTGGGGGGGAGTCTGTGTAACCCTGGCTTCTGTGAGCTCTGCTCTGCCCCCATCCCAAACCTGGCTTCTGTGAGCTGTGCTCTGCCCCCATCCCAAACCTGGCTTCTGTGAGCTGTGCTCTGCCCCCACCCCAAACTCAGCTGGGGATGATCCTCAGCACAGCTGGTGGCTTTGGCCTTGTGGATCCAAACCTTTCCCTCGGCCTGAGATGACCGAACAACAGGTTTCCTTTTATCTAATCAGCAGTTTGACTTACAGTTCAAAGATCTTAAAGGTTTCTCTGGTTGTAGCTTATTCATGGTGAGCAAAACTTTATATCAATGTTTGAGGCATGAACTATTTTCAGTCTCTGACATATTGTTATTTAGCTGTTGCTTTGGAGAGCTACAATACTGCTTTTACCATAATAATAAATTGTAAATCATAAATCTGTATCTCATTCTATTACCTGTTTCATTTTGAAATGATATTCATATTTCAATGGTTTTCCATTGATTTAAAAAGAATTTTGGCTCTTTGTCTTTAGTTATTCCTGATCCTTCGTGTAGCCTGAAGTTTCTGCAACAATGCATTAACAGAAAACTAAAAGTCAGCAGCATATTTTTCCCAACAGGTTTAGTTTGTAAACCATTCAAACACCCTCCTTTGCTCACAGATGAAGGACAAATTTACCTTGAAGTTACAAAAGTAAATCTCCTTTCTGTCAGATTTGTTACATGGTAAGTAATTCTATTCTGCCATATGAATTCTAGGGTGTTAGAGTAGTAAATATAATTTGCCCTTTCCTTTTCTTGGATGTTTCATTTTGTCGGCAAAGATGATTGTCCTGCTCTGCTCTGCACTGGGGCAGCCTCACCTCGAGTGCTGGGGGCACTTCTGGGTAGCACAATACATAAAAGAGATTGAGCTGTTAGAGAGTGTCCAAAGGAAAGGGGGAGGATGGAGAACAGCCTTGAGGAGAAGCTGTGAGGGAGTGGCTTGAGGAGTGGCTGAGGGCACTTGGTCTATTCAGGCTGGAGGAGACTGAGGGGAGACCTCACTGCAGTTACAGCTTCCTCGTGAGGGGAAGAGGAGGGGCAGGCACTGATCTCTGCTCTGTAGTCACCAGTGATAGGACATAGGACATGAGGGAATAGCCTGAAGTTGTGTCAAGGAAGGTTTAGGTTGGATATCAAGAAAAGGTTCTTCCCCCAGAGGGTGTTTGGGCACTGGAACAGCTCCCCAGGGAAGTGGTCACAGCACCAAGCCTGACACAGTTCAATAAGTGTTTGGACAATACTCCTGGGCACATGCTGTGACTCTTGGGGATGGTGCGGTGCAGGGCCAGAAGCTGGACTGGATGATCCTTGTGGGTCCCTTAAATTCACCATTTTCTGTTGTTCCTAGTTTGAGGTTACTCTATTCTCCCACCTAGATCAAGTCACAGCTGGAATCATGAGCACTGAGGTTGGTGAGAGATTCGGCAAGGCAAAAAGCTGAGACTGCCTGGTGGGATTAAACTCCCCACTAACCTACTATGGAAAAAGAGACAAAAATTGGGCAGACCAGCAGAACCAAAATTACAACAGATTAAAAAAATTCCCTGACCACTAGGCATGTAGGTAGCAAGGCTGTGAAGAAATGTTGTTAGACCAATAGTTTGTGCTGTTCGATACCGTGTGCAATGATTTCACATGACTATTTTACACACAAAGGACTGTATTTAGTGTTTTAATTCCACACAACAGCACAACATATCTGTTCATTCCTTGGAATAGTGGAACCACCATGCTACAGACTTCCTAATGCTCTGCCTTGACTGCTATCAAAGGGAAATGTCTGAGTCACATAGAGCATAATAATGAGAGGAACAACTCAGATGACCTACTTCTTACCCACTGCCTTCAGGCAGGAGTATTTCTGTGCCTGGAAACCTTGAGGGCAAGCATCCCACAGCAACCCTGGGTTAAGAAAGTGGTGAGGTACTCTGAGAGTTAAACAGCCTGATCAGGAGGAGGGCTGCACTGTCTGAAAAGAGGTGTGGGAGGTAAGGTTTCTGGACTTTGGCTGATGTTCCTGGGGAGCTCTGCTGGAGGGGGTAGCATTTTCACGAATTTAAAAAAGGGAAGGAAAATAGTGTTTTAGCACAGACACTTGTCATGGAAAGAATTTAATTAAGCCAACACACACGCACACAGACTGAGGAGCAGATCCAGAGACCTATTTACTGTGGGGTGTTTACCTTTGTTTCACACTGTAATTCACCCCAGGACGCTGAGGGAAATGCAGATGAGCAGCAGTCATGACCACAGCTGCTCTCCCAGCCAGAGGTGGGAGGTAGAGTGCAAACAGTCCTGCTTTTCCACAGCCGTTTCAACTGAGAGCTTTTAAATATGCTTTTGGCTCCTTTTGCCACCGAAGGAGGATGGCAGGAGGAAATAGTCTCCCATGGTCTCCCTCTGCATCTCTCTTTGTCCAGCATGAGGAGTGACAAACAGGAGAGGATGCAGGAGTGGAACTGAGCAGACTGTCTGCTCTTGATACTGTAAATAATACACAGATATGTATAGTTCCAGCTGATAACACCTATGTGTGAGGGTTAGGATGAGGGACAGGGCAGGAAGGAGGGTGTTTGGTGTCTTGCAGTGCTGCCAAACAAACCATGTTTCCTTGCGACCCTGCTAGAAATTCCTGGCTTTGGCTTCAGCAGAAACACGATCTCACTTTAGAAGCAGAATATCTTCCTTCCAGAAAGATAAGATTTCATGCTCCAGCACTTGGTAGAAGGTCCTTCACCTGCTGTTCCCATTTCTTCACAGGAGTATGAGGAGAAAAAAAAAGGTAATTAGAGTTACTGTCATTGCTTTGGCTTAAATACAGGAGTTGGGGAAAAAGGCTCATAGATTCAAAAGCATTTTTCTGCTTGCTTTAAAAGTAGATCTTGTCATATTAACCTCACTTTAATTTTAAATTGCACCTATTCTGAGGGAAACTGAGGGAAAAATAGCTGTAGACTATTCCCAGATAAATGTATTTAATCTTTATTTTTTATAGGATGAAGAACAGCAATGGAAAGATGATCATATTTCCTTGGCAGCTCCATAACATACTTTTTTGAAGCAGCTGTTTCAAGTGACTAGGACTACTGTCACTAGTGCAGTCAAATTGAAATTCATGTGAAGGACCTCGTTTCTCTCCTTCTCTTTACCCCCGTCTCTCCCTATTCCCTCTCCTTTCTCCTTCCTCTTTCTCTCCCCCTTTACCCCTTATTCTCCCCTCCTTCCCTCCTCATCTCCCTGCTTCTCTCCTCCCTCCCTCTATTTCCTTCCCTTTTTATCTTCTGCCCCCTCACCTCTTGCTCTTTGTCTGTCCTATCTTTTCTCATAATAAAATATGTTGGCTGGTAAGAATCCTCATGAAGGGCTAATTCAAGGATAAAGGATTATATTTATCTGGTCACAAGAGATTAATTTAATTTGAAATAATAAAACACAGTTAGTTTATATACCATAAATAATGTTAGCTTTCAAAAATCTATGAGAGAATGACAGTGTGTCTTTGCTGAGCACAATTTAAAACCTCTTGTTGTTCTGATCAAATTAAAGAAAGCTCCTGTGCTGTCAAAGTTCAAAATCTACTGGTGTGCCAACATTCATTCTTCAGCTCCGCATTTAGCTTTCCAGGCAGACAAGGTCAGCTGTATCTGATTGATCCAGCTTCTGTCTTGTAGCGGTACCAGACGGTTGTTTCTGTGAGAAAGAGGGTGTTTTACCCTATTTTCCTCCCACAGCAGAGCAGCTGATTTGGTCTCATTCCACCAGATGGCAAGCTTTAACCAAGGGAAAGAAAAAGTTTTTTTTGCAATTATCCATTTATCTTAGGGGAGAGGGGGAAGCGAGCTTGGCTTAGTGGTTATTTTTGTTGTTTTTTTCCTTTCTGTTTTAAAGAAATGTTTTTACTATAAGAGGCTCACATCCATCTTCTGGCATGATTTGTAGCATTTAGAAAAATAAATCAATAGAACAACATTTGCTGTCAGCTATTGAGTAACTGACAGGTGTCACCAAGGGAAGCAAAAAATGGTTTAGAATATATCATCCATCCCCAAATTTCACCTAACAGAGACAGATTCACTGCTCCTAAACAAACAAATGAGTATAGTACTTCCTGTAGAAAATGAGAAGATAGTACTAAGCTCTCAGTGCTGCGTCACTGACTCTGGCTTCTGGTTATCCCCAAACCCCGCATTAATCCCTACCTTTGACTCTCAGGAAGGAGCTGCTCTGCCATATATTTCTGCCATTATAACCTGCCCTCAATGCCTGGACAATGCTCAGAGCAGAGAACTGTGCTTGCTCTGTTCAAGCTACATTATCTCTTCAGTCCAGGGCAGTCTATGTCTCAGATCTCCTGGGAATGGAACTGAAGTCCACTTGTGTTAGTGCAGCAGACTTTATCTGCTTTGTTAAAGGTGCTAATTTTCACTCATTTTGTTTTGCAGACTGGCTGTTACAGCTTCACAGGGGAAGCAGTTGTGTCACCCGGAGGTAGCTTGGCTTGGCATTGGTAACAGCCACGGAGTGTTACGGTGATGGGTGAGGACCAGCTCTCCCAAGTCCAAGCTCAGCCCTGTGGGTGTGGAGATATCCTCTCTGTGTCCCGCAACAACAACTCTGGAGCACTCTGCAGCCTTTGGGTTAGAAAATCTGGCACAGGAAAAATCGCAGCTGCTGGTTCCTTCACTACTCTTTTAGGGTTTTTTTCTATCAGCAATTCCTTCTCCTGAGATCATGGGTGCATCCCCTCTTGGTAACTGGGCTCCAGGTAAATAGCATGGTGGGAGCCTTGGCATCCCTGAGGGTTGCTGTGCCCTTCCCTGTAAACAGAAAAGTAGTAACCAATTGTTCAAGAGCAGGGACATGATTGGCTAGCATCACAAAAGTCTTCAAAGGATAGAGGGGACATTAAATCTACATCTTCAGCTACTGACCTAATGACTGGAGAAAAAGAGTTCTAATTTTTTCCTGTAGGTTCTTTTCAAATAAATTACTCTTCCACTTTAAATATCTTTACAGATTTGAAAACAGCTTTACCTGCATCTTTACACCTGTTTCTCAGCTCTTGCTGAAGAATAAACTTCTACACAGTAAATCAATGCCATAGACATTTTAAAAATTATGGGCCTGAGGGGAATTTATGCAACAAACACAATTATGTGGCAGTTCATGGAGTAGTCAAAACTTCTGAGCTACAGTTCTGAGACTGAAAAATAAATACATACATTTTAGATATTTTTGCATTTCCTGGTTCACGGTTTTAATTTTTTTCTCAACATTAAGGGAAGTTGGAAGCCTTTGTTTTTCCAAAAGTGGGAACTCATTCTTCTGTTCTGACTCCTACAACTGAGGCTTCACAAAAGGCTCAGGACTGATTATATTATGAAGATTTAAGAGCTGCAGCAGTGCAGACTGCAGTGAAATGGAACAGCTAAGGAATACAGGTGGCAGGCTGCGGATGTCTGGCTCTGTATTCATGCTTTGAGGACTTAGCTTGTGCTTCATTTCTCTCAGGGAGAGGATTATGGGCTTTGGAGTTTTGTACTGTGCCTGGAGTTTGTTTAGGTCTTAGATTATTTTTTTCCTTTTGGATAAAATACGGCAAATTCATGCAGTGCCTCTGCCAGAGCTCCAGGCATGCCTGGGGAAGTTGTGAATGCTCTCTGTGACTCCATCATCCCTGACATCTCCTCTCTCTGGAAACATGCAATATCTTTGCAAAGCCATGTAGGCATGACCAACAGCAAAACTCATGTCACCTTACTTTGCTGCTGCTCATCTTACTATCCACTTATTTTTCTGAATTAAGGGAGCTTTTGAAAGCATCCCACCAAGGTGACAGCAGTGCAGCCAGACAGGAACTGTTTGGTGTTTCCAAAGGCAGTGTGTCCTCTGAGAGATATGGGAACCCTTTCCAAGCTGTTCTCAGCAGAGCAGTAGCGTGCCAGCTTGGCATGCTTTTAAGGGTAGGGACAGCGAGGTTGTTTTTGCACTGGGTCTCCCTTCTCTGCTGCTGCTACAAAATGCCACTGCAGTGGTATAGAGAATCACAAGATTTTCGTAATTTCTGCTCTTGCTGTGGGCTTTGGCTCTGTGAACTTTGCTTTGGTTTTCCCAGTGTGAGTTAATTTAGAGATCACTTGGTTTTGTGACAGAATGCAAGGGATAAGACCAATTGTGATGATTTTGGAACAAGATCACAAAAACCAGGCCAAAATTGCCCAGGAAGAAAAGTATTTTTCCTTCATTGCATCCAGTAAATTTGAATAGTGTTCTAAAGTGAAAGCCTCCCAAAATCTTCTATGTATTAATGTCTTTTAATTGGTTTTAATTTTACTATTGGTCTCATACATGAACCTCTGCTAAGTCTGAATTTCTCTTTTTGTTTTATAATTCAATTTTTGACATACAAACTAAAATAAAATCAGATCCCTTTTCCATATGCATAATGGCTCTGCAGTTCTGAAAAAACTGTAATAAACCAATGCAAATCAAAATTCTTTTCTCTTCTGCTAATAAAATTCTGTAATAAAATTCCAAGTAAAGGTAAAGGATTTAACATTCACATAAAACCTTTTCAAGGGTAGGAATGGATTTTAAAGTCATGCATCTTAGTAAAAAAAAATGCTTTCAGTTCCTCTCTGAATGGCATTTTGCAGTCTGTAGGGTTTGTTTAAGTACTAATCTATCAAACATGGAGAGAGCCGAGGTCACTGGTCTAAGTAATTTGTGGAGAGGAGACAACCCTTCTACCTTTAAATAAATCTGAGCTTGCATTAGAAGAACTGCTTGAGTCAGAAATGCTGGGCTGGTAGGTAGCTGAAACCACATGTGATGTTTGATCTCAGATGTGTGGAAACCATCAGGCCAACAAAATACATATTAAAAATGTATCTGCAGTAGGCTCAGGAATATTCCAGTGCTGCAAATGAAGGCATGGTCGAGTTTTTGAGGAAAGTGCTAGGTGTACTTGCCTTGTGCTCAGTCTTCTCTGGGATTCAGCTTGCAGCCATGCTGGAGTCGGGGTCCTGAAGTAGATGAACCTTTGGTTTGAAATGTATGGCTTCTCTCATGTTATTTGTTTGTAAACATTTTCTATGCTATTATCTGTTGATAATATTCTGAAATCTCTTATTTTACTTACTTAAATAAAAAACTTTTGCTACTGATGCAGGCTCCTAGTCAATCTTTCTTCTTCAAATAAATGTTGTTTTGTTATTATTGCCTCTCTGCCACTGCTAAAATGAATCTGAATCCCCATCTCAATTCCTGTAGAGACAGGAACATTTAATTTATAGCAATTTCCTTTTCTCTTCATGGTTTCTACTAAATAGAACATGCTGGGTCTCAACCTGCATTTGCATTTATGCTAAATTACAAGCAGAACAATCAATACAAGTCCCAGCTCATGCTGCCCAGAGTTGAACAGCAGCAAAAAAAGAAAACTGCCAAGGAAATCTTTCCCGCCCAGCCACCTTGTTACTGGTTTCTTGTTAATACACTTTAACAGATGGCATTTAGCCATCTATTTATTTATTATGGTGGTCCTGGATTGCCTCCCAAGAGTTGTGGCAATGAAAAGAGGACACCTTGAGAATCTTCCTTTGCTAGGCAGTCCTTTTAGATGGCCACTTCTCAGGGCAGGTCAGGACAGGCAGAGAGGGTGTCTGGGCAGTATCTCCTCTTTGAGTGCCCAAAGAGATGAAGAAAGGACTTCGCTTCACACAGGAGTGCTAGCTGTGGGACTTCCATTGGGGTGGTTTTTGTGAGCACTCGTCCCAGGCAATTTGTCCTCCTTGGCACGTGTTTGTGCCTGCTCTCCATCTCACCGACCAGGCGAGCAGACCGCAGGTGACTGGTGACAGGAGTGAGCCTAGTGCTGGAAGGCTGCTGAGACTGAGTCCTGCAGTGACCATTCCAGCACCTGAGTGCCACCCACCTGCTGAGCTGCTACTCATGTGGGTGAAGGTACCGCTAGATCTCTGTGCAGCCCTCCTCGCAGAGCACATGCAGCTTTTGCCTCAGGACCCATGTTGAACTTAAACCAAGCAGAAGAGCATCTCTGTGATCCTGCGGATAGCAGCCGTACCCTGCAGAGCCTCAGAGGCTGGCTGAATTGACAGGATTAATGTGACTCCAGGGGGTCTCCCTGCAGCTAATCAGGAGATGCTGGTCCTAATGAATGAAGCACAGTGGAGAGAACTGGTATGCTAAAGTCAGTGACTTTATTGTAGTTACAGTGCTGGTGATTAAAACATTACTCTGTGGGATGCAGCTAACTCTCAAGCTAATTCTTGAATTTAAGAAGGAACAGCTCATAAAACATCAGCTGCAGATGTAATGGAAACCACTGCTCAGGACACTCGTATTTTTTGATCCAGGGTCATGCTGTAATTGATGCAGGTATTGGGGACTATGCGTGTCTCCCATGCAGCTTCTACCTGGAGTCTGCTCCATGTCTCAGAAACAACTAGGTTCAACAGAAATGAGATGAATTAATCATTTCCCCTCCACAAACTGATGCTTATAATCCTGGCTGTGATTTCCTCTTATGTCTTCCCTTCTGCAGAGAACTTTATTCCCTACTGTGATGAAATAAAATGAACCAAACCACTGTCAAAACAATTCAAAGCGCTCTGTTCCTTTGGGCAGAGGGATCAGCTCTATAGTCTACTTTGCCTGTTAACTCCTTAAACTGCTGAAGAAACAGGTGCAGAAGAAATGATAGTGTGTCTAATACTATATTGTTACATTTAAGCGCTGTGGTTTTTTTATTGGTAGTGTGCAACACAATTTTCTGTCCTGGCAAATGCCCCACCTTAGAACAAATGAAAATCTCTGTGTACCTGTAGATTATTGGCCAGCATCCAGACAAGCTATTTTATAAGCATGCATGAAATATCACGTAAAAGACACACAAAAAATAGCAGCCGTGAAGAATGGGCCCTCAGTCTCTGTTCAGTCACACTGTCAGACCAGAGAAGCTGTTGCTAAGCCAATGCTGATCACACTAAGGGTGCAGCACAGCTTCCCTGAAGGCATCAGCTTGGGGATGATGATCAACTCTGCTCTAATGATGCTAAATGTTTGTGGGTGTGTTTTGGACAGGGTCCCTCATAACACACCCTGATGTAGTGGGTAGCCAACCAGCCAGGGTCCTTGGTCAAAGCGGAAACATCAGCAGTTTCATGGTTGCTAAGTTTGTAACTAAATGTATCCCTGCTGGAAAACCAGTGTCTAATGGGAAGGGAGGAAAAATAAATTGGGATGATGTTTTAACTTCTATTCTGTCTCAGCTTCATTATAAACAGCTGACTCCTGCAGGAACTGGGGCAACAGTGCTCTGTGAGAAAGAAATCCAGGTTCCTGGGAGCTGCCAACCAATGTCTGATGTCAAGCATCTGTTATGCATGTATGTAATTGTTTCTTTTGCATGCAAAGGCTTTCTTTTTATTTATTTATTTTTTTAAAATTTATTTTACTGTCACTTCTTACAGAGCTCTCTTAGCAGCTCCCATTCATCTTCCCCCCAAAATCCTGCAAGTCCATGAATGAATAGAAAATCTGTATTTACATTTCACTTTTGAAAAAGGCTAAATATGATAATGGCCAAGAATGCGTTTATAGCATGGAATAAAATGTTATTATCAATCCTGTCCTTAGCAAAACCTACTTTTTTCCTGTCTTGGATTTCTTGGGGTTCTTTCCCCCATTATCTATATTATGCTTATTAGTTCCTAACTTCTACTTTCTCTCTTTCCCTCTCTCCTATTAAATTAACATCATGTATGTTTTCTTTTGTCCTATAGTTACAGTGAACGAGGCTCTTGTGAAAACAATGTTTTCTTTAAACCTTTTTAATTGAAATGGCATTAATTCAAAGATTGTTGGGCAGTTCTAGTAATTTTGTCACATGAAAGTTGCTTTGAAGACTCTTCCCCCAAAACACACTCAAAAACCCAAAACTAGCTTTTTGCTTAGGCAGCAATTGCTGTGCAAAGGAAAATAAAAAAAGGAAAGGCATTAAAGAATAATTAAATATTTTCAAATTTTTGCAGTTGCACATAGAATGTTGCATTCAAGCATGGTTGCACTCTAATTCACAATAAATGTCCTTCCTCTAAGGTAGAAAATAAGCCTGAGATACAGATTCTGTTTTTAAAGATTGATGCTAGGTTCCTAGCCACAGTGTGTTTCCATACAAAGTTTCCATAACTTCTCACCATGCAATGAAATCCTTCTCCTCAGCATGTGGGGTCTAGACTTGTTGCTCCCACAAGTCAAGGCACTTTCCCAGTTACCAGGATGAGGAGGTGCTAGGGTAATCCCTCCAACCCCACTGATGCTGGATGATTCATCCGTGTGGAAAGCAAATCACAGAATGGGGAGGACAGCAGGGAAATGACAACCAGAGCTCAACCAAGAGGAGGTGGACACTGACTGGTTGCCCTGCTACTTAATTTTGTTATGGCTCCTGTGATTCCTGACCCAGCAGACTTCAATTGTTACTAAAGAATCTATTTCCACGGCTTTGCCTATTGGTCTGTATCAGATGTTTTGTTCTCAAAGGCTACT
>VZTN01021908.1:0-14648 GCA_013400515.1 Erpornis zantholeuca
TTGTCAAGCACTGGAAAAGGCACCAGGGAAGTGGTGGAGCCAACACCCCTGGAAGTATTTAAAGTTGTGTAGATTTGACACGGACATTGTTAAGTGGTAGTCTTGGCAGTGCTGGATTAGTGCTCAGATTCTTAAAGATCTTTTCTATATAAATATTATTGTGAATCTATGGTTTTCTGACCTATTTTCTTGCATCTTTTCTAAACCAGGTGCTTTACCATCTTTATTTTCTTTGTCTTCTAGACTCTGCATTATGCATTTTATTCCGTATAGTAAAAAAAAGTCAGTTGTATATCCATCATGTACGAAGAAATTATGTCAGTGGAAGAATTGTTATGATTAGGGACCAGGGCTCATGTACGAAGAAATTATGCAAAAAAATCTTCACTGTTACTTACGTCTCTCCGTTTATTAAATTTTTAGAACATGCTATAATCGCTGCTTTTTTACTGAGATGCTTCAGAATTTCAGTGGAATTTTGGCAAGTAAAAATTTATCTCAGTCATCAAGATACTTCCCTATATGGAATTGAATAACATTCACCCATATTTCCATATCAGAGTAGAATGATTTCCAGAATACATTGTTTTATTATACCATAAATGTCTTCTCTAGTGCAAGACTGAATACTGAATATATATTGCTAGAAAACTTCTGATCAAACGATTAACTAATTCAACTAATAAAACTACCCACAATTTCTTGTGGAATAACCAACATATAGAAATTCCCTCAAAATTACAGTGCAAATCATGCAAAGTTACAACCTTGTTAGCAAACACTACTGTGATTTTTTTGTCCCTTCCTTCCAGGGAGTATTCTTCAAATGTGGCATCACTTATTCCACGGTGAGTTCTGAAAACATCAGAAAAAAACCCCTCGTTATCTCAGATGTACAATCATGTCAACACAGCCCACTGTAAAGTAATAAGAATACTTTTTTACTTACATTCGCCATGGAAAAACTTTTCTTCAGAATATAAAAGCTTCTAAAATTAAGGTGTAGTATCTAACTGTTCTTAAGCTAAAGATACAATGATGAATATGGATAAAAGAAGGAGTCAAATACCTTTGCTAACAAGAATCTAGGTTCCATCAGAGAAAAACACCTAATTTCCATTCCTACATTTCAAACCATTTGCCTTTTGCAAGTTTTATATTTAGTACTGCCATTTAAAATTACAGAAGAAATTATTTGCTCTTCATTTATATATTTCACATCCCTTTGAATTTTTAGTACAGATTTTTTATAGCTCTTTCTTACGGCTTGAAAGTTAGTGCTAAAACGTAATAAAAATATTTACTCAGTTTTACAGAGGCATAATCAATAAGACCATTATCCAAAGACAATTTCTTTCTCTATCCAACATCTTTGGGAAATTCAGAAAATATCAAACTTCCTCTTCTTTACCCCCTGAAAAAAAAACCACCTTTTTTTTTTTTTTTTTTTTAATATGTTATATGGATGTGAATGCTTGGTTGCTCTTTACTCATACAGACCAAGTTCTCCACAAGAGATTAGTAGGTAGCACCCAGAATCTGTGCAAGTGGGGATCAAATCATAACGGATGTGCAGGGAGTAAGGGCTATTAATAAAAACCAGACTTATTCAAGCTTTTATTCATGTTTCACTCTCTAAAAAAAATTCTTTCCTCATGCCACCCTCAGTTAGATTTTTAATACAGATGTAACTGGGTGCCAGTGTTGTGACAGTGCAGACCTTACCTGGAAACAAGTAGCAGGGCAAGCCAAATCCTATTCTTCAAGAAGTCTCATCAAGGTATTCTTGGATCTCCAACTACCTTTCTCATAGCAACAGGCAGTATTGTGCCTCTTCAAAACCATGTTCAGATAATATAATTAAGTCTTATATTTGAGCCTTTACCTGATGAACTCATGAAACACTTGCCAACTGAAGGTCTCTTTTATGGTTTGGGGTTTTTTCCTTCACAGATGGTAGAACAGCTAATTCACACATTTGGCTGTGTTTGGCTCTCTCCTATATATAAGAACAAACTCTCAAAGCATGGCTAGAAGAAGTCAACCACAAATGAGAAACCAACACAAAAGTTTTATAGAAGTAAGCCAGATTTTTTTTCCTTTGGATTTAGTTGTTTTTACACAGTCTGTTGCACGGACTTTAAGTGACGATGTCACTGTTTTTCTTAGCTCTTTGTAAGTCACCCCATTTTCTAGTTGTATGACTAAATCCTGGATAGAATAGGTCTATTCTTAGTAAATTTATTGAATTCATAGAATATTGTGTCTTTTAAATTTAGTCACTTTCTTCCTAGTATTTATATCACCTTTCCTAACTTTTATTTCTTCTCATGACAGATTTTAGTTTCTGTAAAAGGGGAATGTATGCTCAGAAAAGGGTACACTGACACCACTATGTTTGTCATTCTTTGGTTGTACTTTCCTAGGAGGAAAGTTAGGGCCTTTCTGTTAGGGCCTCACAACAGTGGTATTTTTTGCAAGAGAAAAAAAGGATTACCAGAATTGTGACAAGCTCAACATGGAAAAGTGAATACATCTGTTGGACTTCATAAATTCTTTCCTTAATGTTTTCTGATCTTCTTGTAGTTGAATAACTCACATTTTGAAAGATATGATCTCATACTCCTTCTTGGTGAGAAAATGCCATACCCAGGCTATGAATTGCAAAGAGAGATTATAAAACTGCAAGGCATCTACCAGAGATAGGTCTCAGGGAGTTTGCTTTGGTGCCATTTCCTAAATAGGGATGGACTAATCTGTTGTTAAATCTGTCCTAGTTTATCTTTGTAAACTGGGAGGTGGTTCAGATTACTGCCAAGACTTCAGATCTTATTTGGAGGCAGCACTTGCAGAGTTCCTGAAACTGTGATTTCCCACAGTTGGGTGGTCCCTTGACATATGAAGATCAACAGGAGATTTTTATTCATCCAATTCACCAGGACTTTTGGCTAGAATCAACACCAACTTTACTAGTTTCGCTGTTAAAAGCAGTCGTAATCTTAGTATAAGCACATCACCACCTCTCTATCCTAGGATTCTGGGCACTGCTCAGATATTCTGAGACCTCTTATAAACACTGATAGATTGATTTGCTCAATTTTTATGGTTCTTGAGTTTAACATCTTGTCAAAATGGAATGTTTTAAAACTAACCTCCTCCATATTTGGAATAAAAAATATCCCATTATAAAAATTGTAAGTTTTACCTATGTTCTTCCCACAAATGAAAAGTAATAGATTTTAGTGCTTATCAAACCTGATTTCCTTTCATGTCTAGGTAATCCATCTAGCTGATCAACGACAACAAGTATTTTTAAAATTTCATTCAGATTATGAGCCAGGATGGAATGAATGTCTGACCTGACAGGAGAGTCTCCTGTGAACATGCCAGATTGTCCTGGGGTGACTGTATGATACTGTATTCCCTATTGTCTGCCCTATGCCAGACATGAGTCCTTTGCCTTTAAAGCTAGCTCCAGGAGAGGGGGGAGAGAAGCCAGGCCGATTTTTTCAGAACATTTTGAATCTCAAGGACATATACACTCCCCTGCATTCTCCCACCTCTGTGGCAGAGCAGACAAAAGAACTTTTCCTGCTTTTCCCAGCTCTCTGTTCCTTTTCTCAGGAGACAGATGTAGAATTAAACTCCTTTGCATTTCAGCTAGTCTGCCAGCTGAGGCAAGAAAGTTTTTTTCCTTGGGACTTTGACTTCTTCTTCTTCTCTTCTTGACTGTCTAGAAAACCAGAACAGCAGAACATCACCGGGAGGATCTACACCACAGCCCGGAGGAGCTCACACTGAGCCCCAGCTCCAGAGACAGAACCGAGCCACACCTACAAAGGACTTCGAATTTCACCAGGTTGCCTCCACAGCAATAGGTTTTATTATTTATTATTATTTTTTTCGGGGCCTTGTGCACTCTGCTTGTTAAATAAATAATCTTTTTTCTCCTTCCTCCAAGAAATTTCTTCCCAAACCTGTGGGGGAGGGGCAGCTGAAACCTGCCTTCTTTGGAGGAGAGATTCCCTCTAAAGTGTTTCCCTTAATTTCTCTCAAGCCAGGACATAGAGGATACAGGAATGTGGAAGGAAATTTAGGGGAGTAACCAAGCCAATAATGATGGCACCTCCTCAAGTGGAGTNCAGAACATTTTGAATCTCAAGGACATATACACTCCCCTGCATTCTCCCCCCTCTGTGGCAGAGCAGACAAAAGAACTTTTCCTGCTTTTCCCAGCTCTCTGTTCCTTTTCTCAGGAGACAGATGTAGAATTAAACTCCTTTGCATTTCAGCTAGTCTGCCAGCTGAGGCAAGAAAGTTTTTTTCCCTGGGACTTTGACTTCTTCTTCTTCTCTTCTTGACTGTCTAGAAAACCAGAACAGCAGAACATCACCGGGAGGATCTACACCACAGCCCGGAGGAGCTCACACTGAGCCCCAGCTCCAGAGACAGAACCGAGCCACACCTACAAAGGACTTCGAATTTCACCAGGTTGCCTCCACAGCAATAGGTTTTATTATTTATTATTATTTTTTTCGGGGCCTTGTGCACTCTGCTTGTTAAATAAATAATCTTTTTTCTCCTTCCTCCAAGAAATTTCTTCCCAAACCTGTGGGGGAGGGGCAGCTGAAACCTGCCTTCTTTGGAGGAGAGATTCCCTCTAAAGTGTTTCCCTTAATTTCTCTCAAGCCAGGACATAGAGGATACAGGAATGTGGAAGGAAATTTAGGGGAGTAACCAAGCCAATAATGATGGCACCTCCTCAAGTGGAGTATGGTATAGTATAATACATCATGTTTTAAAACCAAACCATACCAAATCAAATACATAAATGGAAACTAACAAACCACAAGGGAGTATGGTCTTGTTAGGTAAGGCAAAAGCAAAGCACCACATCAGGGTGACTTGACCAGCTTCCAGGGCAGTGAAGTTTGGGTCACCCTTATGCAGTCATGTAAATACACCCTGACCAACTTCCACAAAGAATGCAAGCTTTCCTGAAGAAAGACTTTGTGTTTCTCCAGATTCTCCATTGCTTCTCCAGAAGCAATATGAGTATTTTGGCACACATTTTCTGCATGACAGTCTCCAACTCAGGAATTTCAACATACACCACTTTCCACATTTGGTCAGAACATCTACATGAAATGTGAAACAGAGTGCAGGTTGTGTCTCCAGTTCTTTTGCTCAAAACAAGTTTTGTATTTGAGAGGACAATTCATTTAAGAAAAGACAGTTGGTTAAAAGTGTAAAAATTTGCAGTTGACATTTGGTCTTAGTATTTAAACAAAAGTAAGGAAATTATGAACAGAGTTATAGATACATAGATAGAGAGACCTGTTCATTCCTCAGAAATAATAAGTCAGCACAAATACATCAGACATCATAAGAAATACTTTAAAAACCTGAGTAGGGAATCCATGAACACAATCACGGAAAGGTGCCACAGTCTGAAAAGAAGAGAGATGTACTCATCTCAAATGCTAAGGGACAACTGGTAGACACCTCCTTTCAAAAGCTAAACAGTGTTTTTTGTGAAAGAGTGTTCATATTTCTGTTTCTCATTGCCAGAAAGAAGGGCCTGGATGTCAACAACGGGGACTGTTTGTAATATTTTAGAACAACTTATGCCAATAAGAAATTTATATCAAATGCTAACAGGCATGCAAAGGAAAAGAATTGTGGAACTGAACTAAATCCAAAAAACATGGTATGGTATTCACATGAAAAAAAAACATTGCGAAAGTGTATAAGCCAGCTAAAAAAATTATTGTTTTAATTTTAAAAATATAAACAAACCAGTTATGGTATTATTCTTACACTGACAGTTTACATATTTCTTCATTAAATTGTAACAGTATTCCTGCAAGAAGCATAATTAAACATCCTGCTTTTGTTTTGGTTTGGTTTTTTCCCAAGAATCTAGTACAATTCTAAATCTTGCAGAACTTAATGGCATGAAATATGCATCACATGGGAAGTTCACAGATTGTTTCCTATGTACTTTCAAACTGAGTTTCAGGAGCAATGTAAACCATGCATCTCAGAGGCATATTTTAACATGAGCTTATCTCATTCAAAATTTGGAGCCTGCCTAAGTCATCTCGGATGTCTGGCTTTTGGCTGTATATCTCACAGGAATAAAATTATGTAGTATCATTTTGCTATTACAGTATGTTTAAAATTATACCTGTTGCTTGCATGCGTAGCTTTTACTTTCCCTATTAATCTGTCTATCTCAAACTGTGAATTTTCTCTCTCTTCTCCAGTTCTCTCCTCCATCCCGCTGGGAAGAATGAGAAAGCAGCTCCATGGGGCTTAGTTGCCAGCTGGTGTTAAACCAAGACAATCTTAAAAATTATCTGCATGACTCTGTTTTGATCACTTCATTCATATTATTTAACCTTTTAACACACTTATTAAGGCCATCTGTTTCAAAAGGAGACTTTTGAAGATAGAAAATAAACCTGTGTGATTACCAAAGATCACACATTCAGATTTTTCTGAAATTCCAGTTCCTTCAAAGTTGGCATTCCATGAGTATAGAATCTTTTTTTTTTTTCAATTTTCTTATTTTACTCCCTGAAGTCACTTATCTCTGGTATTAACATGGGGAAAATGTGAAATTATTGAATCTTAACATATCTGTGAATCAGAACAAGTTGTTTGTCCCATCTCATTATATAAACACAGCAGATGAATGTTTTAGGGCACAGGTTAGTTGAAAGCAGAACATTTATTCTGTATGAAAGCATCACATCAGCTTTTGTGAGATTCAAAAAAACCACAGAACTGTCTATACAAGACAATAAACCGAAATATATTCTGGTAAGGAGAAATATTACAGTATAATAGGTGTCATTTCTGCTGTGGGAAAATTGAGTGACTGATTAATAATTTATTATATGGCAAACCAGAATTTAAACTTTGTTTACCTAGTCATCCTCTGGGGTCTTAAAACTACATATTTGCATTCTCCTGTTTGCTTCGACCTTGTTCAGTGAGCCATTTTGGGAACCAGTGACAACAGTCCTTTTCTCAATCCCTTTCTTGGTTTTGCTGTCTCATATTCTCAATTGTGTTAGGCTCTTGTGAGCCTCCTCAAGACAACTTTGTAAGCAAACAAATTACACCGAGCTCTGAGCCTTTATCAGGTATGCAATGTGACAGTTTTGATGATAAAGCCCCAAAAGGGAGAACAGCCTGCAGGTGTTTGAGCTATTGTAAAATGACAGAAACAGTATAATTAGGTTAAAGAGTCTAAAACATTACCCACAGCACTGTGTAGGAAAATTTCACAAGCTTTACTAATATCATATTTGATGATAGTTCTATATGGGTAAGTTATAACACTTCTCTAAGTTATAACACTATCTATAGATAAGTAATAACCTTTGCATTTGAGGATTAAAAGAATAGTTTCAAAATTCAAATATAATAAGGGTTCACTTGGTCGAAAGACTAGTTAGAGATGTAATTTCACATGTTTGAGCATATAGGCCTCCCTCTACATTTTTTTCCCCATCTAGATAAAAAAAAATACAATTTACTTTTACTTATATCAAATTTAAGAAGAGCAATAGAGAGTTTTGATCAATACAACACAACAATGAATAGTTCAAATAAAGTGAATAACTCGAGATTGCTTAAACTACTATATATTCACAGTATTTTTGCTGAGTCACAGCACAAATAGAAAATAGATTTGAGGAATTCAACCTCAGCATTAACACAAAACATGTAATTCCAAATCAAGTTTCCCAGGGCAATAGTAATTCCCTAAATATTCAGTCACACAAAACTTTTGAGGACTCCTTGCTGTTTGAAGAAAGACGTGACCTTTTACATCAAACAAAAGATTGAAACCCAAGGCCTTCAGATCTCAGGATCAGCAACCAGTGCAATGCGAGTGAGGACACTGTGGCTGGAGGAAGGATCGATCAGCCATCCATGTGGGAGCAGGTTCCTCCAGCTGGGGCTGCCCATTAGCTCAGGTAGCAGCAGGGAACACACAACTGCTGTAGCAGCCGAGTGCTGTGGCCAACAAGCAGCAAACTACTGCTGGAAAATGTGTTCAGTGCTCAGTGTGCATGACCGCTAAGAATACACTTGAGCAAGAGCACGTATATACCATTGCTTGAACTGCATGTGCCTACTGCAGTGTAAACCTAAGTCAGCTTAGACTTCTGCTCTGGACATTTTTTCAGAAATAGTGATTGTATAATACTACTGAAAAAGACAGCAGTTTAAAAGAAAAAAAAAAGTGAGATTTCTTTCCAGTTAAAAGAAAATTCAGTGCAATAAAAGTGAAAATATTGAATACATCACCTGCAATCTGATCTTTTTCAGTTTGTCCAGCCAAACAGGAAATAAGATGTGGCTAGACTCACTCCCTTATCTGCATCCTGGGAAATAGGTAGTCTCAGATATTGTGTATCTCCAGTGGTGTTATGTGACCCAAATGGCAATATGCAAAGAGCTCCTGAAGAATGTTGAATTTCAAAAATTACTAAACTTCATTACTGGAAAAATTTAGAATATACATAGAATCCAAAGCAATCATATTATTAAATGATATACACATCAAATTCAGACATAGGAAATTATGTATCAAATAGTAATTCACTTTTAACAAGGTGTGCCACATCAACTGTGCTCTGTTTAGTAGACGAATTGTGCTTGAGGCCATTCTGCAGTGCTGAGGCCAGCTGCCACTGAACAGCCTGGATACATATTATTAACCTTTCTCATCCTTTGAAACAGGCTCACACACTAACTTCCAGTTGGGAGTGATTCCTGGAAATGATCCCTCTAACTTGCAGACTGCACCCATGAATAACCTGAGGGACAGGCCAGAGGCACACAAGCTGTTATAGCAGTTTGGTGATACAGGACGCTCCTGGTCACTCTTTAATTTACAATTACAGATACAGCCTACAGATCCTCTATTTTCAGCATCTAAAGTGTAAATAGCACCAAAAAGTATAATAATACAAGACTAATTCAAATAAAATCTTTACAAATCAGGTGAGTGATCTTGGTTATTTTGCATAAGTATGCACAAAGCTCGGTATAACTCTTAGGGTGAATGAAAAGAGCAATATCAGCTCACCAATAAAACCCACCACACTGGACATTAAGAGTACTATTTCAAAGTGAAAAGAATTAGGTTTTGAGTTTCTATGGGAACCCTTAAAAATTCTGGTAAAGGTGGCTTAAGGAAATGCTCTACATTTCAAATGTACACCTCAATTAATGCTATTTTACCTTAATTGTCTGTATATGAAATTTTGCTTGAATTTCCAGATCACATTCACCACACCATTAAGTCAAATATTCTGTCCTAAACAAAGACTGTTGTCAAACTTTCAGACTTTAAAATAACACAGAAAACAATTGCAGACAAATGCAACATAACCCTCTTAGAATAGTCTTATGGTTGGCATTTACCCAGACATGTAAGATGCAAGAGTAAAAATAATTTCTTTGCACTATCAGGAAAAAAAACATTAAACCAAATGGACAAGCAAACCAAACAAAACAAGGAAACAACTGGAAAAAACCCAAACCACTAAACTTCCATGGAGAATGGAATTTGAAAAACATCTTCTGCTTAATTTTGACATAGAAACTTCAAAAGGAGGTGCTATTTCAAAGGCAAGAACAAAACAAAAAGAAAGAAAATTTGCCAAATGTTTCAAGTATCTGTAGTTGTATATATCTGTATTAGTATGAAAGAAATATTTTGAACAATAATTCTTGCTCAGCACTTACTTTACTAACATTATTTAACATTGATATTCTTAGAAACTATCACATTGCTTTAATTTTCCTAAACTCACAGTTCCACAGCTGTTTAATCTAAACTAGAGATGCTTCTCATTTCCTGTCTTCTTTACGCCAGAACTAGGACCTATGCAGCCAGATGGTTCAAAATGAGTGAAGTTGTCCTAATTTTCCTTCATCTGGGTGAGATCCTGGATCCACCTTATCGTGTTTCCAAATATCCATTACAGCTAACATGAGTGGTCTGGAATACACAGCCAGAAACAAGGAAAGAGAAGGAAGACAAGACCAAAGTGGAAATAGGGATAATCTTCTTATGGCAGTAGCTTACTCAATTGCTTCATGGCACTTGCCTTAGTTCAAGTAAATTTCAATTTTATCAGCATGTTTTTATGCTATTAAATCCTTCATCAGAAAATATTGTTCAGCTTCTCATCAAAAATTTTCTCCCTAAGAAGGAGTAACTATAAAATCACAGCATCAGCTCTTGCTTTACTCTTAGAATAGCCTCATGTATAAGGTAATTTGAACTTATTTAAATCAATGCAATAACTTATTTCTAAAAAAATAGTAGTTATATGAGCACCTTCGATAGCAAATATTTATGATCAAACTGAGAATATTCATTATGCCCAGATCTTAATTTAATATTCATTACAGTCTTCTCAGAGGTGTTTCTTCTGGACTTAAAATGTTCTGGAAGTAATAGTTACACAAAAAGTATGGGGAGAAAATGTCAAGGGAAGATCAGTCAGACAATATTCCACGCTCTTACCTTGTCTACCAAACCAGTCTTTTTATCATAGAAATTGATCAGGTAATTCAATATCACAGTGCAACTAGAATTTCAGAGAGACACCTGAGCTACATCACAAGGAATAAATATATTATTATACTGTTGCCTTTCCCTGGTTTTAAAATAAAAACCAAAACACGGTTTATGGGGAAGAGGGGTTTTTACCTTGGTATTTATTTCAGGATCCTTGGGTGCAGCACTTCATCCAGGTGGAATGCCCCGAAATGCACACACTGCCCCTCACATAATTATACAAAATACACAAAATACACACAATTATAGGCCTTGTAAATTAAAATATTTATCAAAGATTCCCCAATGAGAGGCTTGATGTGATGCCTTAGGTTTTAACTTTTGCATTTTTCAAATCCTGTACTCCTAGTGTAACTGTAGCTTGCTAAATGCTGTAATGCTGCTCTCTTATGCTGTTCTCTGTGTGAAGATAGACATAACAAAACCTCTAACTTGCCCTCCAAGGACATCCAGAAACAAGAACTGTAAACCATCATCTTGGGAAGAGGNGGCCTAATGGTACAGTGGATCTCAGCTAAGTTATCAGACTTGAAAAGTTACAAGTTTGTAGGCTAAAAGCACTAAGAATACATCAAACTATATAAAAGGGTATATAAGAGGGGTATAAAAGAAAAGGCAAAAAATCATCCTGGCATCAATGCATATCAGGATTACACAACATAATGAGCAATATAGAAAAAAAAGTATATTAAAATCCTTTCTTCTTCATAGAACCTTGGTTTACTGGAATGTTTCCTTTCATTTGTTACTATACTTGCAACTCTGCAAGTTCAATTGGCTCATTCCAAGTTTCCTTTTATAATACAAGTCAAATATTTCCGACCTGTGGGAATGCATGCAAGGGAGAATGCCTTTACTTTCTGATTTATTAAAACACCAGTAAGGCCCCATTAAAACCATAGTGTCTCACTGGAAAGCTCCTATGTTCCCACACTGTTCAGCTGGGATTGAAAGGTGAACCTGAAAGACAGTTACAGGTAGAGCCTTGTCATGAACAAAAAATGGTCCAAGCATACAAACTCATAATCTTTTGAAAACTTAACTCCTATGAGCTCTGCCCTTTCCCCAGCTTTATTTAAAGGAATATGTTTACTGATAAATTTCAGACTTATGCTTGCGGATTTTTTTCCAGAGATTGCAGCTCTTCAAGTAGTCCAGATCCTGGCTCTGAAGAGACATCCTGGGTTCCTTGAAGGGTTAATAGAGATTACCCAGCTCCCAGGATAACAGGCACTGGANGTAACATGGGAAGGAGTTAGGTGAGCAGAAAGCCCCAGGTATATAAAAAATGAGAGTCGGCTTGAAGCAAATGCTATCAGCAAGTTTCATAACATCTGGAAAAGCAGATAACATCCACTCATGGATGCTATTTTCTCCCATACAAGGTGCTGTGAGCTAGAGCTGGCAGTCGCCCCATGGTCCAGGCTGCTTGCTTCAAAATGCCTTGTTAACATATACAATACTGTATTAAAAACATTGCTGATTTCATTTTGTATGCACAATTCACTCTAATGACATTTTTGCACACATCTTCCAGAGGACTACCACTTCCTTTTTTTCCCAAGAGGGACATGTCTCATTAAATGGGCAGCTTTTACATAGTTTATTCTCTTTTTCAGTTTCATTCCTAAGTCTTATTTATCATGCACTGTTTGATTCCACTTTGAAGAAAGACCTACTGAATTGTTGATTTCCCTGGGGGTTTTCACTGCCCCATCATTATAGTATTTGAAGACTTTGCCAATTGACATATATCATTACAACACCTTCTGAGTGAGGAAGCACTCTAATCTCAGTTTGAAGATAGAACTCCAAGGGTTTCTAATAATTCAGTGTACCCACTTTGATAGAGATTCTTTCAATTTGAATAGATTTTTATATTGCAACTTTGAGCATTCAGCCTTTGGCAATTAAAGTCTTTAGAATCTCAGACTGGTCACCCTAAAATGAACAAAACCCTCTAAAATGTTTAGCCAGGTTTCCTAGTGTTGCAGTAGACACTGGAGGGATCTAAGTTTGCTCATTTTTGTGACTTTCTGTTTAGTGGGCTATGAAATTGTCTGTTGCCTTCATAAATACTTCCTTGGCTGCACAGGAACACAGGCTGAAACAAATTTATTGGCCCGTAACCTTCACCATGGATTTTTGTTCATAAATCTATTCAACACATTATTTCTAACTCCTGGGTTTTTTCAAAGGAAGCCAAAGTGGGTAAGGATTGGCATTTAAGAAATTTATGAATAAGATTCGTATTAGGAGTCCTGTACAGATATTTTAAAAACTAGATAGACAACCACACAAAACTAATGCATGTGTTCCAATCTGGTTAATTCTGTGATTCTGTTCCATACAAAGTCAGTCAACTGAAACTTCTTAGCCTTTCTCTTCTATGAGAGAAAAGGAAGAAATGAAAAATAAAAAGAAGAGGGGCAATGCAATTTGTCTAATAATAATTAGACAAAGAAATAATTTCTCTCCCCTGAATAGTAATTGCATAACAGTAGGAAGATGAAGCTTTATACATACAGATTCCCTTCATGACTGGACAGGTCTTTAAGGCATAATTATTCAATGCAAGTGTGAATATATATGTATAACTACAAAAGACTATTATGCTAAAAAAAAAATCTATACAAAGCAAAAGGAGCTCCAATTAAAAAAATACCCTGTTGCTAGTAGGGACTTTTTCCTACTTATGTATTTTTCCTCTGCATATGAATTATACATATTTTCTATATTTAACATGGCCACTTAATAGGGAAAATGCTGATGTTAAGACCTTTTTGAAAATATATGCTGAAGTATCCCTAGGAAAATGCACTGCTTCCATTAAACCCTGATACTCTCATCTTCAACAAATCAAACTTTCATAGCAGCATAACTTCAAGCCTTTTTTTTAACAATATTAAAGGAAGTTTGGATTTTCTCATTTGAACAGCTCATGGCAACAAGCGAATACATGTGGCCTACAGACTAATCATACAATCTAAGGCTACAGAAACCTGTGAGTCTTCCTTGCCTACTTTCACCTGATCTAGACGGCACTGACAATTTATACCTATGAGGATCTGTATTTTCATTTATGGCTTAAGTCTCTATGTATCTTCTAAATCTTATACTACTGGGAAACTAAATTATTAACAGATTCTGTCAGTATCTCTGAATCCTTTCAAAATTTTCTGCCTCACTTTTTTGGCAAATTTTATTTCCATCCATGAGAATGCGCTTTAATCCAGCTGCCTGTTCCTTACCCCTGTTATGATTTTTCAGCAAGATAATTCAGCTGCAAAGAGAAATTGATTTGTAGTTCTGTGCCTGTAAACTGGCTGTAAGAACAGGAACTACAAAAATTACAAGTTTTCACAACCTAAGAAAGGTGACCTGCCGGGACAAAATTAATACAAAGATATACAGAGCAAAGTCTGTAAACATTTACATCTCAAAAAGTCCAGGCAGCTGGATAACCTGCTTTGTTTTAATACTTTCTTGTCTTACATTTTCATTTTTATGCTGGAAGTTTAAAAGATTTTGAGGGAGTGACTTGCCTATGGGCAAAAGAATTCAAAGAGTATAGAAAATAATTTGGCTTAATCCTGCATAAGAGTTTCTTCTTATGGAAACCTTTTACCCCATCAGACAACAAAAATCAAAAGAAAGCCAGTCATCTGTTATGGTTCATCTCTCTTATATTCTCCTGTCACCCTTCACTATTATCTTAGAATAGTTTGGCTTAGAAGGGACCTTAAAGATCATATGGTTCCAACCTCCATTCTGCTTACAGAAACATCTTTAACAAGATCAGGTTGTTCAAAGCTGCATCTAACCTGACCTTGAACCCTTCCAGGGATGGGACATCTACATTTTCTCTGGACAACCTGTTCCAGTGCCTTACTGATCTCACAGTAAAGAATTTCTTCCTAATATCCAATTTAAACCAACCCTCTTTCAGTTTACAGCCATTACCCCCACCATTCTATCATTACAGATTGTTAATAAAATTTGTCCCCATCTTTGTTATAAGCCTCCTGTAAGT
>VZTN01021909.1:0-11303 GCA_013400515.1 Erpornis zantholeuca
GAGTAAACCTTCCTATCAAGAAAACAGGCCTTCAGCTTTCCCATGTAGAAAATTGAAGATAAGGATAGTATCTACCTCAGAACATTAGAGTTGAACACACCAAAAAGAAATTTTTTCAACAAGTGAAACCTTTCCTCCTTTGAAACCAACTTACCCAACTGAAATTCAAATCTACAAGAAAGGACAAGTTTCTTAGGTGCTGTATCTAATATTACCAAAATCTCTAAAGACATGACTTTCTACTACTTTTTTCCTCTTTTAAAGTCTTCCTGTCTGTGTGCATTAGCTTCTCTCATCCACAAATTACGGATCTGGGGCTCAATAGTGTAAACAGAGATGTAATAATTGTCATCAGTTAGAACTAGCTAAGCCTTTTTTCTGGTGAAGAGTTACTGAGCTTGACTCATCACTATGTTATCCCACCTCAATTAGAGTTTCTAGCTAACTTATTTTTACTGTTTCTTTTTGTAACTGTTGATATTACTACAGCTGTCTTTTACAGGTTATTTTTTAATTTATTTGCCACAGTATGCATGTTAAAGCCTGTATAAACAATCAGAAGAAGTTACTGTAATTTTTTCTGCCTATTTTAAAACCTAATTCTTCTTAATGAACTTATTATTTGAGTTGTCTTTCATAGATCCTCTTATTGTGAACTGATTTTCCATTATACGTGTATATAATAGGAAAACTCCTTGAATATGTCTTTGTATCTTTTGGTGCATGAGGTAATTCTAAAGCATCTATTTCTGCTTTGACCTTAGTTTTATCTACTTGCCTTTCTTCTGTTAATCCAATTCTATTTTTGGCTACAGCCTCAGTCACAGCATAGTCTTCTAGTTGAAGCACTGCCAGTATTCTTAATGTAGAGCTTCCCTTCCCCCTTCTTCAGGTTGTTAATCACTCTTCTCAAATTTTAGTCTTCAAAACTGGATATATCAATTTTCTTATTAGAATTGTTTAAGTAAATATAGAATCATTGTTAATAAACAATTTAGAGAATAAAAATAATGCCAGAAACCCTACAGAAATATAGTTTATAAAATTCCCTTGTAAAAATAAACTTTTCTAAGAAATGGAGGATCAAATAAAAAGTCATGTTCTGTTTATTTTGTCCAGAATATCCAGGTGGACTTAGGTTCATGAGGTCTGACACCACCAAAGCCAGATGGCAACTGTGAAAAAAAAACCCATAACTCTAATGGCTGTAAACTTACCTGACTAAAGAAATATTTTTGTATACAATCTTCTGTTTCTCAGCACCATAAAGACACTGCATAGCTGCCTGTAATCTTCCTATTGCCCTCTGAAGCAGATAACTAAAATTATTCCCTTGCTCTGGAGACACTGATGACAAAATACTTGGAACTGCAGTGAAACAGTATTTAGAGCTTTAGCTCTTCTCGAGCTACCACATCACTGCTGCCTTTCTCTACCGCAATAAATTTTGTGGCTTCTGCTTAGGATATTAATTTATTACTGAATGTTAGTTTGTGTACTAGTTCTGATGGAAATAAAAAATATGGTTGTTTACAGTTGCTGAGTCCCAAATTAATGACAATGTACACTCCAATAGTACCATCTGCCCTGACTAGATGTGAACTGGTACATAGAAATATAAATCTTTTCATCTCATCAGTGGGCAAAACTGTTCTGATTTGATTTAAAGCCTGTAAAAAAATGATGTAGAAATTCAGCAAGATGTTTGTATCTGTAAAGGGCTGGGTATCTTAAGAAGGGGCTTTAATTTAAAAAAAGGGAGGAGGTTTCTGGTAGGAAGATCTAAGATTAACTCTTGCCCTCGGTTGTCAGGATTTCTCTATATAGAAGATGACCCTGGTAAGAGAGTTTAATGTCTCTGTAAACAACAGCATTCCTAACAAGAATGGCAAGTACACACACCCTGGGAATCTGACTGTCTAATGAACCAAAAAGTACCAAGAGGAATACTAAATTATTTAAATCCCCTGCTATTTAGCACTAACACAAAATTGCACTGTCTCAACAAGATCATATCAGATTTATTATTACAGCTATTTTATTCCCATTTTTCTCTCTTTGGGGTTTTGGCAGAAAGCCCTCAAAGAAAATAGTTTCGGTAATTAGCTGACAGTCCAAAACTTCAGCAAAATCATCCAGTGTTGAGGACTGCAGAATCTTCTTTGCAGCCCACTTGATAGTGACAGTTTAGGACTGTTGAAGTCTCTCCAGCAGTCCAGGATGGGAATACTTACTGCTCTCTCCCATGCCATGCCAGACACAGTCCTTTGCATCTAAATTGAATTCCTAGCAGAACCAACATGGCTAAGAACACTTGAAGGAGATAGCATAGAGTATGGAGTTAGGGATGGAAATGGCCAGAGATTTAAAGCAGATGCATCTTCTGTGATACAGGATAACCAAATTTCAGATTTGTAAATAAAATTACTTTGACAAAAAACAGAGAGTATGAACCTTTTTTTTTTAATTGAAGATTATGGGAAAACTTCATCAGATATAAGGATTTTAGTTAAGGGCTGAGAGTGAATGGTGCCCCGTCTTCAGCCAGCACAAGATTACAATAAATGTGGCTGGGGCAGAGAGAGAGAAGGCTAGCACTCTCTCCTCCTGTCTGTCTGCTAGGCTCTTATGAAAGCTCCTTTTTTCCCCTGTTACCAGTCAGGTAAATGGCACAAGGACAGCTTCCAGATGCAGACTGTATAAGTGAAACTCTGGGAAGAAGATCTGACTAATCTGTAAAGCAGAAGTGGTGCCCTCCCCAGCCTGGGTAGCATCTGCATACCTTAATTCCCCTGTCCCTCTGTCCCTCTTTAAAACAAGGCACAGGATTGATGTCAATGCGTTTCAGTTCAGTAGCCAGGGGACCACTGAAGCAGTAACTATGCTGAGCCTTCCCAATGATGCAGAAATGTTGAGTAAATGTCATCTGGATTTCAGATTCAAGCTTCCAGGTTAAATCCTGATTCCCAGATGTGTAACTGATATGACAAATGCAGATGTAACCTCTGTATCTATTTCAGAGTTAAGATGGCTGATGTTGTCTTTGCACATATTCTTTCGGCATCTTCTGTGTCCCATTTACAAATAAACACCATCTATTAAATAAGGTGAGGTATACCTGGAGTATTTAAAGGCACAAAAAAGCCTGGCGTACTTGTTTCATATATCTTTTGTATAAGCATTGGCTTGAATGTTCCTAGATCTTACAGGCATGGGACCTTAGAATGTCTTTCCTGTGTTTTGTAATAATAGGCAGAACAGTGCTGGATTAACAGGAGTTAACACCTGAGCCCTTCTTCTGTTCAAAGTAGCAAATTAATCAGGGTGATGTTATTATAAGGAGATAAACACTGTGCTTTCACTCTTTCTGACTACCTGCTTATTTAACAAAATCAAATGAATGGGTTTGATCATCTGCATTCAAGAAATTAGGAATTAAAAATCAAGACCTCGCAGTCAGTTTTAGACAAGATGTCAGACTGCCTTCTCTCCTTTACAGAACCTATATGCTAATTTCATTTGTGCTAATCCTGATTTCCAAGACTCTAAAAGAAGGTAGGTTCATCAAACCAAACCCTTAGCTAAAACAAACTGACACATTTTGTTGGATCCGTTATGAACTAATACAGTCATGGGTCTTCCATTTTCCTCCAGCAGAAGACAAGTTCTCATCTACCTTCCTTTTGTACTTATACCCTAAGGCAAGCGTTTTCAAACGGATAATTAGAGCTAGAATTAACAAACATACCTTATGTAAGGGGGAATAGCAGTGGAAATATATTTAAAATCCACAGTGTGTCTTGTGAATCTTCATCACAACATGAGAGTATTTAGATTAATTTACTGACACTTCATGTTCATGTTCATTTAAACTGGTTTTAGTGCTCACTGCAAGGGTAAATACACCTGTAGCTATCAGGAATGGTAAATACACCTCCTATGAATGTCATGTACATGGATGTGATATTGTAACTATAAGAACTGTGTCACTTCTGTGAGGAGTCTAAATAGGTGATTGGTCTGGGTCACTCATTAAAATCTGCATCATGTCAGCTTTGCCTTATCACACCTTGGCTTGAAATACAAAACTTTGCATCTTCTGTTTTCAGGTATTTTCGCTCCATTGTAGCTTTCAGTAATCACATTAAAAGTGTCCAAGAATCTAGAATTTCAGACCACTCAACCAGTGGTCTGAAAGCCAGGAACTTAGAAACAGGCAGGCATCTATCCACTCCTGGGATTGGAAAGAAACTGTCCAGGAACTTTTGTAGCGGACAGTATTCGTTATGAAAAGTTGGCAGTAACACTAATCAAAAATCTGAGAGCTTTCTTAAAAAATACTGGAATAACTTCAAATAATACATTTTCAATATTGCTAATTAATTTTTTTTTTGCACTAAAAATAAAACTCCAGGCTTTGTAAAACCTGATTTTTTTCCTCAATCTTCAACAGTGTCAGTGATCTTTCCCAATTTATCCTTTGAGTGTAGCAGCTGAGAATTAGTTATCTAAAGCTCTCAGATGCCATGTCTTACATCCCTGCAACTGCTCCAAAAGGCTTAACTAGCTTAGCTAGAAAAGATAAGAGACTGAAAGGAAAATATTTGTGGCAAGCCACACTTAAGAGCTGCCCCAGAAGCAGAAAGATGTTGCTGCAGAGATATTCAACTGCCTTTTCAAAATCTAGTATGTTGCTCTGCTCTACCAGCTGTATGTACGGGAAAGACTTTGTGATTAACTATCCCTTAAAAGGATAATGTTGGCAATCAGGCTCTGCAGATACTGTCTGTAACAGATATTCTAGTATTTGTACTACTGCAAACTTAGTACAAATGTGTCACAATACAACATGGTACCAAAAAAAAACTGCCCTGTTATAGTAATAAAACTAACACACGTGCTTAGGATATTGTTTCACAAGTAGCGAATCAGCTCTGTCAGATTCAAAGATTATTTAAAGGCTCTACTTGACAGCTCAAACAAGACTGGCCAAAGGGAAATACACCAGCTAAAAGTACCATCCTGTAGCAAATCTACAAAGCATCACTTGACAACGTTCCAGAAGAGAAGAAACAGATGACATGGTTGTTTATAGGGCCCTCAGCAAGGCTTCACTACAATAAAAATGCCTTGTGAATGCTGATTGGAGAGTGACCAATTGGAGATCTCAGTTTTAGATGCTGACATCAATTTTCAGATGATCATCCAAAATACCACCTAGAGCCTATGGGAGCTATCAGCTCAAAACTTCTTGAGGAAGGAAGAAGGGTTGATGATAAGAAAAAAAGGGAATGCTTTAGAGCAACATCACTTCTGAAGCCATAGATTTTCACGTTAAAAAAAAACCCTGCAGAGTTGGCAGAGATCAAGACTGCACTCAAACCTTGTGGCAGTGGAAATGCAACACTAAATGACTGTTCTTTCTATACTCAGTGAGTTTCATTCAGGAAGAACACACAGCAGTTTCATCATTCTGGTGGTATTCTAGGACCCTGAACAGACAAGCCGATTTCCTTGCAATCATTTTACTGTTATGTATTTTAATCCTTTATGGAACTACAGTGGCATATCTGCCAAACCATACTAGTAGGGCAGTGCTTTTAGGTCTACCCAGAAAATGAGAACACTGACTCACCCAGCACAGGGAAGTATACTAAAAGCAGATAGAGAACTACAATCTGAAACAAAAGTCCTGTGGAGAGAGCGTGAAGGAATAAAGAGTTTCTATAAATAGACGCACATGTGTCTGTTTGCAATGGAGTTAGGAATACTCAAGTAGTATAACATAAGAGAGTTCATATATTGGCTGTACAGCAGACTGGAATTTTTAATTTTTATTAAATACATTAATTTAATTTAATCCTAGAAACAGAAAGGTAGTTAAATGTCTTATATCCTCAATTAACTCCTAAATAACTGTATGCCTTATCATCTGAGTGGTTTGATCTTTAATAGATTTATGTATGATCTCACCTCCCCCATCACAGTAGGAAAAAAAAGTTTCTTCCGCCACTCTACTTAGGACCTTGGTTATTTATGAAGTTGCTCCACAGTAACTGTGCATAAATCACCTTTTTCTAATTCAGTGTTCTAAGCAGAAGTATTTTAAATTCCCTCCTATTCTAATGCAAACTAACTCTTGAAGCCAAACAAGCTTTAAGTGAAGGCAGCAGAAGTTCAGGTTGGCCTTCAGTTAGCCCTGTCACTGTCACCACCTCACTTTACAATTGTGCAAGATCCCACACAGCTTGAGGAGGCTCCTCTTTGTGCTACTATAGAAACATAGTAACATAAAGCATGGGGTTTATCGTGATGAGTGCTTTGTCAAAAGGCGTAATTGTCACTGGTGTTTATATACATAGCATCAGGCCTTTGATGTGATTCAGTAAGCTGCACATTATACTACACTACCTGCCAGTTAAACATGGATGAAAAGAAATGGGAGGTCTGTAACACACCAAATTACCACCATGCAGTTGGAGTGTGTGCATGAACAAACAGGGACTAAAGTAGTCTGTCTATTCAGGAGTAACTTCTGCCACTAAACTGGTAGAAGTTTAGTCTTCACCTGGAAAAGTTTCTCATCACAGAGTAGAATTTCTGTGTGCCAATGCTACAGTTGCAATCGTCTTGCTTAATGTTTCAGTAACTCTTGGTGATGCTAATGGCTAGATAAAGCATTTGCTGAGAAGTACACCCCTCTGTTCTGTCCCCACTGTCACTATTCCTGCCAGGTACGTTTCTCTCAGCAGAACAGGGCTTTTGTCCTTAGTTAAACAGTTTTAATAATAGTATTTAAATAATTTGTTAGCTCAGCATTTTGCTAACACTCTTCATAGGGGTTGTTTGTTTAAAAATGCATCCAGGGCAACTGCTGGTCCTGGTGCAAAATAGGATGTAGGTATCCCATGAGTAGAGGTGACATGAGTGAGCTTCAGGGTTAAAGCGTTGTAGCCTTCGCTGTGCTTCTTACACCATCTGAACCTGTCCTCCACAAAACCATATTACACCTTATTTATTTGAAGCAGCAACAGCCAGATGTAAATTGTGCAGAGCTGATTACATGTTTCACCCGCAGCTCCTGCACATTCTATACATATCTATAGGAATTATGTCTAACCTGTAAACTGTGATGGTCTGCAGGCCTATTAACCAAGGAACCATTCCAGGGGAAGGCCCTGAGAGCCACTCCCCAGACTAGGGTGACAGAAAGAGGCTTCTCCCAGGGACCTTTGTTGCAATATGTTGATGTACCTCAGTTCTGCTTCCCTGGTAGGCCCGTTGGCCTCCCTGGCCCTTTCTACCTTCTATGTCCCTGCCCTAGAAAGTTCTCCCTTCCCTGCTTCCCCATTGGCCCTTGCTCAGCCACTCCCTCCCTATATCCTTATTGGCTCTCATACCCTGGCCCCGCCCATGTGCCGCCCTTGTGCCCTCAGACTATTGGTCCCTGATGCTCTCTCTCCGCCCCTACCTGGACCCGCCCTTCGTCTTGGTGTTGATCTTGATCTTAATTGCTGAGGTCCTTCACGTGGGTGGCTGCAATAAACATCTCTCGTGGAACCCCGTAGGAGGAGCCTTCCCGCATCTCTTTACTGTCGACTCATCTGTAAGGCTATCCGAGTGTGTGTGTGCGCATGTGTGTGGCACTGCTGAGCAGCCTCCCTGCAAAAACGCTTTTGGAAAGTTGCAGCACCTACCACCCACCAGCCACAACAGTAAATGACTACAGATAAAATCAAAGAATCATTAGAGTTGGAAAAGACCTCTGAGCTACTCAGGTCCACCCTTTGACTGAATACCACCATGCTCCCTCAACCTTATGGCAAAGAGCCGTGTCTATTCATTTTTGAAACTTCCAGGCATGGTGACCCAACCACTTCCCTGAGGAGCCTGTTCCAATGTTTAACCACCTTTGCTCAAAGATAAAAGCTTTGAGCAAAATTCAAGTGCCTGTGTAGAGTTTTAACTTCTCTGTATGACACTACCCAACAGTTGCAATCATGGTAATTACATCACAGCACAAAAATAGCCCAAATAAGTTCTTGCATAGACATCATTTACAAAGAAGGCAATAAGACTCTAAGATCAAAAACACAGCATCAACTATAAGCAAGTATTTCACAGGAAAAGTAGATGGAAAATGTATAAAAGCAGTATTGTTTCATACCATGCAATGATATTTATATTTCAGCTCCTTGCGTCCTGGGAGAAGATTCTGTTACTACCTTTACACTAAAAATATTTTTTTTTTGCTGATGTGTATCACTGAGCAGTTGAAAAAAACCACAGTAAATAACATCAAGATCAGTTGTACCTTTAATCCATTATAAAGTTGAAATTCGATTTTTTCCCTAAAAATAAAAATGCCGTTGTACAATCATCCAACGTCTTATTGACAGTTTCTTATTTTTAGTGATTTTAAGGAGGCAGGAAGTTAGTCTTTGATGTCTGTGGTTACAACAGTAAGGAGCTAGAGACTTTGAGAATAATTTAAATCTAATCAATTTAGCTCAGTTGGTACAACATTACAGCAGTAAAAAGGTTTACTTGTACAAAGAAGAAAAATCGATTAATGAGCAAATGCATAAAAAAGAAGAGCAGTGATCATCTGAGTGGCAGAAGGTGACTCCCCTGTCTAAATTCTCCTTTTCACATCATCTGCTTTTCTGGCAAGTGCTTTGTACTGGTGTTAAGCAGGTTTAAAACTCTATGAAATATACCAGTTACATTTTGTAGTGTATTAGCATACGACAAAGTCACACCACCAAATGCAGGAGGGTAGAAAATCTGAGAGGAAAAGACATCATTAGACCACCACAGTGGTAATGTTCTTCTCACCTAAAGGAGAATGTCTATAAGCTACTGAAATACTTTACACAGTATGAAAATAAATCTCAGTGACCCAAACTAAAACCTAATACTTTAGATTACCAAAATTCCCTCAAAAGTAAACAAAACTAGCAAATAAACTGAACTACTTTAAAGCAGGAAGGCTCTTCTCTTCTAAAAAGGAAAGGAGATAGAACCTTTTGATACACAGATGCCAAAAAACCTGCAATGGATAGAGACAGTTGCCTGACCCTAAGGATGACAAAAGGGTGACTGGTTCCCCCTCCACACCATTTAGCTCAGAGGGCTCTTGAGATTTTGCAGTGACACCACACAACCACATCTGAAGTGCCTGTCAGTGGACAGTGGCTCAGTCTCCAAATGTATGCTTTTACAGCTGGGTTCAGAACACCTTTTACAGCACATCAGAACCCTAATGTGAAGCTGTTTGGCCCCCATACACAGCATGTCTGCACATTCAAGCCACAACATGCTGTGAAAAACAGAGCTGCTGCCCTTCTGTGTCCGTCCCCTGCTGGAATTCAGATTGTACAGGCTGGTAGTGAGCCACATCAGTGCTGATCCAGATGACCAAGTAACCATCTGATGGCTCATGTTGACACAAGCAAGGCAGTGGGAATACACAGGAATGGGGAAGGCAAGACTTTCTCTCTGGGTCATAGAGAGATTGCTTCTGGTTGTCCTAAGTCACCAGAGGTCCTAAACCAACTACAATCATATCCTTTAATAAGTCTGTGTAGAGGGTTACACAAACCTCTATTATGTAATTTTATAGGCATTATATATACAACTATACTAGATATTATTCTTGTTATCCTTAAAAATATTTGAGATAAGAAATACATTGTTCAAGCACTAGGAAACTATCTTAATGCTAACCAGCAAACCCCATCTTTCTTCAAAGTATCACCTAATTTGGATTCTCCTTATGTGAAATGCAGGGAACATGTAAAAGTCTGAAGGTGTGTACACATAAATCCCACCTGGAAGATCTGGGTGCGCCAAGTTCCTAGAGCATGAGTGAGGCACAACTTCACCACCTAGATCCACAAGATTAATTGTGGATGAGCAAGCACTGGAGATACTCAAGAACTGTCTGGACACAATCCTATGCAATGTGCTCTAGGATGACCCTGCTTGAGCAGGAAGGCTGGATGCTCTGTTGTCTCTTCCAACCCATCCAGTGTGATTCTGTGATTTACAAAAGCTGAAGCATAACTCCTTATATATGCTACACTGAAGCTAAACGTTCTCCAAGTGCCACTTGGTATCTGAAGGGAACCTAGGTTTGGATTCCAAATATTAAGTCACAAAAACATCTGCCAAACTGCAGCTCTGGGAAAGGAGCCTCCCTATCACAGGACAGGGTTTCAGATCAGACTTCAGAAGTGGACACAAACCCAAACACTGGAAAGTGGAATCTGCTTAACTGCAACTGTTTCATCTGAATGGCTTAGGCTGAAGATAAGTAAAGCTGGTAATATACTAAATCCTACCCTGAAACCTTACCATTTCCTCTGAGCAGGCATTACACACCTCTTTGCTCAGCATCCCAATTAGTTCAGCAGCTATGCAGAAGTCTCTGAAGTTCTGTCCTTGCTAGCAAGCAGTGAGACCAGACAGAGAAATGTTACTGGAGTGACCAGGTTGTGCAGAGGAGCCAAAGGGAAGGTGGCTTTCTCCTTTCAGCTAGGTCTAGCCTGGTTCTGAGAGCTCAACAGCCACAAGTGGCTGGAGGACACGTTTGAATACAGCATCATCCAAAAAGCAATCCAGAAAATGCTCTCCAAGGTGGTCTGAGATTTAACCCAGAGCAGAGCAGATTAGGAAATGTGCATATTTCTCATGGAAACAAAAAGTGCTAAAGCAGCATTATACTACACTTTTACTCACCACAGAGACCATACTAGGCACCTAAACATTTTGCACAGGAACGGTGTCTGTAAGTCACTGGCAATGTCACTGATGCTTCATCTATGCCCAAGTAGAACACACCAGAGCTGAAATGTGAATGCACCTTGATGCTGCAGAAGTCAGTGGAAGTCCTTTGGGAGCAAAATTCTACCTTCAAAGTATTCAATTTCTGTCTATTTTTTTATTAATTACTTGGAAAACAGTTTCCTAAATGAACCTCTTAAAAAACCTTGTAATTTGCCTCTCCGCAGGCTCACTGCAGTGCCTGATGCTCTCCCCACCCCTGATCACGGAGCAGTGTGCCCCTGACCAGCCTAGCGGAGTGGGGGGCACCCCTGCCTCCCCAGCACCGGCAGTACTGCCCTCTAACCAGAAGAAATTTTCCTGTCAAAAACTACCAGAGCCAAGAGAACGAAGGGGGACGCCTTGCCCCCTCCGGACTGTTCAGGCCGCGGGGTGAGGGTGCCGAGGGCCCCTGGGGTGGCGGTGGGATGGATGGGAGGTGCGGCAGCGCCGGGCCGGTTCTGCAGGCGGGGGCG
>VZTN01021909.1:11478-32567 GCA_013400515.1 Erpornis zantholeuca
GGGAGAGGCGCTGAGCCCTGGCCGGGCCCGGAGCTGCCCTGCCGGGAGCCGCTCACGGCTCCGTGCGCCCGCTGTGAGCCATTGCGTAAGGTGCCATGAAGTCACGGCCTGGGTTTGGGGGGGTGGGTTTGAGGTGTCTGTCTGGAACTAGTATTTTATTAGACATTTTAGGCGCATAAAGCATCCCAAGAAAGCCCCGGCTGGGATCAGGATCCCTAACCAGGCTTCTTTGTTCCGGTTACAAGGGCATCTTTCATAACTGTGGCATGCTGCCAGCCTCATCACAAATTATATCGTTCCATCACAAAATGTACGGTAAATCAAGGGTAAAAAAGGAAATAGAGGAAAGATTAATCAATGTAGCACTTACAGCACATCACCTTTCTGTGCAAAACATTTGCAGCCATGAGAATTTACCTACGACTAAGGACAGGCAAAGAAGGAATGTAATTTAATAGAAAAAAAATAGCTAGGACAGCACCTCTCAATCTTCACAGATGCTGGTCTTAACCAGGCATAGCTAGCAGCAGTTGCTACATCTTAAGGGGTTGCTTTCTCTACCAGGTGAGCTTTGATGTAGAATGGTTTAAGTGAGGTAGAATCACCACAGGATGAAGATATATTGAGTTTTGGGAAGATCTGCTGCATAAGAAATGGTCCCCCATATCTTAAAGGTCTTTGACAAACATCCCCAGGTCTGTGTCTAAACCACTTTACCATACAGAGTTGGCTAGCACACGTGATAGGTAATTTGGGTGTTATTTCAAAGATCATAAATAATGCTAAACCTCTGAATCTCGCTGTACTTTGGTGTCCTCACATACAGTATGGAAACTGATACTTTGCAGCTACAACTTCACAAAATGTTAGAAATAGAAATATTGTCAACAAACGACTTTGCACTTCCTAAACTCAAAATAGTCCAGAACTGTGGCATTTTACACTGACTGCACTGAATGCATCATAGCCCACTGGAGATGTGTGCTTTGGGACAGGACTGCTGCCCACAGATATTTCTTGCTCGTGAGAAGCTTTTACTCATGGATTTTATCACTCTGGGAGAAGTGGCCCAAGAGCTATCGTGAATGAAATCATCCAGTAAGGGCAATGCCCAGTGCTGGCATTCCTGCATGCCTTCCCCATTTTAAGACCATGACATGGAGTTGGTTATATTCATGAACATAATTTTCTCCCTCAGCTTGCTATTTCTCCTCTCCACAAATTATTCTGTTTTGGTCAGTATCTTTGCACCAGGAGGAATTGCCTGGGCAACAGGGAATCACTTCACATATATTGTTAGCTAGCAGACAAATTAAAGTGAAGTTCAAAAGCTTCAGCTTTGACAGCTCAAAGCCAAAGAAAGTGCTCCCAAAAAAGGACCAAAAAATGAATGACAGCTCCTGGATTCATGTTTACTTTTTCATCTGAAATTAGCCCTCAGGTGAACTGTGTTTACAGTACATGTAAAGTATTTTGGACTGTAAGCCATCAGGTGTGGTGACCTGCAAGCCCATGTGGCAGCTGAGTGCTCTTGTTCCTTCACGTGCACTGCACTTGCTTTCACCTCTGCGCACTCAGTGTTCTCAAAGAGTGCTCCAGCTAGAACACCATCTGCCTTGCAGCTACAAGGACTATTCACTCACTTAAGCTTGACTGCTTGAGTGCCTCAAGGAGATTTAATTACCCAGCCCACACTTACCTCAACAAGCCTGAGCTGTATCCCCATGGAAGGCACTCCCTGAGCATTAATGACCAGGCATTTCAATAAAGCTTACTGACATGAAAGAAACAAAACACATCTTTGCCCCTGCTCAGACTGAGGAGACCTGCCTGGAAAATCTGTCTCAAGTCACAAGTTGATATAATCATACACTGCAGTCTTAACAGGACGCCGAGGGGAGCAAGTGGACTGCAAAAGTGCCCATGGAAACCAAGTGTGCAGGATAATCTCGGTAACTGAGAAACAACCCAAGTCCTGCTCAGCAGACTTAAGAGTAGGGCCTGCAGGAAAACTAAGTGTGCAGTCCAGAGCAGTTGGTTGTGTTTCTGAAAGCTCACGTTCATTAGTAACCAGCTGACAAACTAGGTTAGCCCTGAGCTTTAAGGAAAGAAACAGCTCATTCTGCTGTGCAGGACTCACCTTTGTCATTTTGTTATGCAATGCCTGTCTTTGTCATTGTGCTGATGTGCTCTAAATTGTGTATTATCGGACCGTGAGTCACGGCAGTATTATTCCCTGGGGTCTGTTGTAATGGCTCCACGGTTTGAATGATGTACCGAAAAAAAGAGAGTTGGTATTTTTCAAATTACAATGTGCTCACTTTTCTAGTATTTATAGCAATGTACTTTCAAAGAGCTCAGTATGCATAATAATTATTTCAATGTAATAAATAAAGCAAAGGCAGGAAGAATGGTCCTGTGGTTAATGTGCCAGACTGGGAGACAGGATATCTTTATTCTATTTTTGACTGCGCCAGATGCTGCCTGGGACCTTAGAGAGATTGTTAAACCCAAATTTCCAAAAAGATGCATCCTCTGCTCCAATTATTAATGTTACACACAGAGACTGGTTCTGGGGGAAAAAAAGGAAAGAAACACATGTTACTCAGAGTTTATTAGTGTAGTGGAAAACATAACAGTCTAATCAAAGGTGAGAGCTAATTATTACTGAAAAAGAAAGAGAAACAGAAAGAAATTGAAGAATGCTATTACTACTTCTGAAAGAAAAAATCAGAAAGAATAAACCATTTCATTTTTTGTAGACACAGTCTTCCTGTCTGCCTTTTTTTTTTTGGTGTGGTGCTTACCCTTCCACTGTTCCTCTGGGACCAGTACTGGCCTTTGTAAAGCAGTGGGTGTCAGGGCTGCAGCTGGTTATTGGTGTCTTCCCAACAAGTTCTTTGCTAAGAAAAGCAAAGAACTGTTATGGGACTATTTTTGTGTGGTTTTTAAAATGCCTTCACATCTTGTTATTTATCCATTTGTCTACTGTGGGGTCTGACAAATTAGTCAAAGGGAAATTCTCAGCTTTTAGCTCTGGCTGTGGAAATTTTTCACAGCCAGAGCTGTGAGAGCCTGAGCTGTGAGAGTTGGAGAAGTGTACCTTCTCACGGCCAGAGGATGGGAAACTGATGAAAGTTTTTGTAAACAATCGGAAATGTTTTGAGAACATCTGTCTCGCCAAGGGTGTTTTTACTTCTGTTATCCTAACAGGTTTCTGTGTAACTGACCAATGGTGTGGGAGAGGTGTTCATGCTGAGACCAATGCTTGTGTCCTGCCTCTAGCAATCTGGGTTATAAAAATAGAGGATTTCTCTTAATAAATCGCTTTTCTCTGAAAAAGTTCATGCTGCATTTTTGCTGTTTCTCGGACTCAACTGCAACAGTCTACTGCTCCCCTTTACATCCAACTGTATTGTATGGGATGCCATTTATGTATGTTATATGCTTGTTCTTGTGTGATCCCTCAACTCTCTTTGTCCACTTCCCAGGTCTGCACTGCTTTAGCTGACTACTGACGAGCTCTTTGTAGCCCCAAGTTCTCCAGTGCCAAGGCTGTGCCTCTTCTACAGTGTCCTGCGAGATGACTCAGGGGACTCTGCTGTCATACCAGGCCTGTATTCCTCTATATATTATTATGTTGTACATCATTATGTTAGTTATAAAAGATGTTATACATCATTATGTTAGTTATAAATATCTCATTCTCCACAGTAGAACTTCTTGTCACTGTCCATATAAAAGCCACAGTGGTGCCATACAAAGTTAAACAAAAATAAAACAATTAGACATAGCTACCTACCCATTAGAGACATTGCTGTTGCAACTAAGTAAAAGAAAGCCACAGACAGGTCAATAAAAATGAGGCCTTGCAAAGTCAGCTCAGTCCTGAGGCCTTGCAAAGTCAGTGCAAAGCCTGTGGCCTCCTGCCAGCAGTGGTGGTATTAGGCTACAGGATGCAAGTAATTGCACATGAGTTCTGCTTGTAACTCTGCTTGTCTTAAAAAAAAAAAAAAAAAAAAAAAGGAAAGCAACACAATAAACTCTCTTGGTCTTAAACCAAATCTTTGTGCTGTGATGCTTTTCCCTTGTTTACATGCACAGGATCAAAATGAGCATGATGCAGATAATATGCTGAGCTACAGGGGAGGGTGTCTATCACTCATCATGACATTATTTAAAAGGTCAAAAAAAAAAAGTAAAAAATCCAGGACTTGCTGTTTCTTGATTGATAAAATATGCTTGGCATCCCTCAGCTTAAGAAAATAAGTGAAATAACTTAAATATCTTTTTCACAGAGACACTGGTATCTATAGACAGATAGAGGATGTAACCATAAATATGTGAACATGTGTCAATGCATGCATGGCCCACCCGAAATCTCTTAAAGGAGCTGGAGCCTCCTATACTTCATAGAACAGAAGGGGCTCAACAGTAACACTCCTCTTAGAGTTAACCAAAACCCACAGATTTAACTTGAAGGTGGAAAAAAAGATGATGAATTGCACATTCAGTGGGTGGAGGGGAGAGGAGTGGAAGGGTAGAGGAAGGGTAAACCATTACTTGTAAGAGCAATGGGGGGAAAAGATAAAAAAATTGTAAATGTAGGCATCTTCATTATTTAAGTGCTGTTCAAAGTTTATTTAAGGCTGTACAGTTTGTTCTTATTTTCAGTAGAAATATTCCATCAAATGGAAAATTATCAGCATCAGACCCACCAAGGTCTGTCAGATGACTTTTGAATAATACACATGTAAATAAAATTACAATGAGTAGAATAACCATATTGATATGTTGGAAATGGAAATTTATACTCATTTTTAGCAGGAGGTGATCTGTGATTTGCCTGAAAATTACTGAAATACTTAAAAATATTGATCCCATTCTATTCTGGCACTAGCAAAAAGAGTGAAACGAAATAAAGAAAAATAATATGTTTTATCTAGTATACTCTAGTATACTCAAGACTAAGAACTTGTTATACCAGCTTCTTCATACCTGCAAGTTAGTTCAGGGGACAAACATCAGCATTATTACTTCACCAGAATAACTCCAAGTTTGTATGGTTTAAAAGATACATTTGAAATGCAGTAAGCTAAACTGGAACAAGTGCTTTTTATTCCATGACAATGGCAGCAACAGAAAGAATTTGTCAGGCTGGAAGTTGATGGGAAGCTCTGTGTAGAATAGCCCTTACAAATTCTTTGTGCAGGAAAGACATATGGTACAGTAGACCATAGTTTAGACCTTAGCTTACATGGAGCCAAGTTAGTAACTAGCTAGTAATGAAGAAAAAGAATATATTCTTAAGCAGAGAAGAATAATACTGAAGAAATTAAAAGTTTAATGAAGAAATCATAGAATCATAAAATGGCTTGGGTTGGAAGGGACCTTACAGATCATCTCATTCCAACCCAAGCCATGGGCAGAGACACCTTCCACTGGACCAGGTTGCTCAAAACCCTGTCCAACCTGGCCTCGAACCATCCTTTCCAGGGATGAGGCATCCACAGCTTCTCTGGGGAGCCTGTTGCAGTGCCTCACCACCATCACAGTAAAGAATTTCTTCCCAATATCTAATCTAAACTGCCCTCAGTTTAAAGTCATTCCTCTGCCCTGCCACTCCATGCCCTTGTAACAAGTTCCTCCCCAGCTTTCTGGTCAGCCCCCTTCAGATACTGGAAGGTGCTATAAGGTCTCCCTGGAGCCTTCTCTTCTCCAGCCTGAGCAGCCCTCTCAGCCTGTCTTCATAAGAAACATTAAGATGAGATTGATTTCCAGAATGTAAATAGTTCTCAAAATGCATGAGGTGCATTTTCATTATTTTGATTCACTTCCCTGTCCCACAGCTAGGTTGCTGGCCAATGTGAGTCCAATATTCTCTGGCTTTGTAATCAATGAGATTGGTGCAAAAGAGGAATCCAAGGCAGGCATAAAATATTGCCATACTTATTTGGTGGCACTCCCTCTGTATTATTGTAAAAAAATGCAGAAAAGCAGAAGTTTCAAGGAGATGTGCTCAGAAAGACTGAAAAGAAGCTTGAGAGAATGGACACACTTGTTAAGGTAAACCATACTCTAGAGCAAGTGTGTAAATATTCTGAAATATGTTTTGAATCAACTACTGGTTTGAATCAACTATATGGTGCCAAGGCACCATATGATTGGAAGTAATGGAGTTCAGTGTATCATTTATCTGTGACTTAGACTTTGCTTACAATACTACAATACTTTGATACCAGAAAAAAATCAAGTGCTATGTACAACACAGAATAAGTTAAAAAAAAATAAACCCACTGAAATACCATTTAATATAACAGAGATGGAGAAGGACTTTTTATAGGAGTATCTAGAGACAGGGGGAATGGCTTCAAACTGTAAGAGAGTAGATTTAGATTATATGTTAGGAGGAAGTTCTTTGCTGTGAACATGGTGAGGCTCTGGAACAAGTTGCCCAGAGAACTTGTAGATGCCCCATCCCAGGAGGTGTTCAGGGCCAGGTTGGATGGGGCTCTGAGCAACTTGGTTTAGTGGAAGGTGTCCCTGCCCATGGCAGGGGGTGTGGATCTAAGGCCCTTTCCAACCCAAAGCATTCTATGATTCTGCAATTCTGTGATTGTGCATACCTTAAAGACCAGCACTCACGGCTCTGCTTGTTTGCAGGGTTTTGGCAGACTAGGATAAAAGGGTCTGCCCTCTGCTGCTCTCTGCCCTGCTGCTGATCAGGAAACACATCCAGCTCGTGCCCCGCTGAGGTTTCTTGCTTTGCTTGAAGTCGTTCCTGCAGGCTGGAAGTCTGCTTCTCAGACACCCGTCTCCAGGGAGCTTACAGAGAGGCAGTGTCATCATCCCCATTTCCCCAGGGCGGAGGAGACAGAGGGACCGGCAGTGGCTTCCGTCGGGGCATCTGGAGAAACAGTGCTGCGACGGGATGTCCTGAGCGCAGGCTGGCGGTGTGTCTGCCCTGGGGAACGCCGTGCTCCCCAAACAGGATCGCGGGAGCCACTGCAGCACCTCGGAGAGCTCCCGGGGCCGGGCCGCGCCCGGAGGCACCGCCTCCGCCGTCCTGTCGGTGCCTCAAGCCGAGCAGCAGTCACCGCTTGGCTGCTGGCTTTCCTCGGCGTTATTTCAAATCGAGCCAATTCATTTTGTTTCGGAACTAGCATTCATTTAAGGTCGCGTTTGTATTTCCACGCCCAGAGAACAAAGGCCGCGGGTGCGATGTCCAAGGAGCTTCTGCCCTCCCCTCCCTTCCCAGGGCAGCGCCGGCCCCGCGGAGCGCGAAGGGAAACCGGCTTTTCCCCCGTCCTGGGTTTCTTCCTCCCTCTTAGGGGAAGCTGGGGTTCGGCGGGAGGAGCAGCGTGTCTCCCCTCGCTTCCCGGGTTCCCGGTGTGTAGAGTCCCAGAGAAGCTGACTGTAGTCGCATCCCCCTCCCTTCTCAGGCTGCTCTATCATATGAGAAATGCTCATGAGGTCTCAGCCTTGACAAACTGCACCTAGGCTAAGCCCCTCTTCAGCTTATCAGAAACCCTGTCCAATCCCAGGAAATAGTGTTGTCTAATGAGCCCTTGTGTTTTAACAAGCAGCCTTGGAAGCTTATTTTTCTCGCCTGAATGACAACCCAAATGGAATAATATTTCTGTTGACAAAACTTCAAAGACAGTTACGAGCTCTAATTATGGCCAGTATTAAAAAAAATTATGACCAAACCCCACTCTCTTACAACCCTGTGGACTATGGTCCAAAGGGAGATCTTTTTGAGCTCTCAGTTCCCAGGAGATAAGGGACTGATGTGTATGTCTCAAATACTGATGACCGGATGGCTGTGGAGCCAGCCAAGGACTGTTAGTAATAACAGACAGGAACTGTTGGTAATAACCAAGGACTGTTGGTACCAGCACACTGTGAGAAAGAACAAGTTTTGGCTGGAGAAGAGGGGCCAGGTGGAGATAGGGCAGCACTTTTCTGTGAGAAAAAGCTGCAACGCAGTACAGCAGAACACAGGAATGACTGGCAGGAAGTAGACATGGTCTGTAAGGTGGGATTGGGACTACCAAAGACTCCTGTAGCCCTCTGACCCATTTTCAGAAAGGGCTGAAAGAACAGAATGCATGATAATTAATTAACACGGAAAATGAGAAAGCAGTCTTTGGGGTGGAGAAACTTGTCAATAAAAAGGTACTCCCAAGCCCAGGTGGTGCCCCCAGAGCCCAGACATATCATCAACTGGACTGACTCAACTGGATCACTGATTATCAACGGGATTGATACTGAAAAGAGGACTGATGATGCTTTTTCATCTCTCTTTTCCTTTTTCTTCTCCTCTCTTTTTCTCTTTTCAAGATTAATCTTTCTCTTTTTAGTTAACCTCTTCAATTTTCCTTTTCCCTCCCACTCTGCCTCTTTATCCAAAATGCACTACCATGTGCTTAATTTTTCTTCTCTCTTCACCCTATGCCTCTACCTAAAATCCAGTGCCATGTGCATATGTAGGAGGTCTGGAACTAACACACCAATTTCCACATGGGATGTGTAATTTGCTAATAAAACTCTGTTTGTGGACCCTCGGACTTTTGTCCAATGAGCATTTTCGAAGGTGAAGTGCTTTCTTCCCCTTGAGGGAGGGCTGTCACACGGTGCCCTGTTGCCAGTCACCTTCCCCTTCAGAGGCAGGTCCTTGTTCCCAGACGCACCGCCAAGCCACCACTTGCTCCTTGTTGTCTGGCGCCCTCTCCTGCTGAGAGACGCTTCCTCTTGGAAGCCGAAGGTTTCACCCGAATTCAGCTGGTCCAGGCAGCGCACAGGGATGAGCCATGGGCTGCTGAGGGACCCTGTACACTGGGGCTCTGCACAGGCTTTTGCTCTCAGTGTGCTTCTGTCGAAAAAAGGCCGAGTTAATCAGGTCGTTCTGCCTTCCCCAATTCTACCACCATCATAGTGAGAAGGAATCTCATCACAGTACTTTCTGGGGTTTTGGATACCTCAAATTGCATTACTCGTATCTCACAACCTTAATCATAGGGAAAGGAGCTGTAACTTGATTCATGTCAGAGCACAGTGGATGCAGGGGAATAATGACTGAAATCAGCTGGGAGGCCAGAACCATAGTTTGAGATTCATGTAACAAGAAAAAAAAGTCTGTACTTGGACATGCCTTAAAATGAAGGGGGGGAAGGGCTAAATTTTAGACCTTTTGCTGAAATAATATGGTTCTTTACTCTGTGTATATTCAAGTTAACTGCTACACATATGCAGATTAACCTCACGGTATGCTCATACACATACTGGCAATTCCTATTCTTTCAGTGTTTATAGATACGCTGTTAACATTGAACAAATGGAATAAACATTGTGTATGCAAAATATGTTTAAGAACACAGTAAAAGAAATAGTACCAGCAGCCAAAGTGCTCTATTCATGCATTACTCACTCAGAAAAGGGCAAGACCTCTATATTAAAATAGCAACATGATATGCTTTCTTGGGCACGCATGCCTGAAGGTAAAGGGTGAGCCACTATTAATGTAGCTCAAAAGTGTGTGAACTGCAAAAATAGCTCACAGGCTCTCTAAGGTATGTCAGATGCTGAGCACTGTAGAACCAGTGCTGTGCAAGGAAGTACATCACAATGGAACTGGCCTAGTTGAAGTCTTAATACTACTGCTAAGATGGAAAGGTTCAACATAAAATTCAAGTGCTTTTATTGGAAGTACAAGCAATACACTTTATCTGTCCCACTTTACTCAGGACAAGAACCCCAATTGTGGGTTATAAATGCCTGAAGTTAGGCCTTCGAAAGGACTGCTTAAAATAATGGGATAAAGTGATCCCACATATCCCATTTTAGCTGTTCAACCTGTAAAAGAAAATCAAAGCTGTATTTGTTTTGTTTTAGTGTGTATATGTTTCATTTTTGCACTTCAGGCACTTTACATTACACTAAAGATAAATTTAGTGCTGGAATAAACACCTTCTGGAGTAAGTGTGAATGCCAAGGAGCAACGTGCACTGAGTATCTGGTGAACCTGCTCCAGGTCTCTTTCAGACTAGTCAAAGTCTAGTGTAAGCCTAGGGGAAAAAAAAAGAAATTGAAGAAATGTTGCTTTGAGGTACCTTGCACATCCAAAAGGTGGGCTAACCCCATTCCTACTGTAAACATGAGCAGGCTGAGGGAGGCCTGTAGTGTGCTGGGCAGTGCTTGCCTGTTGTTGATGCTTCCTGCGTGCAGACTGAAATCAGATTAGCTGCACAGGATCTCAAGTGAGCTAATTATATTTTTAATTTTAAAGACTCACTCCGAGTGCTGCACTGTCAGCATGGAGATGTTCTGAATGCTGCTCTGGGTATGCACGGCTCCACAATTATAACCATGGTGTATGACTGGATAATAATAATCCTGAGTTTTCTGACATTTGCCCTCTCTCTCCCTTGAAATCCTGCAGACTGCACTGATGTTTGGTTAGTGCATTCAAAAGGAGTCAGGTCTCAAAGCCTCTTCAGGAACTGGAAAAATCCTATGACCCACAATCAAATTAATGTCAGTGTCTCTTTTAAGGGGTGGATATTGAAAGAAAGGAAACTGGCAAGAATACATGCTATTTTTTGTGAAACAATAATCCAGTGATCTTCTGGATTGTTTGTCTGAAGAAGATCCCACCTGCCTTTTTCTGAACAGGTGGTCTATAGCAGACAGCTACCACAACAGTGACCATGCTGGTCTGCCTACCACTCATGACCTGGCTCTCAGCTGGCTCCTCATCCATCCTGAGACAGAACTCATGCATTCCTGCTGCTCTTGCCACAAAGGGCAGCTCCTCCCCATCGCTGTCCTTCCTAAAGAGCCTGTATCCATCCATTGCAGCACTCCAGCTGTGTGAGCTATCCCACCAGGTCTCTGTGATCCTGATGAGATCACAGCCTTTGAACTGCAAACAGACCTAATTCCTCCTGCTTCTTCCCCACACTTTCTGCAGACTGGCATTGAGATGCTGATTTCAGAGAAAATAAGGTATCTGCCCCACCATGCTGGCTTGTAGGGCCTGCTTTATTTGTATGAACAGACCTGGAGGGAGTCCACTGCAACTCTCCTCCATTAAGAGGTTTCTCCTGCCAACATCACCTTGCACACTCTTGACTACTAACTTGGCCCACCATTTCCGCACATGGTTGCAGGATGTCCTGCCCCTCTCCACATCATTCCTAACTGGCCTGGTAGTCAGATTGGTTGGGCTCTGATCAGTCACTTGGTAGTTACCACATGACTACTTAGGGTTACTTCAGCAGGAGCTTGGGTATGGGGAAATAGCATCTGCTTTTACATGCAGAACAGTTATTTCCCATCAACGCAAAAGCATGAAGTGGCAGGACATAACCTGCTATAATGTCTCATAACCTGTCTCATTTTTTATTTCCAAATCTGCACGTGTTGCTAATTGTTGTGTGTTATTTGGCAACACAGGAACCCACTTCTGTCATATATTATTAAAGAAGAGACTATTAATATTAGCTAGAAAGTCATTGATAGCATTGCACATGTAAGAAATAGAAAAACATATTAATTCAGCCTGGTATTTCTCTAAATCTTTGCAGAGGTCTAGTTCAAGGCAGCTCTCTGGGTCATTTTCCACATTAAGGCTTTCTGCAGGCTCTGGACTAGTGCCACGAGTTGAACTCAATATTCCATTTTAAATAAACTTATTTGTAAAATTCCAGCCATATTTTTCTATTTATTTCCATATAAATAAATTACTTTTCTTAATGTCACCAAAGGACAAGGCAAAAAAAGTGTTTGAAGGTGGGGGTAGCAGAGAACTGGAATTTTATCACAGAAATGGAGGTAACAGAAGCCAACACCAAACTGAATCACTAAGACTTAATCAGTCCCATCAACACAATTTCTTGGGAAAGCCAAATAACAAAATACATGCTCCTCCAAAGTAGGGGAAATGCTTGACAACTCTCATGTGGCAGGACAGGAGTATAGTAGTGGAGGCTTCCTGCTTCTTATGCCATAGCCTATGATTTCTACAAAAATCTCTTTGTACCTTGGGATGTTCTGCTCAGCAGATCAGTTAAACATACCTCATCACAGATATCTCATCTTGAACCATGTAGCCAACTGTGCTCTTACAGCAAAATCCCACTTGAATGAAAGAAGGTACAAGGAATCTACCTCTACCTCTAATTCCCTAGTTTAGCAGGTATAAGGTTTAAAGCAAAAATTGACCTTGAAGAACCTAACCAGCAAGGCAATAGTGAGCCAAAGGCAGGTTTCTACATATATGTCTTCTCAATCAGGCAGATTGCAAATATAAAAGAAAGTCAAAAAGAAACAAGGAACCAGCAGAAGGCACATATATATTTATATACTGTCAGCCTCAGGAGCTAACAGAAGTAACAGAAAAAAATGTCAAAAAATAAGCTAGCTCTGATAATCACATTTAAATCTCCTCACTCTTTATTGCAGCTAAGGAAGCACTCAAGGGAGGGGTCAAGAATGTTTGCAGTAATTAACAGCAGAAATTACATCAGAAGAGATCTTAATCATATCCTTAAATCATCTAAATCTCATAACAGAGTTTCTTAGAACTACTTTTGGGAATGAAAAGAAGCCCTTCTGTGGAATTTATTACACCAGTATTTCACTTGCAGAACTGAAGCAGACATCCAACAGCTCACATGGGATTTTATAGCTACCCTTGAAGGATGTCATGAGCACATGTTCCAACTGAAGCACCTGGCTCAGGAGCACATTTGTCAAGGCCACTATCTGAAAGCAGAGAAAGTCAGCAGAACTGTGCACTTCAAGTACTCTTTCTACTGCTCAGAATACACAGACAACAGGTAATTGCACGATTCTGTCTTTCCCTAGGGATTAAGATGCAGGTTGCTCAGAAGACAAGCTTTGCAACACTAAGCTTCTCCCAGAAACCCCTGGAGTGCTTTGTGCTGGGCTTTTATGTACCATAACAACTAACAAGCCAGGAACAGAGCTTGGGAAAAGCATAAAGTGAAAACTGAGACTGAACATCAAGAACAGTAAGTCTTCTTATTAATCTATAGGATATGGCTCAACAGTAATTCATACGAAGCCTCAATTATTTAACTTGCAACTTTATTTCAGTGTAAGTCATTGGTATAAAGTTTAGTATCTAATTATACAGATACTGGGGACTTTCAGGGAAGCTTATTTTGTCCTTTTCAGTGTCTTTTGCCATTTGGTCCTCAGGCATGTTTCAAGAGGACTAATACTATATGTGTACCTTAAATTTCTGTACAAAAGCACTTCAAGTCTTTGTTTTGTTCTTCTGAATAGGATGCCCAGAACATGCATATTATAGACAATATCATGGTTATGGAAATGTTTCCCCTCTTTAAACTAAGGCAGTTAAAACCCCAGAAATATCAACTGAGTAATTTGGAAGAGTAAAAAGGTTTCCTCAGTGCTCATTTATTCTTTGAGCAAGTAAGACACACCCTCTTGGAATTACCAGATTTGACTGCTGTCTGCATTGAAAAGACAAAGATTGTCAAAGACAGCATTTAATTATGTACATTTGATAATGCCACTAACTCATCCACTTTTGAATAAGAACTCATCAACATTAAGAACTGTGTAAACCCACATGCAAAAATTGCCATAGAATTTAAAAAATAGAACCAAATTGGCAAGTTTTTGGAAAGGATATTTAAATGTTTAAAAAAAATTCTATTAAAATGAGCACTTCAAGTAACTTAAATATCTTTAGCAAACATGTCCAGCAAGAGACTCTGTAAAAGAAATTGTTCTTAGAACAAAAAGCCAACAAATGGCTATTTAGCCACTAATTTTTCAACACAGTGGTGGGTCTGTGTGAAACAATTTGTAATCTAAACAAAGCAAGTCCATTACAATGTTAAAAAACATACATTAAGCGGGACTGATTAACTATTGCATTTCTGTATTTACAAAAGTGCTTAGCATAACAAAATTGCCTAAAAAAATATAAACTTTACCAATACCATTTGGTTCTATGTGTGCTCCTAGACCTGCACTTGGAAAAAATAGTATTTACATTGTTAGATTTAGATAAGTTTCCTATCATTTTTAAAGAAATTTAACGAAACTTCCCCCCCAAAATGGACACCTGTCTAAGTCAATGCATTTCATCTGGCTCATTACAGAGCAGGAGCCAATCCTTGAGTGCTGAGCAGTACAAACAATTCTAGCCATTATCTGTGGCATTAGACCCCAAAACTGGCTGCCGACAAATTGGGCAAGTGGAATTTTCAGAAAGCCAGCGATCAATACAATGAATATGAAACTCATGCATACAAGGTAACTGCCTTAGTTTATTCCCTGTTGCATATTCATTAATGCAAACACTGCACGTTTTACTCCATTCATTTTCGGCATGAATATCCCCATAGTTCCGTGTAGAAAGATTGTCAATCTGCTCTTTGGTTAAACCTCTTAAACGATCATCCTCATCATCTTCATTCAGCAGGAAGAAGTGGGCGAGTCGAAGGATGGGCAGTGTTCCATTCTCCACTAGGTTGTTTGCATCTTGAGACTGCCTGTTATCTTGGTTCTCATGATTGCGCCCAGAGCGTTGACTACCACCCCTCTGTCCATTTCTTCCTCTGCTGCCTTCCACCGCATGTCCATTTCTAGACGAAACCTCACTTGGGTCACTGCTGTTTGCTGAGCTTGAGTTATTCAGTGCATCTGCTGAGTGATGACTGCCTCTTTGTACTTCTGAATTAGATTCAGTTTCCATTAAAGAACTCAGTTCTCCAAACCCTGTCATTATCTGTCTAAGGATTGATCGAAGAGCTACTGATGAAGGTTCCCCAAGCCCAGTTTCCGAAATGCGACGAAGAGGTATCCGTATAGTGCTAACGTAGGTCCGAATACCCGCGCGTTCTGATCGCGATATCGTGCGCCGAAACCCCCCGCTGTCACTTTCAAAGGTAACGGTGTTTTCTGACATTCCTACCCTAGAGCGAGTTCTACTGGCAATGCTGTCCCGGTCTCTGTTTTCTCCAGGACGAATTCTTCTCACCTGAAGATCTAGTGTGATTGTTGGATGCCTTCTGACAGCAGCTACTGGCCTGCTAGATTCTTCCTGTTCTAAAGTTATTCCTAAGGACGGGGCCACAACAGAAGGCTGAGAAGCCTGAGCGTTACCTCTTGCTTGCTCTTCAGTAGGCTGTGGAGAAGCCTGAGTTGTTTGTCTCCTACTTCTATTGACCTGCTGTGCATTTCTATCCTGTCTCTGACCACGTTCCTCAGAACGAGCAGTTTCACCTTGCCTTTGCAGCGGGGAACGGCTTCGACTACTTAAGGTAGACCTCAGCCGCAAAATTTCTAGTCTTTGGTTTGTATTCATCTGGAGATTAGTTCTAGCTCTACCTCTTCTAACTCCTGCAGAAGTACCTCTTTCTGGCATTTCTCTTGGTTCACTAGCAGCCACAGAATTATTTCGTGTAGTATTATTTCTCTGGCCTGTCGGCTCCCTCGTTCTACTCCTGAGCCTCCCTGAGACTGCATGAGAGACTATTTCTGACCTTAGTGCCACGGCACGTCTTAAAAGCCTGGTCCTTGCAGCTTCGTTGTTTGCCTCTCTCGCAGCCATGCTCCTTGTTCGTGGGGCTGCTGAACTGGCAACTAGCTGACGTCTTCTTTCTACATACAGTCTGGTAGCATCTATATCAACGTACTCCTCCCCAGCTGTTTCAAAACTATTATGATCGTGATTTATATTGATTTCAAGACTAAAGCGGAACTCCCCACTGTTTGGATTTGTTCGACTCACAGCTCTCCAGGTTTGGTTCCCACTCTGTCCACTGCGAGTTGCATTTCCCGTGCGACGAAATGTGTTAAGCCATTCCAGCAAAGAGTCACCATTTGAGTTTTCCCCAAGAACTTCAGAATCTGAGAGAAACAAAGAATTGCAAGCATTCATACAACTGCATGCTCTCCATACTGCAATGCACTCCAAATCCTCTTCACTTGCTGGGCTCCAACTTCAGACACGATACAGTAGCAGGACACCTATCTTGCTATGCTGATGTATAAAAATATGCTCTATGTAAAAATGTCAGCAAAACTCACCAATTTAACCTAGAATTTTTGTCTCACCAGCAGACTCACAGAGAAATTAATTTGCCCAGATGGCCTCTTCTGAGCCAGTGTTCAGATTCAGGTAGTCCAAAGATACTGGTATTTGTCCAATACCTGCCCCTTGCTGAAGTTGTAAGTTTGGGAATATTCTAAGAACTCATTTTGATACCGTGGGGAAAAGAAAAGTAAGTCTTCTTTTGGAAAACATTTTTAAAACTTGTTTCCTATAAGCAGTATGATAAATGATCACAGAATCATTAAGGTTGGAAGGGACTTCTGGAGAAAATCTAGTTCAACTCCCCTGCCAAGGCAGGGTCACCTAGAGCAGCTTACACAGGAATGTGTCTGGGTGGGATGTGCTGTTTTAACAGATTTTCTCCTTTTATGCAAATATACTCTTTTCCTATTACAACACTCACAGCTCTAATTTCAAACCTCCTCCAACTACACGCTCAAGAACAGATACAAGTGTTGTGGTTAGAGCTAACTCTGTGTATAAAGCAGGCCAATTGTCATGACCACAGTGAAGACTTTCCCTTGAAGAGATCAGATTAAGTTCTTCCTCCTTCATCATCTCTCTATGTCCAGGAAACCTCCAAGAACTTTGGTATCTTAATTTCTGAGCTGCCGATTTTTCTCCTAAATCTGACTAGAACTGGCCAGAAATTATTAAGCCAGTATTTCCAGGTAATTGAAGTGCATAAACCACAAGCCTCACTTGAATAAAACAAATGGAAATGAAACAACAAAAGTGGCAAAACAGCAGAGATATCAACTGTTTTCCAATTAACTTCTTTCCAACTGCCCTAATACATGATAAAAACCTCTAAGAACTGAAAAATTAGCATTTTTTATGCTATTACATTTACTAACAAAGGAAAATGAGGGAAAAAGGAGCAAGTAATTTGTGATTAACATAAACGATTTTTCATTAAGTATTTCAAGTTTGATTTGGCATCATTAGGAAATCTCTCTGACTTTTAAACAATACCTAGAGGCACAATGAAAAAAGAGCAAGAGAAATTAGTCTCTCTTAAATATCTTTACAGAACTGTACTTATGCACCACATACTATGTGTCTACACATATGAATGAAGAATGTTTACCTCCAACAGTTCTACCTTCACCTTCTCTGTTATCCAGATCAGACTGTGATGTCAGACGCTCCTTAGCCCCCTCCAAACGTTGCTGCAACTCTTCTGCTGTTATTTCTCCTGAATTAATTTACATTTTGATAACACTGTTAGATAAGACATTATTACTGCCTCAACACAGCCATGCAGAAATAACATTTTCTATCTTAAATGAAAATCTTCTGAAGACAGATAAAACTGATGAAACCAGAAAGAAAACAGCACTAATGTCAGATTATAATGCAGATATCAAGAGGAAGTAGGTAGTAGGGTGGAAGAAAAATGTGCTGAATGTGTCAAGAGTATGCCAGCTTCCAGTAACAATTTAGAGGCCCCCAAAATTGCCACTTATCAACAGATATACTTTAATGAACCGAATGTTAATTATCTGTGTTTGGACATTCAAATGCAGCATCTCTGTATACCCATTAAGTGTTATACTGTTGTTCCATATGGAGGTTTTTTTCATTTCTACGAAGCCACAGAAGTTAGGGTGAGTCACTACCACATGTAGTGCCTAACAGCAGGAGCGTTACTCCACCTTACACCTCTTCTACTGAAGGTATGCACATCTTACCAGGAGTGCCAAGCAGGTTTCGGTCCCTCATTAGCCTGTAGTCCTCCTCGTTGAGTTCGTTAATGAACTGGTAATAGGCCTCCTCCCTGCTGAGGCGCTCCAGCTGCCGCTGTCTCTCACCTTCACCGTGGCTGTGCTCTCCTGAAGGTGCCTGTTCATTGCCATTTCCTGCACGGTGTCGGGACCGATCCATAATGATAGTGCCCGGCTGTCCTGGACAAAACCAGAAGATTAGACTGCACAGGTATTACAGGAAGAATTTACCTAATTTGCAGTAAAACGTTCCCAGCGTTTTCAAATGAATTATCTTATTAATAGCTAAAGATGATTAAGGTGAACCAAGCTCCACTTTACGTGTTATTTGCAAAGACAACAGTGTAATTTATTATGCAAATATATAAACATTTCTAAGCTTGCTGAAAAATAGTTTCAAGCCCCCTTCCTTGCTGAAAGGGCATATTGGTTGGTATGGCAACTTTAAAATAAAAATAACAGATAATAATTGCAATAACAGATTTTTTTTTTTGGCTAAATAAGGATATTCTAGAAAGTTAAAGGAATTAACATAAAATTTATGTTCTTTCTCCCAAGTAAAATAAAACAGCAGTGTGGAGTATTTTAAAAGCTTACATGATTTTCTAATTATTGGACTGCAATTACCCAATGTAGACTTGTGACAACCCCAACATAAGACTACATTTAGTATTTCCATCAGTAATATCCCCCACATAGCATACAGCCTACAGATTTATTTTTGGTGGAATGATTCTTCTGACATTCTTACATTATTTGCATGTTTTCCTTGCATTCTCTAATCCAAAGATCAGCTAGCAAAGGGATACCCATCTCTAGAAAATGGGTGTAAAAGAGATGGGCCGTACTTGAGCCACTTCTTCTTCATCACTTACCAAATATTGAACCAGTGAGACCACACTGTTAGAAGGCAAGAATAACCTTCCAGTGTCAAAGAGGCATCATCTCCATTGATTTTTGTGTCATTACCACCTCCCTCTGGTTAGGAATCAATCCGGGGCCAATCAGCCCTCAGACCACTCCTCAACTTTTCTATCTTCTGAAGGAAACCTGTTCTTCCACTCTCTATTTGAAAAAGGATAAAGTGTCCTTTCAACTGAGCTGCCTGTTTAACAAAAGGCATCTGGTAACACCTGCTGAGTTGGACACCTGACAAGAGACCACTTCTCTAAAGAGATCATCAGGCTAAAAAGCCCCAATCACACTGCACCATTCTGCTTGCTTTCTTTTTTGTTTGCTTTTTGTCAGTTCGAATACACGTAAAAGTCACTTCAAGTTTAAGTTATGGGGAAAACACAGAAAACAGCATTCTAAGCACACTCCTGATCAGTAATTAGTCTTCACATGACAGGTGACGAGACAACAAACAGACCAAACCAACTGACTATTAGACATACTGTAAAATAAGAGCAAGTCTTTATCAGTACTGCAAACAGATACAAAAAATGAGAAAATGTATTTGTCAACAGCAGAAGCTGGCATACATTTAATATACCTTTCTTACGTTCTTTGTGGGATCCATTCTGATGTATCCTTGGTTTCATTATTTCCACCTCATGCTACTTCCCCCCACCAGCCCCTGCCAACTGCACTTCTAAACACTTCCAAATCAATCATCTTCCTCCTGTGTCTAACACTACATTTTGATGCACTTAAAATCTTCTCTCCCAGCTCTAACTCAGAAGAAATTAAATCTGAGTATCTTCCCTTCAAGACATTTTCCATTCCCATTTTTTTTAAAAAAATCAATGTAGCCCTCTTGGCTCAGCCTCACAAGCTGCAGGTAACTGCTGGCTTCAATTTCCCACGAGGGCTATGTTCAAATCAGGTCACTTCTCATATCACACTTCTAAACGCAAATTTCTCATCCAGCTCTTCCTCTTACTATCCCGTTTCCTCATAACAAAAGCAGTTCCCACCCAACCCCCCAGCCCCTCGGTTAGCACGGTCATTACCTTGATTACACCCATCATGACTATTACCATGAAATCCCCAATCCATACTGCACTGAATACTGAAGTACCTCTGGCCCAGGTGACTTACAACTTGACACAGGTGCAGCCGGGAGGGGCAGGGGGAAAGAGGATTGATAAAATTAATTCTGCTTCACTTGAGATTGTTTTTAGACAAATGCCTTAACACACGTATCTGCTTGCCCGACAAGGACCATACTAAGTTAACCGACTTCCCAGGTACATCACTGTATTGCTGCACAGAAGAAGAATGCGATGTGTATTCTTAAGAAGTCCATCACATTTAGTCCCCCTCAATCTAAATTTAAAGTGTTGTTCAAGAGAGGTTCTTTAGTTTTCAGTTATCATCCACAGAAAATCTGGAAATCTCTCCGATTTTGTGGGTAGTTAGGGGGGAAAAAAATACTCTTTTGTTGACAACTGTATGGTAGGATGATTAGTCACACTCCTTAAATGACTCACTTAGAAACAGTAAGAAGTGTGAAGTGCTCGGTTGTCCCATCTGTTTAACATAACTCCATGGATGACAAGTACTATATCTATTTATCAAATGCCATCAAAACGAAGTATTTTGACACCTAAAATGTTTTAGAGTTGTGAAAACTGAAGGATATTAACTGCATCACAAAGGAGGTACTTTGCACTAGAATATTTCAGAGTATTTAGAAGTTGAAGGGTATTAACTACTAAGATGCAAAAAACTGAAATGGAAATCCAGTTATGACTCGGATTACTCTTCATTTGCAAAGAGACAAGGGCCAACATGCCAACAGCTTATGTTTTCTAGAATTTTCCACCTAAGACTTACTCCATTAGTTCTTCATTCATGGTTACTCTGGCCTATTTTTTAAAGTTTACGACTATTTTTAAATATATACCTCATGCTTTATAGCTTTTAGCCTGTTTCCCCGAAGTACGACCCCCGGTTTAATTAGGTACTCATTTTCTGAAAGACTACCACCTGATTGCAAGGCGACTACGGACTTTAACTGAGGAAGCGTCCCCGAGCCAGAGAGCTATTTAGCATTTCTGTCACACCGCAGCCTCCAGGCAGGATGATCTCACCGACTTCGGGAATAAAAAAAATTTAATAAAATAAAAACAACCCCCAAACCAAACCCAGAAACCCCCACGCATGAAGCCTGAGGAAGGAGGGGGGAAAGAGAGAAAAAGGAAGAGTCAGAGGGTAATGGAGACGCAGCCCCCGGGACACCCAGAGGGACCAAGCCGAAGGCCTGAGACTGGCCGCCCGCCCCCACCCCCGCCCCA
>VZTN01021909.1:32901-51189 GCA_013400515.1 Erpornis zantholeuca
CGGCGGCAGCAGGAGCCGCCTCCGCCGGGACACCGACCCTGGGTGTGCGAGCAGGGCGCGCTCCAGCTCCAATTGCGGTCCGGGTACCAGCTCCAGCACCGATTGCGGTCCGGGCGGCTGCCAGCGCCGCCGGCGCAGGTTCCGCTCGCGAGAGAGTGGGCGGGGCCCACCGCGAGCCTCGCCCCCTCGCGCGCACGCGTGTTGGCACCTTGTATTAACTTACATAAGGAGCGAGGTTACAGAGCCATTTATTCCTCTGGTCTTTCCTTCCCACGCCTCCTACGGTTTTCAGTGGGACACTTTTCCTTTTTCCGTGACTTTGCCTCCCTTTCTTTTCTTTTTGTTTACGTTTCCTTCTACAGGAATCTCCCATTGAACTTTTTCTAAAACGTTCAAAAAACAATTGCTCGGTGCCGTCGCCTGTCTCAAGCCGGGATTTTAGCAACTTCCATCCGCAGAGCCTCAGGCAGAAGTTCTCCCACGGGAGATGCGGAACCTCTCACAAGCCTTGGCGCTTTCCAGCTGCGGATGCACCGGGGGCACCCTCCAGCTCGCTGTCCCGGAGCTGCCCGTGCGGATTTGTCTCCACACGTGCTGTCACAGCGGAGCGCGTTTCACCTCTTGCACAAACTCTCCGAATCGGCAAAATGAGGGCATTCCGCCAGGAGGGTGCTTCTGTGTAAAAGTACCTCCTCCTTCTCACATCCAAACTGCTCTTGTGTTCAAACTGGCTTGCAGAAATAAACAGAGTTTGGGTGTTTTCCGTGCAACTGGAACACCCATGCGAAGGAACACCATCAGTAATGAATGAGGTGCTAGGAAGGGCTCGGGGCCTTAGACGATACTTTCACAACACACCCAGGATTTCTTTATTCTGCGTAAGGGAAAGAGTTTCCACAAGTGTTATGTTTGGGTCTGGTGGTAGTTGACATTCCTGTTCTGCCATTAGGTGGTTTCCATGAGACAGACTCATGGTTGGGACACATTCTTAAGTAACCGAGGCCAGATCAGGAACTACTCCTTGCCCACTGCATTCAAAAATGGTAACTTCTCTGTTTTTATGTGCCTTGCCACAGTATAAATAATTCGTATTCTATTATGATTCACCTTGCCTGAAGCAGTTAAAATATGTCCTTCCTGAAGATCAATTTTACTTTCATAATAAAAGTCAGAATATATACATACATACATACACACACACACACACATATATATATAAAAAATAGTGCCTGGATCCCTTGAAAATTCAGTTTCTTCCCACAACCGCTTTTGGTCCTGTTTTTTTAAATATTTTCCTCGCACAGTCTGCTTTTAGTAATCATTGTTCCCCAGTCAAACACAGCTTCTCTCGTATCAAGCCCACATACACACTGTTCATCCAGAAGGAAGTTACGATTTAGATGGGTGAATACATGCATATTTCTGTACCAAAACCTGACACTGAATTAGTTTATTTTCCGCTGACTTGTTCTCCAATGCAGAATTTGGTGTTCATGTCCTGTTCATAGTGATATTTCACAACAGCACGCTATAACTAAGTAAAGTGCTTGTTCATTTTATGCTGTGTTGTTAATACAAAATGACAGGAGTAGATCTTTCTTAGAATATTATTGCATTGTAGCAGTGCTTTCCACAGTGACTCTCTTTGCAACTATAATAAAAATAGCCTGTGGAGGGCAGCAAACCTCAGGCAATTATTAGGTTTTGTAATCTGAGAACTTGGATTTAGTTTGATTGTTCAGTCTTCTAGGTTCTTTAGAAAGTATCTCTATTGTACTGTATTGCATTTTATTGTTTGATATAAGTAAGGCAGGGCCTCATAATTAGGCTTTTTAAATTGGATCTTAGTATGTCCAGGTGACACCAAAAGGGTGACATGAAGTTGGTTTGCTTGGGAGGAACGTGGACAGGCTGGAGGAATGGGACATCAGCAACCCCATGAAGTTCAACGAAGACAAATTCAGTCCTCCATCTAGGAGTGACCAGCCCCCTGGGACAGTCCTGAATGAGGGCTGTACTGACTGTCTCTGCTGGAAATGTTGGAGCATCCTGGTGGCAGTGGTTAAAGAAGATCAAGATTTGACCCTAGCAGCCATTAGGCTGAGAAAGGATCTTATCAATGTATATAATATGTCAAAAGGATGGGGCCAGGCTTTTTTTGGTGGTGCCAAGCAATAGAACAATGGGCAATGGGCAGAAACGGGTGCACAGGACACTCCACCTGAGCACGAGGAAGAAATTCTTTACCATGAAGATGACTGAGCACTGGAACAGGCTGCTGAGAGATGTTGTGGAGTCTCCTTCCCTGGAGATATTCAAAAAGTTGTCAGGACACAACCCTGGTTAATGTGCTCTAGGGGACCCTGCTTGAGCTGGGAGGTTGGATCAGATGATCCACTGTGGTCCCTCCAACCTGGCCCATTATGTGATCCTGTGAACACAGGAAAATGATTATCAGGACATGACTGGGAAGTGATTACTTCCCTTGACATGGCTCTTGTTTTCCTGCACATGGAATATGATGCCCAGTTTGGGGGTCTCCAGTAGAGCAATCCTGATATAGAAAATTCCTGATGAATTGGTATGAGTTCTGCTGAGAGCACTGAGAGGCTGCAGCACTTGTGAGAGAGGCTGTGGGCCCTGGGACTTCTTGAAGCTGGAAGAATGGGCAGCCTGCCAGTACTGACAAGGAGCTTACTGGAAAGACAGAGGCACGATTTGTATTGGCATAAGGACATAAAATTTCACCCAGAGGATAGTCAGGTCCAGAGAGCCTATAGAATCTCCCTACATACAGGCTTGAGTGGACAAACCCTCAAGCAACCTGAATTTAAGATTAGCCCTGCTCTGAGCAGGATATTGTCCTAGATATCAACCAGAGGTCCCTTCCAACCTGAATATTTCTATGATTATATGAAATAATATGAAGTAATGTTTAATTTCAGGGTTTCTTTCCCCTCAGGCAGGGCTCTTCTCAGTAACAAAAGTAACCATGAGTTCATAGTCTGAATTTTCAAGGTTTGTAGAGGCAGAATCATAGAATCACTTAGTTTGGAAAAGACTTTTAAAATCCAGTCCAAACCATTAACCCAGCACTACCAAGTCCAACACTAAACCATGTCCTCAAGTGCCACATCTGCATGTCTTTTTAAATACCTCCAGGGATGGTGACAACTGAATCTCTGTCAGGAACATAACATAGGCTGATTTTTAGTGTGGGTGGTCCCAAGTCTGGCAAACAGATGTTTCACTAAATGCAAGCACGACTCTCCTATACAGCACCTGGATCAAAAGGGCTGATACATGTTTGTTAGTAACTTGCTCTCCAGCCACAATCTTGGATGCTTTGTTAGATCAATTTGATCAACTTTATGGTAAAATATAGTTGAGTGGAAAATAAAAAAAAACAACACAAACCCAGCACATTGCTTTACACAGAGAACTGTTTGCAGAATCAGCACTCTACTTATCAGCATTAAGTAAACTGCGTTTTTAAGTGCTGCCAGTATTCAGGTCACTCATCTGCATGTAAAAACCTGCAAGGTTTCTGAAAAATATTCAGACTGGGCAGGTATGACAGTTTTTCTTTTCATACAGAAAAGAAAAAAGCATCACCACTTGCCTTCAGCTTTTCCTGGGCTAAACAAAAAATGGAAGATGTATAGGACTTAACAGGACTGGCACTTTTTCAGTCAATACCAAGCTGGGAACATCTCAGTCACACTGCTAAGGAATGTCCCTTTGGGGGTATGGGAAACTTTTAGCAGGTAGCTACTGTTACATGAAAAGTTTTCTGAAAAGCAAAAGTATATTCAAATGTGGCAAATTAGTAAGTGGAGTGAGCAGATGTGGAGGCAGATAACCTTGCCAGGCCTCTCCTTTGGAGAGGGGTCCCTTGAGTGAGCTGTGTTAAACTTATCTCAATGTCCCTTGGAAAGCCTCCCTTGGAAGAAATAGACCCTATAGTTACAACAAGATCCCATAATGCTCTTGGGACCCTATGTAGATTCTTTGTAACCCATTGGTTTTTGCCCTTTGAAACCACTCCCTGTTTTCCCCATAAAACCCCTGCATCTAACCCTGGACCACAGGGAGCTTTGTCCCTGGCCTCCCCTTCGCAGGGTGCTGGACAATAAAAGCTACCTCTTGTGGAACTGCTACACAAAGCTCCCATGTCTCTCTTTCCCCGAGTCACCGGGGTTACCTCGCAAGGCAGAGCTGAAATCACAAGCTGAAACCACTGCAGGAGCTGAATGCCTGCAGCCACTGGCTGTTTCCCTTGCTGAGGTTCCCCAGGTGGCCAGAGGATTGCCAGAGGCCCCTAGAATGCTGTCCTTTGCGGGATGTGATTCAGGTTGGTTGTCACAGGTTATCTACTTATACCCACAACGTGGGTTGTCATTGATTGGGATGTCGTAGGTTATCTACTTATAAAATACAAAGATGAGAAAGCAAAAATATCAAAGGTGTACTTTCCTGTATTATTACTCTGTTTCTGGAGACTGCAAAACAAAGAGTGAGTAGCTTGTTGTACACTTCCCAGCTGTAAGCTTTGCTTCACAAACTCTGACTCTAGCACCAACACCGTGGCCACAAGCACACAAATACACACACCTCCCAAAACCACCTTTGCTTTCAGTATGGATGCTCCCATACCCCAAATGACAGCATCTGCTCATTGTCACAATCCAGCCTGGTCACAATACAGGCTTTCACCTGAAAGACAATTCCCTGAAATACATTCAGAAATGTTTAATGATGTCAGCCTTCCTTGACTGCTATCCTGTCTGGTCACAGCTCACTTTGATAACTGTCTCCAACCCACTGCACTTTGCCAGTGCTAACATGGCAACAGTGGCTTTCCTGTGGAAAACTCAGACATCCTTCACAGGTGTGGTGATGTCAGACAAAAAAATGTCAAAAGTGTGTGTATTCTGGACGTATTAGAAATTACACAAACTCGGAACAGAAGGATATGATAAAGCAAACCATGAATGTTAGAGGAAAAAACACAAAGAGGAAAGCTCCAAAAATCCAACTTCAGCAGGATGTGTTAAGCATCTATGTTAAAACTCATTCCTGAGAGACCATGAAAGAAGGGAATGAAAAACAGGCAGTAAGAGATAAATCTTATCAATTGAAAGGGCCACTGTGGGGATGGGGACCTGAGAGTCAAGAATACCAGATCCTGGTTTTGTCTGTCTTTTGAAGAATGGACCCCAAAATAAAACTTTTCCTTGAAATTATATTACACTGTAACATATTTTTAAAATAAAGCAAGAAAGTATGCAACTTTCCATGAAACTGAGTTAAAAGTTGACCTTGAAATGTCAATATTTATTTCTCATTATAAAAAGAGCTAAAGTGTGCTTTCTGTTTCAAATCTCTCTTGAGTCAGGTACCATATGTCTGAATTGGTAAAATCAAACATTGGTTTCAATACAAGTACCTAAAGTGGAAACAGAGTGAAGGTGCAGCAGATTTACAGCTACACTCATTCTGGAAGGCATACAATTCAAATGGTATGTAAAACTAAGGAAAGAAACATTTGAAGCAAACTTGTAAATATTCTTACAAAAGGACCAACAATCTGGAAAAGGAGCTATCTCTGTTGTGGTTTTGACTTCACAGAGTTTGTCAAAGTATGGAATTCTTTCCAGGTGTTCTATGCAAATGTGAAACAAAGCTCAGGTCGCCAGAAAATGAATCTGGATTGTCTATTCTTGTTTTCCTTCATGATCTCTTTTCTTTCTAGGCAGATGTTGTTTGTCTTCCACACCCTGCAATGTTTCAGCTCGGGACGGACTAATCCCAACCACTAATTACCATGCAGTGATTGGATCTGTGTGGAGGAGTTTGGATGTTCATTGCTTCCAGGAAAAAGTGATAAATAATGCAAAGAAGAGTACAAAGTTACAGAACTGTGGTTATTGCTACTTCCTCTGCTGATAAGACTGAGGGTAGTGAGCAGGCAGGAGGTGCTGTCCATAGTGGGTTTGGCCATGCAAGCTTGCTCCGTTAATGTCCCTGAAAGTCCCCAAAGCCAGGCATCCCTGAAAGCAGAGATGTGGCTGAGGTGGATGAACTTTGAGAGATGAATGGCATCCTCCAGACTGTTTAATCTTTATGGGCTGTTGGGTTGCACTGACCTGTTTCTGTTTGATTGGTGTAGTAATGTGCTGGGCAATGTTCTTGTAAAATTTAGTTGAGTTGCTGGGCAAATAAAGTGTGATTTTGCTGCTTCTCTAATTGCACTTATTTTTTGAAACACATGCCTAATTGCTTTATTCGACATACATAATATCTCTAACAACTACATAGCAACATACTGAAATCCAGCTGTGGGCATCTGACATGAGTCTGATTGAGCGATGCCAGGTTGGGAGTCAGGCACAACCCTATCCCAAATTTTCAGGGATCAGTGCTAACGTGTAAATGAAAATGGAGATGATTTCAGACCATTTCAGAATATGTCGCTTCTTCTTTCAGGAGCCCCCACATTCTATGATGTCTCTAAGTTAGGGGATTTGAGCGCCCACTTATTTACTCAATGTGCTGCATTCTTGGCATGAAACGTGAAGCATATGTACATGACTATTAAAAATGCCAGAGCTGGGCTGTAAGTAGCAAGATTGCTGTAGCTCTAGTTTAGTTCCAAGCTGTCTGTTCTAGGAAATTACCGGCTTTGTGTTGGGTGGCTGGCTCTGTCAGCCAAGGAGAGGAGTCGGGAAATGCCCAGTTACTGGTCACATACATAACAGTTTTTGCTAAACATAATAGTTTTTGTGTTACATACTGAATGATCTCAGCAGCCAAACAGAGGTGACTTGTCGGCACTGTGACATCCGTACGTGTCTTGAGTGCTGGGAGCATCTTTGGGCACTACAGTATAAGAGAGACATGAAGCAATTAGGAAGTGTCCAAAGCAAGGCAACCAAGATGGTGAAGGAGTGGCTGAGGTCACTCGGTCTGTTAAGCCTGGAGCAGAGGAGACTGAGGGGAGACCTCATTGCAGTTACAGCTTCCTCATGGAGGAAGAAAGGGGAGAAGGAATTGATCTCTTCCCTGTGGTGACCAGTGACAGGACCTGAGGGAATGGCCTGAATTTGTGTTAGGGGAGGTTTAGATTGGGTATTAGAAAAAGGTTCTTCACCCAGCGCTTCAACCACCGTGATTGGGCACTGGAACAGGCTCTCCAGGGAAGTGGTCACTGCACCAGCCTGGCAGAGCCCAAGAAGTGTTTGGACAATGCTCTCAGGTACATGGTGAGACTCTTGAGGATGGTCCTGTGCAGGGCCAGGAGTTGGACTTGATGAACTTGATGGATCCCTTCCAACTCCAAATATTCTGTGATTCTGTGATTTTGTCCGTGTTCACAGTCGTGTAATTATCTTACTTACAACGATGCTAGCAGATGCTCAGAGCAGCATGGACCAACCGCGTTTGCCCTCGCCACCCTGGATCGAGCCGGGGACCAGATATCCACCGTAGGCAAGGCCCCGCGATGGGACCGAGCGCTGGTCGCCGTGGCTGCTGATGGCGGGCCCCCTACCCCCGTACCCTGCCCAGAAACTACAGCTCCCGGCATGCAGCGCGGCTCGGCCTCCCTCCGCCTATACTACACCTCCCGGCGGGCAGCTGTGTCCGCAAGGCACGCCGGGACGGGCCCTTCCACGTGGTGCGCTGCCCGCGGCCGGGGAGGTGCCCGCGGTTTGCGACGTCCGTTTGCGGCAGCGCGCGCGGGCGCGGCCCCGAGAGNGGCGCCCAAGATGGACTATGACTTCAAGGTGAAGCTGACCGGAGAGCGCGAGCGGGTGGAGGACCTCTTCGAGTACGAGGGCTGCAAGGTGGGCAGGGGCACCTACGGGCACGTCTACAAAGCCAAGCGCAAGGACGGGTGAGTGAGCGAGCGGCGCGGCTCCCCACGGGACCCCCGGCCCGCCCGCGCCCTCTTTCCCCGGCCGCCTCCTGCCCCACAGGCTCGTGTGCCCCCCCGCTCCCCGCGGTAATGCCGTCCTTTCTCCGGCCCTGCCTGATCCCCGCCCGGGGAGCCCCACGTTATCCCGGCCGGCCGGCGCCTGGCTCCCCGTGGGTCACCACGAGCGTCCCCAGCCCCTCAGTGCAGTGCGGGAGTCGTGTTTCGGTACGGGTGGGCTCGGAGAAACAAATTTTGTGCCCGAAGAAAACCCTTCCCTTAATGGATTCTCGTTGCGAGTAAATCAGTGGCCGCTTACACTGTTCAGCCTGACAGTGGGCTTCATAAAACGTTTTTTTTGTTGTTGTTATTGTTTGGTGTGGTTTTTTTTAACAATGCCTTTTTTATATATGATTTATTACTTGTAGTCACCATTTTGGGTCCTCTTGCTGGCTGCTTTCTAAGCCAAAGTCTGCTCGTGCCTTTGGGGATTTAGAATGCTTTAAACCATCTTTTGTGTATGTCCGGTTCTCGGTATAGACCCGAGTAAATGAATTTTTTGGCATAAACGTTTTAAAGAAAGACCTAATGAAACTGTCATTTAGGTTTCCCTCGTCTGTGACATGGCATCACTTGCTGAACAGCGGAACAATAGGAAGTAGGGAGCAGGAGAAACAGGAGAGGCACGGGTTGTTCCTGTAGCAGGTCCTAAATTTTCATTTACATCTAGTCTTTCTGTTAAAGTCTAACCGCAGTGGTGCTCTGTATGCTGTCGTTGAAATAAGGTTCATTTTAAAAGTCTGGCTATTTTTACATTGAACAAATAAACTTCCAAAGCAGGCAGTCGTCAATCATGGCCAAAATACAATCTGGTTTTGTTTACATAAGCTTTTGATTCTAGAAGGAAATGTTCTGTCTCTTACCTAGAGAACAGTTGTAATGGAAGTGGTTGCACCTTGTCTTGTCTGTGTCTTACAACACATGCTGATACAACATGCTGATACTAATTGCAGCACAGTTACTTCAGCCTGAATTTTGTTTGATGGTAGGAATCAGGTAACTACTTTTTTGCATAACTTTTGTATCTGGAGCCTTCCAGCTGTTCATATGAAAGATTCTTTTATCTTGCATGAATTTTTTCTATTCTGGGAGGGCAACTGGAAAAAAACAGTTCTACATGTGGTAAGCTGTTGCCTCAAGTCTCCTTGCACGCCAGTAGCAATACTGCCCATGCAGCCAGCCCTGGTTTCTGTGCTCATACAAAAGTCTGTAATACAAAAAATAGACCAAGGTACTGAAAGATATGGCTGCATTTCTAATGTTTGTGTCAGCTCTTTGCAGCTGTTCAGCATGTTGGACTGCAGCAACGTGTAGAGAATTCAGCATGTCATACTGCTGAAGCATTTTTGGTGAAATCATCGGTCTGCTTTATGTTGTTTGGGAGAGAGTGCTGGTGGTAGTGCCATTTTGAGAAGTTTCAGGAAAAAATGGAATTGTTTGCTTTAAAAATGGGTAGTTACTCAAAGGTGGTTTTACAGTAGAATATATATGATTTTAAATCCTTACTCTTGTTGGAGAGTGGGGAAATCGAGGTATGGTATTTGATAAAGTTTGGGGAAAAAAAAAGATGAGCAATGTGTATCGTCTCCTTTTTTCCTTGCTTTGTTGTTCATTTAGTGTTTGTTTCCCATCCCTTTCCATAATACTTCCCATTTGCCTTTCTGATTTCTGAAAACTTTTTCTTTTAAATATGCTGTGTAATTGCCCTTGGACAGACACTAAAATATGTAAACTAGAAACATCAATAGATGCTTGTAGCTTGTAATATATTTGTACATATGTGATCTTAAATTACAAGGGTGGAATTAGGATTGAAGTTGAAGGTTTCATTTACATCCCCTTATCCAGAGGGGATCAATTAAATCAAAGAAGCAAATGTGTAATAACATTTAGTTTTCCTGAAGAAGTGGTAGTATATGGATGGATGTTATGTCTTGTGGTGGGGAGTATCTGCAACAGAGTTTGGTATTTATATATAAGTACATGCATATATTGAAAAAATGTTCTTGCATTGTTTCAGTATTCCTCAAATGGTAAGTAGTGATGGATTGATCATTTTTTTTATGTATCTATACAGCTCAAACCTTGTTTTTTATATTTCCCTTGAGCTTGCGAGTGTTCTTTAAACTTTGCTATATGATTCTAATTTTTAATTTAAATAGCACAAATCTTCTAAGATACACTTGGTAATTTTTAGAGTACTTTCAAGAGTGCCTGCAGGACTGCAGATATTTTGTCAACAGTATTGGTTCAGCTTTTTCTTAAATGACATCTTCTAGTATGGATCACAAAAAAGAACTAAATTTTAGTTATTCAGTTTGTGCAAATGCATCTTCTAAGACCCTTGGTGATAAAACCCAGTTCAAGAATACTAGGAGCAGTGTCTGTTTTACAACTGCAGTCTTCACCTGCTTTTTTTTTTTCATTTTACTGCTTTACAGGTTTTACAGCTGCCTCTGAGGTGCAGTAAGGCAATTGAAAACTAGATAGCAGCTGTGTATCCTAGTTCTAGGAATTTAATTGCATCACTGGAACTACACAGGAATGTTTTGGAGGACAGTCTTTCAGGAATCTTGGAGTGAGAATCCTTCTAACGAAGGAGGGATGTCCTGTAGTATGTATGCTTGTGACCAGATGAGGCTGTAACTAGGGTTTCATGCCTTGCTCCATGAAAAAAGCCAGTCCAGCCCCCAAAGTGTCCTTTGCCACAAGGTGAGGCTTGGGGGTCTCTATTGGTCCGTCTCAAAGGATCACCAGGTACAGCTCCATGGAGGTTTCTCACATATTAGCTGCCAAATTTAACTGAACACGAAATCAGATGAGTGACAATGTCAGCCATCATAATTGAGCTCTCTCTGGTGCACTGCCTGCAGCAAAATGGTATTCTCAAGTTTTTATTTTAATCCCTTTTATTTTAGGTTTGTGGTCTGTCTATGTAGTTGCATCTTCCTGGCTTTTTATTGAACGGTGGTGTCTTTTTCATCAGTGCAGTACCTGGAGTGGGCTCTAAAACCTGCTTAGAACAAAGTCTTTGAATTGATGGGGTTTATTTTTATAGCAGAAAGGTGTACAAAGAGGCATTTGACTCTAATGAGGTTTATTCTTATAGCAAAAAAGTGTACAAGAAGGCATTTGACTCTAATGGCAGACACTGGGAAGGGAATGCAGGCATGGCATGTTGAGTATCAGTCTTCAGATAAAGGAACTGTTGCTCATCTCTAGTGTTGGTAGGATAGTTTGCTTTTCTTTTTTTTTTTTTTCCAGAAAATGACAGTTATTTCCTGCATAAAAGCTGCTTTGCATGCCATTTGGGTGCTCCCTCAGGAGCTGCTCAACCCAGATATTAAACCTACCTATTTTACTTATGCTGGACTTGGAAAATATGCCAGCAGTTTTTGTTTGGTGAACTAACATGCAGATTTCTTTTTTTTTTACTTTTTTTCTCTTCTTTAAAGCTCACTAGGGGCCGAGTGCTAGGTATGGGCAGACTGAGGTGGCAGGACACTGGGGGCTCTCATGCAAGCCTGGATGCCCAGCTTGTGCAGCATGCCAGGTACAGCCCCTCCTGGGACTGGCACCATGTGCTGAGCACACGCTAATGTCGAAGCAGTGTGCACAGGTTTAATGGGATTGGTGTTCCACTGCTTCCTCTGCTCTCCTCTCCTTTTTTATGATACTGCTACAGTCAGAAATCTGAGAGAGAAGCCTATTCTGTGGAGCAAAGCTGGTTGTTTAATGGCAATTTGGAGTGTTTCCAAATAATCATTTTTCCTGTTTATCGGATGTGGTTTGGATGAGAACAAGAAACTATTGAATATCCTTGTTAGGCAGTATATAACTTTTTAATTACAACAGCAAAAAAATTATATAATTGAAGGTCTTGAACTGTAGAAACATCCCCTAGTGCTTTGCTGAAGGCTTCTCCTTATCTCTTGGAAAGAGACTTGAGTGAGACTGTTGGGGGGAAACCAACACTAAGCATACTAGTTTTCTCCTAGCCGTTGTCAGAGAAGTGTGGTCCCAAATACGAGTGAAATTGGTATTTTTTTGGTTTTGTAATTTCAGCTTTTACAGTTCTGTGTTGAAAGTATTGTGTAGATGGGGGAACAGATTGTTTAATTTGAACCTACTGACACATTGTAATTGGCATTATGAAAATACATCTTGTGTGCTTCAAACAGTGAAATCTAATCTACTTTTTTTTTCCTTGAGGGTCTGTATATTTTTCCTTGAGGGTGTATGAGTTGTAAAAGAAGCAAAATGGTGGAAATCTAGTAGATGACCAGTAAGTTATTGGGTTGCTTAATCTCTAATATGACATATCACAGTTTCTACATATCAGTTAAAAGGAGATTGCAAGAATTTTGATTTTTTTCTCAAAAACTCTTATATAAAGAGAAACTAAAGAGATGAGGAGTATTTGTCTTGGAAAATAGAGAAGGCAGATCTATTTAAGTTACATAAAATAATGAATGGATTGGGTAATGTGTAAGATTCTTGTGCTGTTCTTGTTTCGCAGCATTTGAAGATGGACAACCTGAAATGTTTTTGGAAAACATAAAATATTTTAATGCAGTGCAGATGAACTGCATAATCTTGGTTGTCAAAGGGAAAAGATAAGAGTATAGTGTCTGTTCTGTAAAGTTATTGAAAACAGTCACTTCTGACTTTGTAACTGTAGAGGTTAAGCTGCTCGCTCATAGATCAGGCCAAGCTCTGCAGTGCATGCAGAAGAGCCTGCTTTTGTTTACTTCAGGAATCCTGAGTTTTGGTGGTTGGTTTTTGGTGGTTTGTTTTTTTTTTAACACCACCTTCTGTCCCTTCATAATGTGGTTAGCAGATTAGTTCCAGTTTATCTGTGTTTGTGGGTTTGTATTAATTGAGTTACATCAGATAAGTAATTGCCTATTTCGTCAAGGTCTATATCAAAGTGATACTTGGTGAGGGGTACATAAAGTTTAGGAGTGTCACAAATAGAGGTAAGGAGTCAAAGTCTTACTTGGCAAGGAGTGAAACAGCAGGACTGGACTTGGAGCTTCTTGATTAGTTCTATATGGAGCCTTTACAGGAGTTATATCATGGCAGTCATGCTGTTAGTTTTCACTAAAAATTTCCAAACAACTCGTCTTCTCTCGGTTTAATAGATGTGAGAATGGTGATTTTGTTGTTGTTTTTGGCTGAATGTTTGTGTGTTGATTTCAACTGTTTTGACCCGAAGCAGTTGGTGGAGATTGCACGCAGGTGGTGAGAGCCTCAGAGCCGGCACGCAAGCCTTTGGCTTCTGACTCCTGTCAACAATGGTGTGGAATTTCTAAATGCCAGACTTTATTTATGTATGTAATATGTGGTATTATCTTCTTAAAATATATGCCCTGAGTCTCTTTTGGATCCTTCACCATAGTAGTTACAAAGTTCCTAATTAAACTATATCTGCATAATGAGGTAGGCATGCTATATTGCATAAAGGCTTGTGCTCTTACATTTTTCTGGTCAACCACACTTTCAGCTGTCTTCCATCTTCTTCCTTCCCTTCTCACCTGGTTACATGGCTCCAGGCTTTATAGGTTTTTAAGGTCATGCAGTTGAGCGAGTCCTGCTGTGGCCTTTGGACTTTATTTGATGTGATCTTTTGTTATCTTGACACAGATGTGTTGATTTATTTTCATACCCTGCAGCAAAGGTGAGTTAGTGTTTCATTCCTACCTGAAGCCTATGACAAGTACAGAGAAGAGGCTGTGAAAGTAGTGTTGTGAAACAACAAACACCAAAGGTCTCAATGTAGTTTGATTCTGGATTTATAAGTTACAGTAATATATGTAAATACTGGGGGCATGTACTGCTGTGCATGATTTCCCATGGGGGAATAGGGGATAGTTTTTGAGGATGCTGATAATACAGAAAGTACATATTGTCAGAGAACACCTCTTTTGGCCAGATGACATTGAGGTAGTACGTTTACTATAGATCTTGGGTACTCTTTGATTTTTCTGTTTTAAAAGTATTTTCAAAGGGGTTTTTTTGTTTGGTTTTTAAAAATAACCAACCTCAAAACAGTGGCAATGCCATTTATTACCATTGGAATCTGAAGAGCTGCAGTTTGCAGACTACTGTAGCAGAAATGGAAACATTTCTTCATTCTTACAAATAGACTTTTAGTCAGGCTGAAATTTGAAAACTACAGACGAAACCTAATGACGGTAGACTGTCTTGGATTTGTGTATGGCAAGGTTGTACTCCCAACAGTGTGCAGCAACAACCAACATGCCAATATGCACTTCACAAGACCTTTGGATTTACAGCCCAGGTATGTCCATTTTGTCATTAAAAGATGATTGTTGTGCCACTGTATCAAGGTGGTTATAAAAATCTGGCTCTTTATTCAAGTTTACTGACTTATAAGCCATTCATTGGTGTGCCTAAAATACTAGTAGGAGCAGGTTGTTCTGAATAGCTGGTTATACCAAGATGCTTCTGTCTTTCACCAGAATAATTTTCCATGGACATGTAGCAGGACAGTGAAAAGCAGGACGTGAATTGCAAAGGTCTGAAGGTTAGCAGCACCTTCTAACAAAACGCTGATTTGTTTCGGTTATTTTTTCATTTGTCTGTCAGCTTTCTTTGAACCAGAATTGCTTCTACTATGGATCCTTATCCTTGTGGAGTTGTGATATGTGGGATGGAGGCTGGGTGGCTGTGTTTAGATGAACTGAGGATGTGAGGCAGTGCACAGGCTGCTGGTGCGGACTATGCTCCCACCTCTGCTGTGTTTAATACTGTCATGTGCAGCTCTGGTTCCAGAAGGGTGGAGTTGCCTTTTTTTTTCTTTTATTTAGATTTAAACATAAAATTAGTTTAGTGAGAAGAGGAAAGCAAAATCATGGGTGTTGGTCTGAACAACTGGCAACCAGTATATATTTTTTTTTTAGCTGAAATCATGGGTTCCAGCCCCAAAAGGAGATACTTCATGCTTCTCACAGAATCTCCTTTGTTCTGTGCTGACCAAGAGTTCTATCTTCAGTCTATGCTGTTTGCCTGCTGTTCTGTTTTTTTTTGTCTTAAGATAAAATGTTTGCCATATCTATATTTTTGCCATACAGCCTGTTTTTGAAAGTTACCTCTGGCTCTTGGTTCCAGAGGAAAAGCCTTTCATTTTGAAGTGTCATATTAATCTGAATTTTTCTACAAGAGTCTGTAATGGGATTGATAGGTAGACTTCTCTGGTTTCCTTCCATGGCTGCCTTGGAAGCAGCAAAGATGTGATAATTATTTGTTGCAATGGTGCTGTTAGAGAGTACTGCTGATTTGGGGTGGGTGAAGTGAGGATCACAAATAATTGCATGATCTGGTAGTGTCTTCTTCTTGGGAAGTATAAAAAGGATAATTGAAGTTTTTAAAATTTATAGTGGCATTGATTACAGACAGACAATTGAAGTTTCCCAAGTAGTTTTTTTCCCTCTAGACTTCTACATACATAAGAAAACTCCCTATTTATCATAGAATCATTTAGGTTAAGATGTGTGTTTTTTAGGCACACTGAAAAAATGCATTGTGAATGAAGAGATGAAGCTGGAGCTAAACTGTTCCTCAGGAGAAGGTGAAAGAAGAGGTGGAGGTGGTGGGGAAGCTCTGCAGGGTTCAGGAGCTCGGAACTTGAGTATTGTATGTCTGCATGGGAAAGCATCTTCTTGTACATCTAGACTAGGTGTGGACTGTGACAGTGTTGTGTTAACAAATGGTGTGAAAACAGTAAGACAAATGGAGTTGCAACTTTTCTGGGTGTGATCAGTGACCACTGTGGAGTAGGATTGGATTTCTGTCTCACAGGATGAGTAGGGTGAGAGAGGTGAGTCAGGGTTCTGGGGTTTCCTGGACCAGGATGACAGATCTTGCAGCTCTTGTTTCCAGTATTGAGGTTCAAGAATCTGAATAGAAATTATGGAAAAAAACCTAGACTTGGCCTAGGAGGAGCCCCTTACATTTGGCTTCTGAAATCAGGAATAAATGGTAGAATTAAGGAAGGATCTAATTTTGTGATTTTGTGCATTTGAAGAAAAATACTTTGAAACAAAAGTTCAGGTAGATAAGCAAGTGATAAGTAGTCAGCGGGCACGTACTTGGCTGTGCAGTAGCAGTTCTTCAGTCAACAGGTTGAAAAGCAGATTTTGAGAAAGAGTGTCCTCATCTCTGATAATGGGTTTTTTTGTGGGATTTTTTAGCAAAAAAAGAGGGGTGGCATTTCCCTTCCATTGAGGGATGAGTTGTGATGCGGTTTTAACACCTTCCATGCTTTTGCAGGACATTGACTGGCCTTTGCAGATTCTAAAAGAATAACCTGTAGCAGATGAATATCCAGACGTATTTCCTAAACCTTTTTGCTGATCTTAAGCAAAACTGTTTGTGGTTTCTTCATGTGATGATGGTTCTGTGGAAAATACAGCTTTCAAGTATTTCTCCAAAACCATCTTATGGCTTAACCATAAGAAAAAAAATATTTATAGCTACACATACTAATAACCTCTGTATTTCTAAAACTGCTAAAACTCAAAAAAATTCTGGTACTGTACAGAGTCCACCCATTAAGATACATGAGATTCTAGCTTCTTTTGAGATGTTGGAAAATCGGTGCTGGACGTGCAGCCTTCCTGTCTTAAATTCACATGAGCTGTGCTAGTTCTCGTTGCGGTTTTTATCTTGCACAGTAGAAATGTGATGGCATTTATGAAACCTGGTTTATTTGTTCTCTCCAAGGCTGTTTGCTTTATTTTGGAATTATCCACTGTCTAAATGCAAGTTCAGATTGGAAGTATACTTGCAGCTAGGGTTGTCTCTTAGGATGAGGTATGTAATATATTGTACAGAGGTATTAACCCACGTGTCTTCTGCCAGTCTGCTGCCACGGAGAATCTTAGATTTGTTTAGCTCAGATTATTTGAGGTTGAAATATTTCCAGACATTTGTTTGGGGAAGAAGAACTGCCAGATTTTAAACATTTGAAATATGACAAGAGGGCCCATGCTGAAGGGAAGCATTTAGAATTCTCATTTTGAATCTGATTAAGAATATGAAGATTATGTTTAATCACTATGTAACTGGCTCTCTTTCATTTATACTTGTTTAAAATATTAACAAAGTTAGCAGTTTTATAATACTATAAAATACACACTTCTGGATTGTGATTTTATGTAGATTATGATAATCAGTTCATCTTCCTCTTAGTTTAAGTCTTGGAATTGTTCTTTAAGGTTCAAAACAGCTAAAATGTATCTAAGCACGTTCAAGTAAAGTAATGAAGCTGAGACAAGAGCATCGAGATACTTTGCTGCTAGTAAAAGGCTTGCTTTTCTTTCTGGTAGCCTTCCACTGTAAAGCAGTTTGAGTTTAGAGTAGAGAAGTCTGTGTTGTCGCGTGAATGGATGGGAATGAAGTTTCAGTTTCAGGCTTCATCCTACCAGTGCTGTACCTCTCATGCTCCTTTCCCCCTGCTGTCCCCCATCTTTTCTTTGTGAGCTTGGCAAGTAATGCTGCGTGTTACTGCTACGTGCGGGCTGATAACCATTCAGGAGGGTTTTGTGTTCTGGCTGGCTAGCCTGCTGTTCTCTCTTGTCTCCTCCAAGGCTCAACAAATGGTTTTTGAGACCTTGTCAAGCCCCATAATAGCACGTTTGGGATTACAGCTATAGCTTTATTCATAGTTACAATTTTTTGTTAGGCTACTTGTGAATGAGTTGCTAACTTCTGTGTATTGAGGCTTCCCGTTTGAGAGATAGCTGCTTGAATTTGGAAGTCACTGGATGATCTTTAAGGTCCCTTCCAACCCAAACCATTCTATGATTTTATGAATAAATATATTGAATTTTGTACAGAAGCATATGAAGTCCTTAGAAGCTTATATAGGAAATAGTCTGTATATCTTATATAGACTATTTAATATTCTGCGCTTTTTAAAATAGAGAATTCTACTGAGATTGCCCTAATGTGCAGGGTTTTTTTGCATACTCTAGTGGAAGACTGACTTAATCATAGAAATATTGGGATGCCAAAGAGTCCTTGTAAAATTATATGTGCTACTCAAGCAAAAAGATACTGCTGTTCAGACAACAGTTTCTATTCAACTGCATCTTAACTACCTTGAGTGTTAAGCGGTATTATGGCAAAGTATATTGTGCAATCAGTTTAGAATTTGCAGGAAAAGAACTATAAGCCAGGATTAAAGCTGCAGATACTTTTTAAAGGACAAAATGTTCGAGAGAACATAATGATTTTCTCAACTACAGATGCAAGCCTAAACATTGAAAATTAAATTATCCTTGAAA
>VZTN01021911.1:0-77604 GCA_013400515.1 Erpornis zantholeuca
GGTCCTCGCTTCAGTGCAGCTTAGCTGGACACATCGGGAGTCACCAGTCGTGGTAACAACAAAGCCCCAATTCTAGGGCCTTCTCCACAAAGACTCCAATCACAGATTTGAAAATTCAGAAGGCTGTTTTATTGTTTCATTTCATTTGATGCGTTTAAATAGAGATGCAGAAAGCAACGCAAAAAGCAAGCAGCTTTTCTCTCTCTCTAGCAAGCAGCAGCTTCCAGAGAGCTTCTCCTCTGTCTTGTGACCAGCACAGTGTTCCACAATTATGAAAAACAAACACAAAGTTCTTCATTGGCCAAGGAAGATATATTATCAGAACTTTCTCTTGCTTACATTCTTTGTCAAAGATTTCTCTTGAGAACCATCACTGGGGAAGGACAGCAGCAACATTACCTTCCCGAGAATCCTTTCATGTAGTTTCTCTGATGTAATGCTGCTGCACTTTTTAGAGATGTGACTGTAAATGATGAAAAGTCACTTTAAAGAAATCTTCAAGGATCTTTTAATTGGTTTTCATTTTACAGAGCTTTGGGACTGTACATTTTACTCTTTGAGATGCACAAGGATCCCGCCTGCAGCCTGGATGAGTCACCCTTTGGCTCTGAAGAGGTGAACAGCACCCTGAACAGTAGCTGCTGCACATCCCTAGCTGCTTTGGGTTTTTTTTTTCTGCTCCATATGTGTGCCATCCTGGCAGGCTCCATCTGTGTGCAGGAAGGGTCCTCACAATAAAAAAGGTCAGTGACTCCAAAAATCCCCTAACCAGGAGAAATTTTTCTTCCAAGTTATATTCTGGCAAGTACAGCAGATATGAATAAACACAAGCATGCTATTATATTATTTTTATTTGGTTCCCTGTGTAAGATGATCCATATACTCACCAGTAATACAAAACTTAAGAAACTTGGTACATAGAAATGGCATTATTTTTCTCTAACGTATACTAGATAAGAAGCCAGTTGTACTTAACCTCTGTCACAGACAGAGGTTTGTCTTTGCGCTTTGTCTTCCCCAAATTTCTCATCCTTTACAGGTAACACACTCCAGGTGATGTGAGAGGAGCGGATCTGCTAAATTCAAGCAGCAAGGCAAAGGCACAGATGGTGTCAGGGACACCATTGTGCCTGTGCAGACAGAGAGCCACTGCAGAGTCAGGATGCTCCCGCTGCTGCACACAACTACCTCAAAAGGGTTTTATCCATGCAAAACCTCGGAAAAAAACAATTCTGACATGGAGCATTTTGCCCTTGTCGGAAAACAGCATTAATTCTGCAGCAGCCCATTCAAAGGGTGGCGACTAAATCTGGGTCAGGTGGCGGAGCCCGGGTTTGGCCAGTGCCCGCCACCAGGTGTCACCAGCTTCTTGATCAACGCAGAACTGATCCCAAAATGAGGTTTTATCAGCCTGTTTATTACTCACAATGACAACTGTCACCCGCACCACCCATATAACCAGAAAAGACAGGCACTTTCTCCTCCAAAACTGTGTGCTGTTTGTCTGTGTTCCCGTTCAGGTGCCTCTGGATAACCCTCCTGTGTTTACAGTCACCCCAACAGCTTGTCACCTTACAGAAAATGGGAACCCAACCCAATTGTGAGGTTTAACTCCTCTTCCCACGAATGATGTGGAGGCTTGAGGGTGCCATGTGCTGTCTCTGAACAAGGAGATCGAAGCCTGCCCCAGACCAAAGGGAAACCTACTATTCCATTTAGTAGGTTTACCTTACTTTTGCTTTACTATCAAAAAACAACCCAGAAAAGTTATGGTCTAGATTTCCAGAGGGAAAACGGTTTGGGTCAAACCCACAATTTCAGCTGAAGAGCTGTTAGCTCCCAGATGAGTAAAACAAGGTATAAGACACGAAAAGAGTAAAGAGTTAACACGAAAGTTAAAGAGTATCTTAGAAAAAGGTAAGTGACAACTGCAAAAAGCACTGTTACTTACCCTGATGTCTGAGCAAATGGTGCTGCTCAAAAAGTGGGAGCAACAGAAAGAAAACCAACTCATACTCTTGTGTTTCCAGTCTTGTACCTTCATGTACATGCATGACATTTCACAATCAGCACAATGGAAGTAAGAACTAGAGAGAAAGTATGAGTTAATAATACTTCGGCCTCAGTTAAAGAACTTATGAAAAAAAAGTTATCACAGGAGATAATCTATCCCAGACTTCCAGTGAAATGCCATGCATGGAGCAGGGATACACAGAACCAGCACCCAGCACCAGGACTGGGAATGCTGCCACTATACTCAGTGCCTACAGACATTGCCACACTTTGAAGATGATCAACGAGGAAATATTCTTGCAGCATCTGGACACCGCCTCAGCACATGAAAGACACTCCCGGAGGGACTCAAAACTCTGTGTTTATTCTGATTTGAGCTGCCATGGATGCAAATATGTCTAACTGGGAACAGACTTTCCTGACTGGTTGGTAAGCCTGAGGTCCTTTTTGAAGCAAGCAAAGTCTTGATGAGTGAAAAAATTTAGTGGCCTTGAAGCCTTCAAAACTATATGAAAGTCAGGACTTTCTGTTCCTCTTCTCTATTCCTTTAAGTATCCATCCCAATGTCAGAGCCTTGTCAAACACCTCAAAACACATACCATCCATCTGGCAGGTCCTCAGGTCATCATATTCTTTCAGATTGTCACTACAATGTCCACTGAAAGCACCATCACAGCACACACTATCCATTAGGTTGTCCTTATCTTCACAGAAATTAATCCCTGGAATCTGAGTGAGATTGGTTGTTTTTTGGTTGTTTTTTGGGTTTTTTTTTTGCAGATTAGGCCTTGCAGATGCTGAACTCAAGAGACAGACACAAAACCAGAAATGTTTTACTCTGAGCAAGGCATCACTTTATATGGCATCTATATCAGAAATATTTTCACTTTGGATAGCGACCAAAGCCCCATATCAAGTTTAATTTAAAATCTTCATAGCAAGGCTGCAAGAAATGCTTCAAGATTTTCAATTGCATTTAAAAATCTAAAAATTTTCAATTCAAATGAAACCTGCAAGTAAAAGTGCCTCCAATCTGTATTGATTTAAATTATGTTACATAAAATTTGCAGCCCAACCTTGCTTAGTCACAATGAAAAATCTCACGGGTATTGTATGAGATGTCAAAAAAAACCTTGTAATCTGGGACAGCAGAGATTTTCAGAGTCTGAAAAGCAGGGGTGCTACCTGTGGTTTTAGGCATATGAGCTGAATTGTTCTGGTGAGATCTTCGATAGTAAGTGACCTTGGTGTGTTCAGCTCACTTATCACCAGGAGTCACAAATCTCTCCCCTCTCATTCTCTGCAGAGTCACACAGATGCTGCACAAGAATTCTGCTGTGAAAAATGTAAACCACCACAGAAATGCAGAGTGAGTGAGGCAGAAATGTCCCAGGTTTGGTCCTGATCCCACCATGGGCCAGGACTGCAGCTTCTGCACAAGCCCAGGATCAGGCCCTTTGCACAGGGAGCCTCAGAAAAGGCTGAGCCATTTTCCTGGGGAAGGCATCTCTTCCTCTGACAGTGCCTGGCTCAAATGAGGAAAGAGGGCTTGTGCTCTGTCTTGATTTTGCATCTCATTATCCCATTCTTCACAGTGAGCAGATGTGAGGAAGCTTTTCACATTTTGGAATATTGCTGCATCCAGACCAGAGAGAAAATACTGCACAGCACCAGAAAACTGCCCAAATACATCAAAGTGCTATATCCTCTTATCCCTTAACCTACTGGTTTAATCTAGAAATAATTCCAGACCTCCTCCTCAGGAACCCAGGATTAAATTCCCAGCTCAGACACCCATTCCCTGCATAAGCAAACACCAGCCTTTCTTGTCCCTTGCTTTCATGCATGAAACAGAGGTGGTGACTGTTTCTATAAAGCAGGCAGGATGCTTGGGAGCCCTTACAACAAGCCACATTTCAATATGACAAGGGGTGAAGTGAATGCCTAAGTCACACTGAAGGGTTTTAATTGTATTTTTATCAATGGTGAGGCACTGCAAGTTAAGAGCTGTGACAATATACCGTAAATCATACAGGATTACCACATTGTGTCAAACAAACATATAATTAAGCAGCTTTAATATGTTAACAGTTTGGAATCAGATTAGTGTTTTATTAGGCTAATAGAGTTGGTCCCCATTAATCCAGATCAATGGCTCAACTCTGTTTACTTGGATTTTTTTTCCAGAAATTTAAAAATATAACTCTAATTCTCAGCACAACATGCACATGCTGTAGGGCAGGATGAATTCATCAAGGTATCTGGGCACGTGGATAAACCAAGTGCAGCTTAACTGGTTCAACCACACAATGAAGAACTAAACACTCTAATCCCCTATGATGAGATTTTTGTACCACAAGAAGAGATGATGTATCTGAGCCCTGAGAAGGTGCTGAGGCACCTCTCCACATCTGCAAATGGCCCTGTGTGCCTCCACACACCCCCAGGACCAGTATTAGGGTCTGGTACCATCTCATGTTGCAGAAACAGTTCACAGAGGTACTGCTGCTTTAGTACACAAAATGCAGGGGTGCAAGGCACAGAGCCCAGCTTCCCTGTGCTACCCAAGCTTTAAATACGGAACATTAGGGATCACACACATCATGACATCAGTGCTGGGATGTCTGCACTTGTCCGTGATGCATGATTCCAAATATAGGGCTCACTCTATAGCCAGGTCAGAAAAGGCCTTCATTTTCCATTCATAGCTTACTCTTAAGGATACATGGGAGCATCCAGCCAAAAAGAAACATGAATAGTGGAGCATGGAGGGCAACCAAGGCCAACCCATACTGCTCATGACCTGTACAGCACTGATGAGATTTAATCCATCTAACACGGCCCACTCTTGGCATATCCACACACCAACTGCAGCCGAGTGACATCTTGTGACCTTAAGGTTTGGTTCAGATATCAAACTCAGAGGTGACACTTCAAAGTCGTTCCTACACATGTGCTCTCTACTTAATTTCTGTATGTGTGCATGTATGTGTATGAGTAAATATATACCTTTTGTCCCTACATATACTTTTAAAAAATATAATCTATCACTGAATGGCTTGGGTTAAAAGGCACTTTAAAGATCTTCTAGTTCCAGCCCCCCTTCCACAGACAGGGATGTCACCCACTGGATCTATATATAGATGTATCCTATATTGCAGCAGGACAATGGCAAGATTTTACTTCTTAACCTAATTTGGCTAAGGCAAACACACACATTAAAAATGCAATTTCTTTTAAGCCAACTCTGTGTTGCTTTATAATCGCAAAACATGGACTAGATTTACACAAAATCAATGCCTACTTCTCTTAAACCGATCAATTGTCACATTTTTTCCATATGCATACAAACAATTCATTTTAACAGTAAATTTATGCTGATAAACAAGGCGGTTTCTAAGCAGACAAATTCTGTTACTGTCTACATTCAAGGTACCACTCAGCCAGCAAGAGGGATTGGATTTACTTCCCATGAGTATTAGTGACTCACCCAACCACCCATTCAACAACTACACATGTAGAGGCTGAGTTCCAAACAGTTAGTTCATCACACTCATTCCAAGACAAATCCTGTGGTGCAGAGGGCAGGATGCTGTAGTCACCTGACATGTGGACACCAAGCTTTTATTCACAGCAAAATTATTCTCAGCACAGAGTACAGGCCTTGATTCACAAAGCAGAAATCCTAGTTCACAGTGTTTATGCTACTGGGGACAAAATGTTTCCTTAAGAAATATTGTTGGGATAATGTCAAGCAATGAGTTATCTGTAATAGAACAACAAGGAGATGACAGGGTTTTTGCTGAGAGTAAAATGGCAAAATACAGAATGCAAAAAGGTTTGGATGGCACTGTTTCTTCTGAAGTCTAAAGCTCAGCCCAAGACACTAAAATGAAAACCCACTTGCATCTGTTGTGTTTACCATGGACTCATGAGCAGCTGTCAGATACATTTTGTTTGCCATCAAGCAAAGAAAGATATTTTATGGCAGAGACTTCATTGAGCATCCTTGTACCACCAGAACACAACACTGTACCAGAGCAATATGATTTAACACTTCTCTTCACATTTATTGGCATTTACAACATCCAGCAGTAAATGACACAAAAATCCATGGCCATAGACACTTATCTTCGAGGGCAGCTTCAGAAATATTTGCAGCTCTACCCCTCCTCCCCACACACTCTGACCACCTTCTGATGGCCAGGCATGTTCTTTCATTAATAGTAACTACAACATTAGTACTGAACACAGTGCTGCACATGGGCAGTTTCCCCCAAGGGACAAGAGGCTCCTCTCCATTTGGGAACACACCTTTGGTAGGGTGCACTCACTCCTGTCCTCTCTGCCCTACAGCTGACACACAGGTGCCTGTTGCTTCTGGAGGAAAACAGCAGCACCCATGAGGAGGCTCTGTGCAAACCTCTACTCTCCAAGACCTGGCATTTTTTCCAAGATCACCTTGTGAATCCTATTTCTTCCCAAGACCTGCCAGCCTCACCTGTGCCCCCTCCTTACCTTCCCAGCTGCAATGAGGCACCTGCACAGAGCCAAAGCTGCAGAGCTGCTGGTTTCATCAGTACTGGCTTTGCACTCAAACACCTCTACATTTCTTCACTTTTTAGCAGATAAAGTCACACATCCCACTGGGACTGTGACAGCAGTACCATCAACCACATCATTCTCAAGGCTCCTGTCAAACAGGGTTAGTGGTAGGAGATATTCCTGAGAATTCCCACAAATGCCTTTGGGACAGCAGAAGGTCCATCTTCCCCTCCCACCAACAGGAGACCAGCTGACTGAGCCCCAAGAGGCATTGGCATTGATTCTCAAAATACACAGGTCTATACTAGCCCTTTCCTTTTCTATTAAAATTGAAATAATGTATTTAATGATGCAGCTGGAAAGGAAATTCCCAAAGAACAATTATTGCGCATGTGTGTTTTTCCCTTAAAGCTTTGATTTGTCACACATAACTGTAGACAGGAAGGATGACATGTTCTCTACAGAAATTTATTACATTGTCAAAATCCTTGCTCTGAAGTTTTCAAAATGAACAGTTTTGCTTGAAAAATACTGTGTTAGAAAATTTATACACACATGAAAAAGACAGTGTAACGTATCAAAATCAAAATACTTCAGTTGACCAGATCTGAGTTTTGGGGTGTTGGTATCTTTTTCAAGGCAAACAGACTTTCAAGATTTCAACATTCCTTCCTGACTCAAAACAGACAAAATTTTGGCAGTCTTGCCTTTTTTCAGTGAGACGTGAAGGCTGTTTCACACGTGGCTTTGCCAAGCATCACTGAGGCAGAAATTACCCTCATGCCTGAGGAGAGGGCAGATTTTTCTCCTCCCATGCCCCACATTCTGTGACAGCCCCTTGACAGCATGGTGGTGGCCACACAAGGAAATGGCCAGCTGTGGGAACCAGGACCACCTTCTATCCCATCCCATCCCATCCCCTGTGTCCTCCTAGCTCTCAGAGGGCTAGAAGCAACACGGGGGTCACCTCATGCTGCTGAGGGGGCACAGCATCAGTACCTCTCATCAATTCCTTCCTTTTCTCACAAAACTACCTTTGCTTCTCTTCTCCCCTCCCCGTTGTGCTCCCAAAGGCTGCAGCTCTCTGCAGGGTGCCTACAGCCACACCAAGTTGGCTCATTAGCTCAAACAGCTGTCCTCCCCTTCATGCATCTAAACAGTAGAGTTATTTTTAAGTGTGCCCATTACACCTGAAAAAACAAGCCCTCTTTTCTCTCCCTCTTGCACAGCAGTGTCTCATTACACCAGCACTTTTCCACACCTTTCCCTGCTGTCAGAAAACAATTTTAAATCCAATACCAGGCAGGACAGTTCTCCTTGGCCACATCTTTTGCTCTTTTTGCAAGGTGTGGCCCAACCAAAAGTGTGTATTTTCACAAATAGTGCTTAAACTCCACAAATGCAGAATATTTCAGCCTTTTCAGTGTGGCTGCTAACAGATTTATCACCTTCATCTATTACCTGGCCTATGACACTTAAGATTAATCCATTTTGTTGCACACTGAGAAGCAGACCATGCTGAAGATGAGTTTTCCCCAGAAATTAGACTTCTAGCAGCACACAGGAGAAAGGAAATACAAGGATACCTGACAAGCACCCTGCTATCTCAAGAGAACCAGGTGTGGGTGTCCACTACATTCCAGAATCCAAATGGCTCAGTTCCCAAGGGGAAACCAAAAGCCCTTACAAAACTCACTGCAAACTTCACAGTCTGCATGCTCAGCCTGGAAAAAATGGGTTTGTTTTCCTCATGAGCTTTTCCTGCTGCACTTGAAACATGTAGGAAATACTGTGGTGCCTCTGGAGCCTGGATGCTCCTTACACTAGGATCATGAAACCCACACCTAACATTTTATCCCACAAAGAGGGAGAGGTTGTGGCAACCATCCCCAGCCCAACCTCCCCTCTTTAGCACTATTGTTTGAGTATAATGAGACTTTAAATCATTGCTTTTAAGACTCTTTTAAGACTCTGACACTTTCAAAAAAATCAGATGGCATGTTGGTTTGGTTTTGTATTTTGGGAAGAAGGAGGGAGGCTCTGATATTGCCAAAAAAACCCCCAAACCCAACTCCACCAAGTAAAAAAGCCCCATATTTGATTATCAATATCAATACCTTGAACTAGCTTTTTTTTGTGTTTGTATACAGTGACAACATTCAGGTGAGACTAGTAATAAAGTACTAAGTGTCATAGGTCAGAAGTAGTGTTTTCTAGGTAAAAACAATTTATGAAGAAAAATCAGCATGACAATTCCATTCATACTCAAATGTGAGGAAATGACTTGGCACAACCAACAACTCCATCTTTTTGACATATTTGTAATTACTTAAAAAAGTAATGCAAACACAAAGTAAAAATATTCAACACAGAGGATAAAGAAACACATGATCAATGTCTCCCACTCCCCACAGCTGGAAGTGACACATTCCCTCAAACATGGTATTTATCTTGGCATTTCTAAATTATTCACTGTTAATACTAGTTTTTTTCCTAAACACATGCCTTAGTAACTTTTCAAATTACTGGCCTTTATTGTTACTTACCTGGAATTTTCCATCTCCTGTGCACATCAGGGCAGTCACATGGAATAAATGCATGAGGGACAGTGAGGGACTCTTTGCTCATGAACCCCATGGCCTTGAGGATGCCACAGCTCCAGGACTCCTCCAAAAATACACTGTGAGAGCTGGTGCCCAAACAAAAGGAGCTGAGAGCAAAGGAAGGGAAACCAAGTCATGGGGCTACTTCTCAGGGACTGTCCAGAAGAGGTGGGTGAACCATTCTGGCCCTTGACAGACCAATTCCCACTTTCTTCCACCACCCCAAAAGCAGATTTTATGAAGAATTCACCATCTTGCACATGGCTACAGCCTCTGCAGAACATGTTGTTTAAACAAAGGACAATTGTTTGGCACTTGTGAGTAATGTGGCCACGTCCCCTAAGAAAATGCTTTTTGGAATCATGTTGCATCATCCTCTTGCCACAGTATTTTTAGAGATATCTGTGATTTCTAGCCCTTTCCAGGGTAGGAAAAAAAATCCTACTTTGGCCACCATGGGCACATGTCAAGGAAAAGCAACCGCACAGGCACCGCAGTGCTATGAATATGTAGCGAGTGCTGGTACCCTTTTGCTGTAACACAGAGGGAGCACACACACAGAGCATTTGGATCCAGATCTTCTTCCTCCAGGTACCGACTTTAAACACTTTGCAACAGTTAAAGCAGCACAAGGATCCCACATTCAGTTCTGAACTTCTCCCTAACCTTTGTGGTGGCATTAGCATAAGGCAAGGAGACATATTTTGACTCCCATCTGTGCAAATCCTCCCCGTGCTGCAGAATCAACATTCTGTCAACCAATTATTTTATGCTGTATCACAGCACCGGGACGTGTTGGGGGGGAGGGATGAGGGGGAATCATCACACCTACAATCAAAAGAGCAAGGTTTTGCAACATAGCATATACTAAAGATGTCTGTCTTAAGTCAAACTAGCAGCCATATTTTATTCAAGAAGCATGTAAACAAATCTGGCACATTCATTATAAAAAAATTGTGTACCTAGCATGTTCATCACATTTCAGATATTCCATTCCTCCCTCCCCACTGAGCTCCATGGAGACAAGTCAATCAGAGTTAACCATCTGGTAATCCTTAGCCCAGGCTGTGCAGCTGCTACCTACCATTTTTAATCAGGGCTATATCTTCCATTCATGCTAAATAGGAGGCATGAACAGCTGCTTGGCCAACACTTTCAAGCAAGCACTCTCTCTCTCTCTCTCTTTAGTATTCCTGGCTTCTCTTCCTTTCAGCTTTACATTTTGCCCATGTTTTACAAGTATTCACTCAAAAAAAAAAAAAAAAGTAATTGTGAAACGAGGAAAATGCTTCTGGTCATTAAATCTTTAGAGAGTATATCTGCTCTTAACAAGTTCCTGGGGGACACAGAGTCCAATAACAGTCTCTGATTTTAGAAAATAAAAATTAGTGTGTCCATGGAAGTGCCTTGTTTGGGTTTTTTTTAACCTACAGATCCCTCCAGAATTGTTCTCCATTGCACATTTCAGACAAAGAAGTTTTAAGCATGTGGGATATGAATTAATTTTTTTAAATGGGCACAGCTTACAGGAATTCCCTAGCTTACAGGAAAGGTTTCCTGAAGGCTTTCCTGTATTCCAGCAGCTAAGCAGAAGCCTCCCTGCCTCCGGGAGACGCAGCAGAAGGGCAGATGCCAAAATCACCACCAAATCAGGCTGTCTCACCTCCTGTGCTCAGATCCAGAGGAGATGCCTCCCTGTGAACCATGCCTTAAGCTTCTCCCAAAAGTGAAAATCATCCAAAAAGCTTTGGACTTATTTTTGAAGGCAATCCAACTCTTTTCCAGAGATCTAAATACTCCAGCATCAGCACAGTAGTATCTCAGCTGCAACTGCTCCAAAGAGCAACATGTATCCTGCCCAGGTCATGGGTACCAGCCCAGCTCCATGCTGGGCACACACATTCATCTCTTGTTCTCTGCCTTGGATGCATCCAGAGCCATGACTGTAAACATCTTACCATAGCAACATGAAAAAAAATCAACTTCTATCCATTGCCAATGGCAGATTTGCTGCAAAGTCAGGGAGATGGGTCAGGAAAACCCATGGTGATGCCACCTAGCAGGAATGACTTGGAGAGAACTGGTACCCAGCCCAGCAGGATTCCCACCTGGACTTTGTGGGTGCAGACACTGAGGTGTTGGCTAAGCCTGTTTGTTTAAGCCAACTCCTCCAGCATAGATGCTTCTGTAAGATACATTTTTATACCTGTTTTTTTCCTGAAATCTTCCTTCAGCCATTAGATGTTTTACATATGCTGGTCTTTCAGAAGAGCAGAGTCTTGGGAGCATGGAAATCACCCATTGCCTCTGTACTCCATGCAACAATAGTCACAATTTACACCCCAAAAGTGTTAGAGAATGTTTTAACCCTGCAGAACACCATTACCTGTTCCACCTACCAACAGACAAAACCAACATGGTCATACTGAAAATAAAAATAATAATTTAAAAAAAGACACAATGATACAGATGTTAGAAAACATTGTCTTTATTAATGACATGTCACTGGGGATGGAAAATCTTGCATGAGTTAATCGATTTGTTTGCCTGAACAGAAAATAAACAGAGGACATTTTCAGTACACAACAATACATAAAGGTTAATGCCATCATGCATTCCTCCAAACCCAGCATGAATTCAGCATTTAACTTCCATGAATTTGCCACAAGTGAAAAAAATAAAGAAATAAGTTAGATGACAGGATGGTGTTTCATCTTGTGGAGGGAAAATTCCTCCAAAACACAAACATGTCAGAGCAAATTTTAAGAGAAAAATAGTCTAGAACTGTGGTAGAAGGACCCTGTGAAAAATAGCTCTAGGATAATGAGTGCCATCAAATCAAGAGGGTCCACTTCTCCTTATGGCCTTTATGCACATATACACAGAAAATTACTGCAAACATTCTGCTTTAATGGCATTTTAGTTCTTCATCAGGGATAAAAACAGTCTTTGTCATATCTAAATGTGCAGATTCACAACAACTCTTATATAGATCAGAGTGAGTTGGAAGAATAAAATATGAATGCTATGTTAGCCCTTCTGGGAAGACTTATTTCAACAAAAAAAATCCTCCTCATGAGTGATGGACCAATGCATGGACATCTCTAGGCAATGATCAGGATGAGGGCAATGAAAATGGGGCAAGAGAGGTGTGGAAAAAGATAGTGAAAAGCACAAGTGCAAATGATTTCTTGACTGGAAAAATAAGGCATGAAGGAGTGGAACAGCATTCTGCCACAAACTAGCCCAATTAAATGGGAACCATGGGCTGTACATATCAATCTGGCCCCTGCTGTCTTCTGCTTGTAGGTCAATATTCCCAGTCTGCAAATCCTGTGTATGTACTCCAATAACCACCCTCCTCCCTGTGCATCCCTTCATGCTATGGAAGTGAATAAAATTTATATTTAGGACAGAAAATACAGTAAAAGCCAATCACAAATTTACATACACTAACCAAAGGCAGCACCAAACTAGAGGAGTATTAAAAACCATGAGAGACAACTCCTTTTATGGCAGTTTCTCTGCTTGTGCCAGCTGCTCTATGGGCAACACTGAGAACAACACTGCGCTTCCAGAGGTCACAATATGGCAGAAACTCAGGCTCAGCAACTCTTAGGCAAGCCAGGCACATGCCAAACAAGTGAAGAAAACACCTTCTGTGACTGAAGTGAAGGTGAAGAGATGTCCTCAGTCACTGTGATGCTACAAAGTTGTAAAAAGCCAACCTTTGCCACCAAAATACTTTCATGAATTACCCTAAGCAGCAATGCCCATGCTGCAGCCAGCGGTTCCTACTTCTGGCAGAAAAGCTGATTCTCTGATGACTGCTACACAAAAAAGGGACATCTTTTCTGATGAGGAACCATTTCTTCCCTTGAGCCCTTGACTGCACTAGTACAATATGAGGCAAGGGATGTTACCCCTTCCCCCAGTAAGGGATGTCTTCTGCGATTGGGCAATACTCATAGCACTTAAACCCCTTGAATAGGCAAGGGACATCAGTGAAGTACCATTAATCCTCACAGCAATTAATTCAGTATGGAGCAAGCCCTGGACAGACACACATCCACCACTGCAAAGATTCAGAATGGCTCTGTGCTTTCACACTTGCACAATGTGCACACCTACCTCATATTTTAAAAAGTCCAGTATGCTAATACAAGATGTGCTGGGATGCTGGGCCCCAAACCCATGCAATCAAGGGTTTGGTTTTAATAACTGGAAGGGTTTGAATTTAACAATCAAACACATGGGGGGGAGGGGGCTTGGTATCATAAAGTAACACCTTCTCTTAGAGAAAAATCCATTTTTACAGAGCCTGGTCACAATAAAGATTGCATTCTTCCTTAGACTTACTCCCAAAAAACCCCAAATCACAACCTGCTGGATGTGAGCTATAATTGTGGTGGTGGTGATGGTTTTGTTTTTTCCCCTCCCCACCAAGTATACTACTTATGAAACTGATGCTGAAAGGACTGAAAGCAAATTTCATCATCTTTAATTTGGAAAACAGAATGAACTAGAAATCTGGGAAAAATAACTTGTGACTAATATGCAGATTTTATCAGCTCGTAGATCGGAAGCCACAGTTTGCTGGAAGTTGTCTCCTTTTCTGCTAATTTGCCTCAGATGAAAAAGGCACTTGTGTTCTCTCTCTAAGTGAATACTTCGCCTCAGTGCCTTCTGCAGCATATGCTCAAGCTTGCAGTTGCTATTGATAGAACAGGAAAGAATGATAATTCTCAAGATTTCATAAAAGCTCTTCTTAAGCTGAAATGCTGCAGAATTTAATTTTTAATTCAGATATTTACACTCAAATATCAGTCCTGAAACCTTCCCTTGCAACACTCCTACCACAGGTGGAATTTAATTTATATAAAGGCTGCAATGTTGTGTCTTCAGACTGTGGCCTCACCAGAATCTGTCATGAAAGCTGGTGATGACCATAAAACAGTAGAAGGGTTCAGACTATTTTAGGCCAAATGTCCAGTGGGATACCTGAAAAGTGCTAATTTGGAAGAGGACAGACACATGATTTTAGAGTGAGAAGTGTACTCTGTGGTCATTAGCCAAAATCCTGGGAATATCCATGTGAGGAGCAGAGGAAGCTGGTTCAGCAAAAGGGCAGAGACTGGGAGAGCAAAGCCTCCCAAGGGAAGAATGACCATCCAGCATTGTTTGAACCCACCTGCCCCAGCGCTAAGGCTGTAAGGTGAAGCCATCAATTGTAATCTGCAAAAGGGACAAAACCTGCACCACACAGATTATTCCTGCAGGAACAGGGCTTGTAATTACTCTCAACCACAGATTTCTGCAGCAGTCAAATCCTTGGTCTTCTCCATCCTAAAAACCACACATCTCAGAGGGTCTGTGACAGCAGGGACATCCCCTGGCAGAACCATTACCCCCACCTCAGGTGTCAGTGCAGCACTGTGGCATTACCCCAGCTTGGGGCAAGCTGGGGAACGCTCAAAGAATCCTGAAGTTTTGTTGTTGAAAGGTTTTCTTGTTCTGCGAAGTTCTGTTTAAGCTGTTCTATTAAGTTATGTTCAAGCCTGCTTCGTAGCTGTGTTGTAACTCTGTGCCCCGGTTGCTATGGTTACCCCTTCCCCTGAGTTCTGTTCCTCCTCCTGAGTTTGCCAAACCCATTTCCCCGCCTCTCAGGCGGAGATTCCCTGTCCCTCTCCACCCATTCCCCTGCCCCTTGGGCGGAGGGTCCCTGTCAATCCCTCCAAGGCACACTTTTCCCTCTGGAAAGTTCCCCGTTACTCGGTGTGCCATTGGATTCTGCTCCCTACCCCCTCCCCTATTGCTCTCCTGTTGGCTGATACTCACCCCTTCCCCACTGGTCCCTCACTTCTCCCTCCCCCGGTGTAAGAACCCTTGCCCGAGCCTGAGATCTGTCTTTTATTCCTGGACCTTCCTGAAGTTATAAGCCTTCGGAACCCAAACGGAAGACCCCCTCCTTGCTTCCTTGCCCCCAGGGATGCATTGCATCATCGGGCAGCAGCTAGCCACCAGAGAGGATTCCGCAGAGTCCTCTCAGCTACGGAGATCACTGGGACGTCTGCAGCAAGACATGGTGGGCCTCGGGCAGCCCTCGACCTCTGCATCACAGCACTGGGGGTTTGGAGGAGAAAGCACATGAGATGATGCACCTGGAACCTGCTCTATTCCTTCCACTCCTCCCCTTGACCCCACAGCCACAACACGAGATGAGATATACAATGGGGAAAGTGCAGATGGGCCATTCCACTGCCCATTTCTCTGTGTTTCCACGACTCTGATTTGAGAATTTGTGCAGGCATTTCTGTCAGAAAATGCTATCTATGCCAAACTTCAATCTCATCAGTGTACAACAGAATACAACTCTGATTTCCACGCTCTTAGGCATGCAATACACTAAAGGTACCACAACTAGGAGGTACATGCAGATAGATATAGGAATGCCTTTGTTACACTTGAGGACTGTGACTATGAATTACACCTGGAAACGAAATGTCCATTTCCTAGGTTTTTGCCTAAAGCACCATGGTATGGATAGAGGCAGACACAGGAGCTCAAGCAATCTCTTAGACAAAGTGACTCAAGCTATCAAAATATGTATGACTGGTAAGCAACATGATACTGTAACTCAGTTAACAGCACCACAAATGAGAGTCTAACATAGAAAATGTATCCCTGAGGAGTGTGAAAATACATTAACTCCTTGATGCTCTTCACAGCCCATTATCATCTAAAGGATATCCAAATCCCCAGCATCAAAGATTAAAGTCACAATACACAGCCATAATCAATTTTAATTATAAAAATCACCCTATAAACAATTCAGGAGCTAATTGAATCAATAAGCGAATTCCTATCAAGTGCGACGAGCTGCACATTCTGCAGACTGAGTTATCCCTGCCTATGGCTACAGAAATAGTTTGTTGCCAGCATTATTGGGACAAGATCACTTTCAAATTGGCTGGGGCTGCATATCCCAGCATTGCCAGCCCTTTGCATCCCAAAGGCTCACTGCAAAAGGCAAGTCTTTTGGAGCAGCTGCAGAGAGCTACGTACCCACCACAGAGGTCTTCATTATAATCAGTATTTGAAGCATAAAACATTCAACAACAGGATATTTCAACTCCTAAAACCAGTCAATTATGTTTGCTAAATTAGCCTGTGTGACTGAGTTGGTGAGTGCTACAAAGGAATAGAAGTGAAACAAAAGCCCTGTTTAAAATAGGTCACTCCTTTAGAAAATTTTGTAATTACACACTGCAAACACATTTGCATATTCAATGAGTAGTACATGTTTCTTGTGATGAGAAAGCCTGTAGGAGCTTAATCAAAGTCTAGCTTATCAGCAAAGGCTAATTGGCTTCCATAGTGCACCATCCATCAGAATCTAGCATTAGTGCAAGCTTCGCCAACCATTAGTTGGCAGAAAATCCCAATTTATTTTGATGACAGAGGTCTTACCTCGAGGGGTTTCCATGACCACATAATCAGGTGGTGCATCAGTGGCCCATCCCATGCCCTCCAGTCAGCATCACACAGTTAATCAATTCAACAGCCAGGGAAGATGGGAACTGACCATGATGCAGAGTAATTTGGGAAGAAAGAAAGGTACAAGGGTGATACATATCATGAGTTGGAATATTTTCATTTTAAGAAAGGGTGCAAAATAGAAACTAATTAATAAACTGCCATGAGTAAAGCAACCCAAAATGCAAAATAATGATGGACTAAAGTTTTCCCTACAGCAAGCTGTCATCTCAGTTTGTGAACTGTAAGGCTGATTTCCCCAGCATTATGCAAAGAAACAGCCCTATTTTCTTTTATTTAGACTTCATATTTTAGCTACTGAGTCTTCTTAACACTAAGCTGGGTTTGCAGGCAAGGAATAAACCCAGGCCTTCTATTCCTGGGCATGATCTGCCTATGCAAAAATCAGGAATTATTTTAGGGAAGCATATCTTAGTACTTCCAGACTTGTACTTCCACCACCACAACATATGACTACAAATGACAAAATATAAAGAAAGTCAGACCTTATAGAGGGCAGCGGCTGAAGATTAATTTATTAAGGTAACACTTCATCTGAAACCATCTTACATCTGTATCACAGCTTGAAATTCTCATATTCAACCTTGTAGAAAGTATCAAAAGATGCTATTGGCTTGGTGCAAGACAACAACAAGGAGACAGGACATTATTTATTGCCATACCAAACCTAGCACACAGGAAACGTTATTGCCATTTCAATCCAGAGACTAATTCAAGGGTTAACAATCAGGTCCTGCTAGGATAACCTTGTGGCTGCATGCCACTAGGCCACAGCCAAATGCTGGTTGGAGTCTCACACAGTGATCAAAAAGGCAGTGAGACAGCTCTCTAAGTATTATAGATTCCTCAATGCAGCACTTATTACTGAGAACCTGAGCTAATTAGCACTGCCCCACTGATGGCATCACATTAGGGTCCAACCCATCCTCTCTACGTGGCACTGCCCGGTGTTGAATCAGTCCCCACGGCTCATCCAGAGCTGACCAAGGCCTGTTGGGGTGATATGAGGCACAAGCCCCAATTGCACTTGTCATTCAAATCACCCAGCTACAAAACTCAAGTACAACGGTTAAATACAAGCAAAACAATCTAATTTTGTGCTTCAGAAGATCAGCTAAGAGTCCCCTCACAGCCTATAAATCCAAGAGCCAGACCTGGGCGATTAGGACCGCGTGTTTCCTAGGTGATAAGCCTTTCATTTTTCTGGAAGACATTTGAAGTAGAGCATAGGAAGATTAATCCCCCCCAGAGAAGGGAGAGTTCACTGACTAATTTTTCTTGCATTTAGATGTAATAATTAGGCATATTGATTCTTCTGCTTTGTTCCTTACCATTATAATGAAATAATTAAGACAACTTCAAGGAAATACTTGAAAGCTCATTTCACTTTGTCTTCTCAAACATGAGCCACCTAACAATCACGTGCACACTCAAAGGGAAAGACTCTCACTTTATTTATCTCCGTAATTCATCAGGCATCAACTTCAGGCAGCAAAGTGCTGCCTCAGGCTCCACTCCATTTGCTGCCTATCATGACTATGAACAGCAACACAAATGAGATCCATCTGGTGTGACCAGGACACACATTGCTCTGCTAAGCTCTCACAGCAGCTTGTTATCAAGGGGGACTGGAGAGAGGCTGACCCCCTCCAAGAGTTATGAAGAAAGAAAAAGCAGTATTTGTAATTCTCCTTGCAGAGCCTCATTGTAGTGTTCTTACAAAATATTATGCAAATGTTATTTCCAGTTCAAACTGTTTTAAGCTTCTTGGAAGATAATGCTAAAGTGTCTACACTGAAGTGCATTCATGATCTCCCTAACCTCTCAGGAGAGCAGCACAAGCAAGTTTTTCAAATACAAGTATGACATTATCCATGAAGGACTCAATCTTTGCATCCACAGGAGGAAAACGCAAGACCAGTGGTTTGGGGGCTTCCTGATGATCCTCGGGGATGTAAAGCTTGGCTGAATGGATCAGGGCCTGAACAGTGTGCACTGTGCACATCTGCATAGATACTCAGGAAGTGCTGAAATTGGAACAATTATGAGAAGGATGAATGAAGATACTAAACATGCAAAAAGGTCCAAGAAAAGCCACTTAAATTGAAAAGGATTTTCTCATGTCTAATTCAACATTACTAATTCAACAGCTGATAAAGAGTTCTCTGATCTCTCCAGCATGTCTCAGATTTAAATAATTTTGGGCATTTTTGTATTAAATAGCCTTTCAAATATTAATCTTGCAAAAACAAAGAGAATGGCATATGCATTTTAAAACACACTTGCTTCACAAATACCACTAAAGCAAGCTGATACAAAACCATGGTCTACCAGCCCCTGAGGGGCAAAGGCAGTGACTGAAAAGGAAGAGGTCACTCCCCCAAAAGCATGCAGATGTGCTGCCCTGGAATATGACACCACATGTGTTAGATGTGGATGAGTGTTTAAGTCCAAAGTGAGCACAGAACTTTCCAGAAGTGGGGCATTTACTACGGACTGGTATGGAGTACCAGAGTATCTTGACCCACGAAATGACATCACAGCCTTCTGCACATTTTCTCTTCATGTAAAGTTCACCCAAACCCTCATGAGTGATGTAACTCTGGCACAGTACAAGCTGTTAACATTTAATAGGTGTCCTCTGTACCCAGCGGTTATGTGACAGCAGGTAAGCAATGTTTTATGATTCAACACTTCAAATGGAAATCTTATATGCGGCTACCTCTCAACAGGAGGAAACATCTGAAGAATGTGTTTTTCTGATATTTTTACTCACTGAGAAATGAAGGGTGCTTTCTCTATGACTCACATCCAAGTTTTTCACTTGTGATATTTATAAACTCTTAGATCCAGAACTGATTGGAATGTAAAAAGTATGACTTCTCCCGTCCTACCCCAAAGAGCCTTTCAGCCAGAGACAAGTGACAGTAGGAACTGGGAGTGGGTCATCTCCAGGTTTACAATGGGAATAGAAAGCTTAAAATAAACAGCTTTAGAATTTATGGATGTCAGCCATATGTGAAAGCTAAAAGGTTTGATGAAAAAGAAGTACACAGACTTCTTTCCTATGAGAACATAAAGTGAATTTGAAAACAAACAGAAAAACCCATCCAGAATAAGGACTCCTTTCTCTCCCCTCCAGTCAAAAGTATCTTGACAGTGTAGATGAGAGCTAAATTTAAAAAAAAAAGCAGTTAATTAAATGCAGAATTCAAAGAGATATCGTCACGACAAGTGATCCAATGCAGATTGTTTACAAGAATTTCCTCTCACTGTACATTCCTTCCCAAATTCTGCATGCTTGTATTATTAGGGCATCATGGAGAAACCCATACCTGTCCTAGTTGCACCCAGACTGTGCAGATCCAAATTGTCTAGTCCTCAAAGGGTTAAAAGATGCCAAAAACAAATACAACAAAGAACGATAAAGGAGTTCCAATGCTTTGAAAGTGCTCCCCAGAGTCCAGCTTCTCTTTCAGCTTGGAGAAGGCTGAAGGGCTCCTTGCTGGACCAGGGCTCACCATAAAATCTCATTGGGTAGGCTAAAATGTCTTTAGCATCAAGCCAATGTAAATGCTGCCTTTCTTTAATACAGTTTAGTTCCTTTAAAGCACCATTCAAGAAACCTAAATGCCAGCCTCAAGCTCAGACACAAGGAAGCGTTCAAAGGAAATTCACAGGCAAGGTTTTGCTCTGGGCAGAAAGATTTTGCTAATGGTTTCATAAAACTTTTTTTTCTCCACAGGAGCAAGAAAGCAGAGAAAAGTTGAGGCAGAAGAACCACACAAGCAGTCAGAACAACAGTAAAACCTGGAAACTCAAAGGTAAGAGAGAGGTTTCTGCCCAGTCAGGGGGAAGGTGGCTGCAGACGCTCACAGGATGCAGAAGCACACCAGGCTCCTCTGTACTGCCAGTGTGAATAAACAGGAGTTAATCACCAAAACATCTGAAGCAACTTCTGTTAAAAGAAAGAACCTGCAAAGGACTGAAAACCTGACTAACAATGACGATCAAAAGGGGTAACATCAACTCAGAAACCTATTCAGTCTATACAAAAATGTCATCATGAGAGAGCTCTCTGTCTCTTTTTCAAGTGACTAGGAACACAGTTTGCTTTTCAGCAACCCAGAACTGTACAAGATACAGAGTTTAAATACATTTCCATTCAGATAAGTTATCTCTTTCCCTCCCCACCACCAGCTTTTAAAGGATTCATCTTGAACTTACAGTACTGGAGGGTTTTTTCTTCTCAGATTTTTAATTCACTGGCATCATAAAGACCTTTAGCAATTTACAGTGTGAAGAGCACTTTCTCCTCAGATTGCCCTGCTTTGAGCCAGTTTGTACATTATGTTTATTTCATTACTTACATTGCATTACACAGGGGCAAACGCAGCAGCCACTGCTCTCTGCAGCAGATGTGCCCCAGGGCCAGCACAAGCCAGATGTTTCCAGGGCCCCTCACCAGGGGCAGGGGCTGGGCTGCTTTACCCCAACTGCCCCTCTGCAGTGCTGAGCCTGCTACAGACCTCTTACCTTCCTTCTAGTTTCAAAGTGGGGTAAATCAGAGAAATACTGCAGAGGACACAGCCACATTGGCAGGCTACACTAATCAAAGCGTAGCAATTCGTGAAATTAAAAAAAAAAATAAAATCACCACGCTAACAAAGCCAAAAACCCCAAACCTATGGGAGACATCCAAATTCTGTAGAAAGAACACTAGAGGGACCAGCATATATTTCTTCCTGCTTCTTGTCATGATGATCTCAGCTGATTGTCCTCCTGTAAGTCAGAGAGATGCAAGCCAGACTCCTCAAACCCTCGTGCTACACTCCCCCCATGTAGCTTTGGTGACAGTTGGATCAGGGGCAGAGTCACAAATTTCAGGTTTAGCAACTATGACCAACCAATGCTCAACGTTTTCATCCTGCCAGTCAGTTACTGTCTAATAAAATGGCACCTGAACCAAAAAATTCCATGGTTTTCTTTAGACATGTTCAAAGCAGAGCATTCCCATGAGAGGAATGACAGGATTTGTCTTTACAAACAAACTGTGGGTCTGCTGGTAGACAAAATCAGCACTGAGAGATAAAAGAAACAATGGGAAGGATTCCACTGATTGATGAATGGAAAAAGATGTTTGCCTTTACAAGCATACTGTAAGTCTTCTGATAAATGAAACTGGATATTGAAAGATTGTCGGAGTCCAGGGAAGCCTGAAAGCTTCTCCTGCTCCTCTGGTGATTTCTTTATAGTCCCAGAGCTCCTCAAAAGTGTCCTAGCCAGCAACCTAGGCTTTTGGAGAAGCTCCCTCCACTTTTGGGAGAACCTGAATGCACCAGAGAGGTGAAGAGATTTTTGTTTAGTGTACCACAGAGAGCTTAGTTGTAGTTTTAGGATCTTGCTCTATGTATTATACAGAGACAAGATGGAGATTTTTAGGTGTGGTTTTTCCTTCTTTCTTCTTCTCCTCTCTTCTCATTCTCTTCCTCTCTCCTCTGACACCAGTTCCTGTGGTGTGTTGGTTGGTGGAAAAAAGTTAGTATTAANCAGAGGACAGGGGTTGGAGGTGGGGGCTCCAACCCCAGCGGGGGCCCAGGGCCTCGACAAAAGATGAAAGAAACAAAGGGGAAAAAACATGAATTCCATAAAGAATAACAAATTAAAAGGGGCGGGAGGGCAGATTATACATTAGAGGGGAATATTAGATATTAAGCATTCTGGGAAGTCTGTACCTCTCAAGTACCTCAGCCAATGGGGAAAAAGAGAGGGAAATGCAGCTGGGAAATTAGCATAAAAAGGAGGCCGTGTCCTCCAAAAATTTGAGAGACCCCAGGGGAATTTGAGAGACCCCATGGCCTCTCCCTTTATTCAAATAAAGTAAAGGGACTCCTCTGTCTCCTTTTTGGACATAAACCTCTGGTGTTTGTGGATTAATTTTCCTGACACATCTTGTTGCCTAATTCCTAACTGCTTCTTCTGTGAGATGTCTCTTTTTCATAAGCACTTCCCATCTCTACGTGCTACATGTTGGCTTTAAACATCACTGACAATACAGGTGGTAAAAATCAGAAGATATTGCAAGAATCTCACCTTCCTCTTTGAAGGCACCTGCACTTTCTTGGTGGGGTAGTGAGCCACTGCAGTGTCAGGAGGCCAGTCCATAGGGAATACATGTGCACTATACGTAGCGTGTTGAATCTAATTTTTCTGCATACCACCATATGGAACAGAATCTCAGTGGCATCAAACGTTTACCTAAACTCCATTAATGTCTTCTGCAAGCCAATATTTATAGCATACACATGAGTAGCTGCTGTCAGAGTGTGTATAAATGTTAAAATGAACTGTTAAAGAAACATAATGACAGATGTAGAGATGCTGAAGAGTGCAATCTATTCTAATTTATGATAATTTATTTCCATCATCTGGAGCCCTATTCAGAAGAGAAAGCTGAATGCATCCCAAAGCGCATCATGGGGTGGAGCGTGAAAATCCCAGAAAAAAAAAAAAAAATCTCTTTTAAACGAAGCAAGAGTACTCTTGTCCTAACACCCAGGACATGCTTAGCAATCTCTCTGCGCAGAAGCAATACAGATGTGGGGTACTCAAGCCCTGCCTCTTGGCAGCCCAGTGACACATGAGTTTCAATGCAATTTGGGAATAGCTAGAACTGTTTGTCCCATCAGAGATGTCTGATCACTGCTGAGTCACTACTTTTGGGGGACTGAGCTGCACAATGAACATTTATGAGCTCTTTCAGAGCCTCTCCAGCTGCATGAACAACCAACACTGCACCCATGGGTGGCCAGCACTAATGAGCACATAAATTTGAAGAAGAAAAGCCATTTTTAGAAATGAGTGAACGATGCCATGGTGAGCTATATGACAGAAAGACCTTTTCTGTTTGATTCCTCAGCAACACAAGCTGTCCTGGATCAGTTCTGCCACGAGACCCGAGCCACACCTCCCTCTCCTGCTGCTGTTGTTCTGCTGTGAAAGCCATGGTGGAGAGGATGAAAAAAAGAGAAGGGGAAAAAAAACCAGCAGCAGTACTTGGTCCCTGCAGCGGGGGCTGGAGGGCCATGGAGGACCACAGGCAAGGAGCTCATTTTCATGGCATCATCCCTGCCTGGGAAGCACCAGGCCGCACGCGGCAGTGGCAGGAGGCTCGTAGCCTGTGGCACAGCCAGCATCCCCTGCATATGTCGGCCCGCCATGTAGCCAGCTCCTGCTGCCTGCCAGGGCCTCACAATCTGGACAGGCACAGATTCTGTGCTGGAACAAGCGCCCTCTCTGCAGAACTGCCTGCCATGAGTGACAGGCTGCCACAGCAGCCCCAGGACCAGGCGCAGCCCATGGAGCCAGTGCAGTAAAACACGGAGGCTTAGGTAAGCTGATTCTCTGCTGAGTGCACTGCTGCTTCTGCACAGCTCTGAAAAACTCCACAGCTCGCCAGAAGAAGGCTAGGCACACAATATATGCACAGACTACACCACCAGCATGCACTCATGCTGGCTTACATGTCAGAGAACAATTTTCAACCAAAACAATTTTCTGCACTTTTAGACTCACTTGTCTTTTTCCAAGAGTTGTCATCTCTCAAAAAAATGTTTTCTTTCTAAGTGCCAGTGCAAAGGGCTTGGAAAATCTACCCTGGGAACACCACTGTTGTGCCTTCAGCAAGTTTGGGTTGGCCCCTCATGCTCCCCCTGCTCTGGAAATCAGGCCAGACTAAACCATTGCAGTGGGCAGAAGGGTCCCACTTGGGATGATCCATCACTGACTCCTCCAGAAGGAGTGAGCCTGGGGCATCTCAGCAGTGTGTGCAGAGGAGGAGAATACAATCATAGAGAATATCTCCTTACAGAAATATTTTGTGCTGAAATATTGTAGTTTCTGTCACAAATATTCCTCCATTCATGATCTCACTAAAGTGCCAGTTTTCAAAGGAAATTGAGATTAAGAATTATTTTTCCCTCAAGTAAGTGAAATTTCCCAAATCAGCTCTACCAATGACTCCTTTTGATGTAGCAATGACAGATTCTTCCCTGATATCTTAGGTACAGCCCAAATCGCAAAGGACATATACTCCACACGATCCTTAATCGCCTGCCCCAGACTATAACCTATGAGGAAACTCTTTCTAATACCTTTCCTGTTGCTCTGTGCCTGGCTGCAAGGAAAGCCAGCTGCCTGCCAAACTGGGCACTTGGCACTTGGGATTTATCAATGGATATGCCCAGCCAACAACATACAGTGTTGGTTCTGCTCTCTGACTGAAGAATCATAGTTTATTAATTATTCCACTTGAAATTAAATCTCTTTCACAATAAAATCTCCACTCTTGGCCTCAACCCTCTCAGTGAGTAATTCCATGAAGAAAACTCTTCTTGTAGCACCATTTGCAGATTTAAAAAAGGGAATTAATATGTTTAGAGAGTAACTCTACTGAGACATACTTGTTAGTAATCCCTCTGTCCACATGTCCATGGGTCACCAGTTGGAAAAGGCAGCTTGCAATGCACTCAGTACTTAGCAGTGAGCTGCTTTTGCACTTTTATCCATCCTCAAATGCATCCTTGCATCTGCATGCAAGATTAGAACAAAACGCTGCTACAACACAACAGCACACACCATGTATATCAGCTCACCAAGATCAAAGGCACACAGCAGCAAAGAATTTAATTAAAATGTTAAAATTAAACACCAAGGCATCCATTGTTTAATTTTTTGGCTGGCATCTGCTTTCAAACTGGGTCCTAATTCTATTCCAGCACACTGAGTGCCCTTGGAGATGGCAATCAGGAGAGCTCTGCCGGATTTATCGCCTGCTGGATTTGGCGGTGGGGGGAATCCCACGCTTGCTTTGGCTTTCAAGCACAGTCCCTAAAAAAACACTAAGAGAAACTGATCAGCTTCAGAGGATAATTATTGCTATATACACATTCTGCAGTCATAAGCCAACTTCCAGTATCAAACCCTAAGCCCCTTGGGCTGGGCACAAGATACACCTAAGAGCATTGTTCCCCCTTACAGTCCCAACAGGGAGGTGTGATCTTGCCATGTTCAACCACTTCAAGACACCCTTCCCTCCATACAAAGACCATTTGAAATAGGGTAAAAAACTGATGCAAAGAAGTGATATTTTGAGTGCAACTACGTGGGAAGGAGCAGGAGTACACAACGATGTAGTTTTAGACTTGCATGCAGCTGGGGGCTCGTCTTGTTTGGTTTTGCTTTGAGCATGCCTCCAGCACACAGCCAGGGAGAAGATTATTCTGCAAGGAGTTCAAGCAAGGCTCAAGTTTGCTAGTTAAATAACTAAAAGATATTTCCTGTCTTCCTGGGGTATTTTGATCTGAATGCTTAAGGCAGCCATAGACCATACAGCCCACCTCAGGGAGGCTGAATCAAGAAGCCAGTTGACTCCTTGGGTTTTGGGAACGTAGCAATGAAGATTTTGCTTCTTCTTTAATGCTATCTGGGATGCCACAGAGGCTCTTCACCTAATATGAAGATTGTCAAATGCAGTGTCAAACATGGGGCCCCAATGGAAGCATCCAACAGACAAAGGATCTGAGCTGGGGCTTATCACTTCAAGCCAAAGATACTTTGGATTTGCATCACCTGAGAAATTACACAGCAGGGCAGAGCATTAGCATCAGGAAAAGGGAAGACTGAGGACAAACACAATAAACTTCTTTTTGAAATTCAAAGGGCTACTGTGGAGCTGTTACTATAAATTACTTCCTGATGTATCAATGATCTTGCTGTTATTGGGTAGCATTTCATTTTGAAATCTGCGCAGAATTTCACCCTCAATTCTTCAGGCTTTTGAGTATTTCTAGTGAATATTCAGCCAGGCTGTTACTTCCTTAACACTACCTCCCTCCTGCACATTTTAGTGACTAGTATGGGGTCTTCTTATCAAAGAGGCTTCTCCAATCCAGCAAAAGTCCCCTGTGTCATGGTCTCTGATCACTGGAAACATCCTCACTAACTTCTGCCTTGCAATGGCCCTGCCAAACTGGGCTGCAACGTCTACACCAGCACTTATCCAGGACCTGGAGCCCACAGAGCTCCCCACAATGTTTATCCCAACCCTCAGGCTGCAGTGCTTTATGCTCCCCACAGTATTAGCTCAGCAGCTCCCACAGGCTCTTCCTCTAACTCAGCCTTCTCCCAGATGCTAAGGCATTCTGGAAAAGGCACAGACAGAACAGCTTACTCAGAAAAACACATTTATCTATCCATTAGAACATCACAAAAAAAGGAAAAGTAAAACAATAAAGGGCAATGAGTACATTACTTCAGCCTTTCCTGAGACTTGTTTCCTAGGCCATGCACCTACGCCACTGCTTTAGGGGCCAAAGCTGACATTCATCTTTTGAGACCTTTCTGCTTTGCTCTCAACACTGAGATCCATAACATTTGCTTCATCTGGAAGACCCCCCTTTCCTTAGGGGCCACGCCAGTCTAATCCTCTGCTGTTCCTTCTCCCCTGGCAGCATTATGAAAATACTTCACCATGGCAGAACCCAAGCTGCTCCACACAAGACTGTTCCCTCCCACCACAACCAACCTCTGAGCCTGACCTACAGGAGTTCTCCCCTTATCATCCATTCCAGACTAGGTTTGAGCACTTGCAAATGCGTGCAAATACTCCATCCAAAAATGTGGAGCATGCACTTGTGGATGTGCCTGCACCCATAAGATACTAATGAGGCAACACCTAATATTTTTGTTTATATAAAATGTTCTTAGAGAGTACTTCCTTACTTAAATGAATGTTATATATCAAAGCCTTTCAACGTCATAAGTAGTATCTACAATTATAATAACTGGAACCCCCATCATTTTATGTGATTTAGGATTTTCCTTAAGAATGGGAAGCACTGTTAGCTTTTTTAACTGAGAGAAGTATTCAAAATGGGAAAACACCGCTATCCAAAAACAAACCTGAGAAGTCTCTACAATGGCCAGAAGATAAAACTCTTCAAATTAAAGCAAAAGCTTATAGTTTGCCTATATTCAGTATTCTTTTCCTTTTGCCAAAAAGCAAGCAAGCTGTCACCTTAGCAACTATGTCATACTTTGCAGCACATATGCCACTTTGAACAAACACCTTAAACACAGCATCTCCACAGTGTATGTTCCTTTCTATAATGTTCTTAACAGCACTCTGTAAATGCCCCTGAGAGTAAAACCCATGCAGACTGCTCTGGCAGCTGCTGGGCTGGATAGACAGACAGCCAAGTACTGTTTTCCACACTGCACCCCAGGCCCATACTAAGACAGAAGCATTTTAATTCAGTGCCCAAGGGGAAAGCTGAGCTTGCCGATCTGTGGCTTTGTCTTCCACCACCAGCCCTGTGCCAAGACCAGTATTACCTCCTTTCTGCCTCTCCTCTTTCCCTGCTCAGGCAAGGTCCTCTCCCTGGAGCAGAGTGGACAACTTCACCAAGCAACATCACCTGCCCCTTGGGATCATACACAGTGCCATGAATGCAGGTTAAGCCAGGGACCAGAGCATCCAAATGATAAAAAAGGTTCTATTAGAAGCACCTCCAAGCCTGTCCTCTCCCAACTGCAACATCTGAATCTAGAGACATCAACATGCAGGGCTTTTACCTGGGGCTCCAGTTATGCAGATGCTGATTTACAGGAGTGATGACTGAAACATCACCCTCATAAAAATTGTCAGGGAGGCTTTAACTAAGTCTCCTTGTGTTTGTCTAATAGCAGAACCCTCTATCTCTACATATCTTATTGCTAGTTTGATAGTCAGATCATTTTTGTTCTTCTTTTCATAGAAACCTGTTTTGCATAAATATTCAGATTTAGCATTAATGAGTCTCTTTCCTCATCTTCTATTCCTAATGCTTCAAACAGCCACACTCAGATAAGAGCAACCACTGAAATGGCTTACCATGAGATTTCACCAGTTTCACCCAAGTATTTCCACAGCAGCATCACATAACTGCAAAAAGTCCTGCTCCTGGAGCCCTGTCTCTCAACCATATGTGCTAATCATACATAACTATTTTATACCAGGTCGCACTCTGGGCTGCTTGAGAATCGTCAGGATTTAAATGAATTGTTAGGTGACCTTTTAAAATCAGCTCTTCCATGATCACAACACGGTCCTAAATGGAAAATGGTAGGCACTTTCCAGATGAAAGATGTCATTTATTTGCAATGTGGTCAGGCACTGCTGACCTTTTCTCTTCCCCTGTATCAGCATTTGTACCATTTTAACAGCAACTTTTTGATGAGCACAGTTCTCAGTTTCCAAACAGATATGAATGCAGATAATCATGGACGTGAACAGCAAAGCAGACAGCTCTCTGCAGACTGCGTAAAACATGGGATCACAAGACAGATTTCCTGTTCTTTCACTTATGTTCTGGGTTTTCAGTCTTTAGAGCTCCCATCTTTCTTCTGCTATCTTGATCTAAAACTGTATGCTTTATCAAAGCCAGAGGTTTCAGAGTCATGAGACTCACAGAAATTGAGACTTACACATGGTAAAACACCACGCAGGCACTGCTAGTGCTTCTGCTGCCTTTATACCAGTCCCACTGGCAGAGTGACATATGGCTTTTACATCTGCCTTTAGTGAGACTACAAAAACTTTTCACATCCTTCCTGTCACACACCACAGAGCCTGATATCTAATGGCAAAATCCACTTCCTGGGTTCTTCCTAATAAAAATAGGACAGTTCTGACAGAGTTCCCTGCCTGCAGATTACTGTGACAAGTGCTCAGAAGTTGCAGGCCCAAAGTCAAGGACCAGTGAAGTCTGTTCCCAGGGCTCAGGTCTCTTGAATGCTCACATCCCATTGGTTCATTGTGGCAATTTTTGCCTGCCCAGAGCTGCAGTGTATTTTGCATGCATTATGCTAAGCTGCCTATAAGAAATCATCCAATTAATGACAGCTTACAGAGAAGGGCTAGTTGCACAGTAATTACCTTTCTAATATTAAAATACCATAGGAATGGACTTACCTTTTCTGGTTAAGTGGTGCATACTTTACTGACCTGACACTACACATACAAGACCTTTGAGGTAGCAACTGGGACTCAGCTTACAGGAACAGCCAAGTACCTACATCCCCAGGCAGACATCGAAAGACTTGACAATGTATTTTTATCATGTGTTTGTGCTCCCAACACTAAATGCAGCATCTGATCCTGGCATTGCATAAGCAACATCACCAGGCAGTAAGAAATATTACTTTAAGGCTTTTCTTTCAATATGAGAGTAGAGAAGATCAAACACTCAACTCTTTCACCCTGAGTCCATGAAGAGCATTAAGCTTCAGCAAGCTAACCCTGCTCCATCAACTAAGTCTCTGCCCATACCAGAGTAGCCAGCAGCCTTCCAGTTAAGCAAAAACCAAACAAACATATGCAAATTGATGAAGAGTCTCAAGCAACTATAAAACATCTCAGGCCCATAATACAGAGCAAACTACTAATCACATATGCTTAATGCTTATTTCTTTCCCATTTACTTTCAGCATCTCAAGATATCGAGGCTTTTCTAGGGCACACTTGAAAACACACAGCTACTTATGTCCATTCATATGCATGCAAATATAATCCAACAAAAGCACTCCACAGACAGATGAGCAATCAGAACTAGGACAAAAGACAAGACTTATTATCAGTCTTTCAAGATTCAGATTCCCTTTGCCTTTTGAACACACATCTGTGTGCAAAGCAAGAGGTGCTAACCCTTTCAGAATCTATACCATCAAAGCAAGATTGACTCTTGCCAGGCAGACAACAATTTTTCCCAGCCTTTTGCCTGGCTTACTAGTCAAGTGATCACAGTGTGAAGGGAAGGAAGCAAAGCAAGGTTAGCTTGGTCCATGTACACCACACACAGATTTTTGAAACTATCTTCATCCGATTTCCCCCAGAGATTTGTTGTCCAAATGCCCTGCAATGCTTTGGAACTCTTTGGTACATCCCTTGAAGATGCTCATGAGCAGTCATTAAAGCCAGTCATGCAAGGCCTGGAATGTATTTTTTTTTTTTTTTTTGCATAAAGGCAAGAATTAAAACAACTCCTCAGACACATTTGAGTCCACTGAACATCCCAATGTCCACTTCCAAGCTGTCCTACCAAGAAAAGCCATAGTGTCCACAAGATTTGTCCTGCAACATAAATGATTCACATGTGCCCTGATAAAAGCTGCACTGGCTTAGACCAAGCTACAGTGTGCCAAAAATACCCCTTGCCCACACCAGCCCAGACAGAGCTTCAGGTTGGTGGAGATGGGAGCTCAGTGCAAGGTACTTTAAAACACCAGCCTACAGATTACCATCAAGGCAATCACAGCATCTCCCAACTGGCACAACAGTGGAGTTTCTGCATCCCTGCTATTTATGGAGAAATAAAGGGGAAAGGGAAAGACATTATAGACAGCACTGCAGCTCCTGTTCCTTTGCACAAAACTGGACAAGTATCAGGTTGCTTTGGGTTTGCAGAAGGAAAGTTGTTTGTGGTAGTTCACAATGTAATTAAACCCCACCCCTCCTGCAGCCTAGGGGTACAAAGTTCCCATTTTTACAAAAATATTTTTGCCAGTAACAGCCTGAATACAGCAGGTAGCTCCTACACTCATCACACTGCATGGGGAGAGCCTTGCTTTCCATTTGATTGTCTCTTTTGGGGCCCCAGAGAAACAGCAACTGTGAAATGAACAAAACTTGCTTGTCTTGCTCACTTTTTTCACACGCCAATAAAAGCAGTCTATACACATCCAGAGAGTCACAGGACTGAAATTAATCCAGGGACATGAGTGAACATATTTCTTCTCTTTCATCTCTCCTTATTCATTATTGTCAGGTGCATGTATAAGAGAGTTATTTTTCAAGTGAAGTTGTGAGAGTGTTTGTAACATTGCTACTGGTTGTAGTGCCACAGTGGATTATCTGAGAAACAAGATTCAGAAGAATATTCTTCCCATTCAAAAATCTGTGGAGTAACAGCCAAGGGACTAAAGAGGAGCAAGAACAAACACAGCTTTTAAACAGCTCTTTCCTGCCCCAGCACATGCCATGAGTTGACTCAAAGCTGGAAACACTCAAGCCTGACCCAGTACAGCAGTGTGCATTTTTCCAAGATCAGATTTGTGATCCACATGCTTTATTGCCAAGGTAAAGTTCAAAAAATGCAACCCTTGCATATGCTACAAGTCGATTTCTTGGTTTCTTTTCTTCCTCTTAACCTTTCCCAGGCCTCAGCCAATGTTGTCTCTTAATGGCTTCTAAATGCAATTTGTTGTCTGAAAATAAGATTACAATGTACATGAAAAATATAAATGAAAACATATTACAGTGCTATGAATATTCAGAAGAATCAGCCTTATCTCAGCAGCTTCTCTCTGGGTGTTAGATGATCACTGAAGTAGGAAATTGAAGAAGGTCAGATAAGTCCCTGCTCCTCAAGACAGAGGTCCATGTCTGAGCCAGACTACAGGTAAACTGGAATCTGCACACCTAAAGATTAATTTTGCAGCAGTTACAGTTTCACATCTGAGAAACATACAGCTGCTTCGGTTGCCTCCAGACCCACAAATGTGTGCACCCACAAACAAACAAATTTCAGCAGCAGAGTTTTAAGAATAAAGATGTGTTCACCCCTGAATCACTGCAAGCCAACCCAAACAGTCCAAACAAGAGTGCAAATTCAAGGCTGGACTGCATGTACAAGCTAAGGACATTTTCAGCCTGCACCACCTCCACCCTAGCAGCCTTTCTGAGGAACCCCCACAGCTCTGCCATCTGTGCTGCAACACTACAGAGCCTCCCCCCAAGGCATGAGAGCCACCCAATGCCCAGAATCGCTGCATCACTAGCTGGGCTATTAACTTTATTTCTTTGTAGATGCAATCTAGGACTCAAGTGGGAGGTGTTAAGGGGTGTAACTTGACTGTTCTGATCAAGTGCAATGATGTCTGTGATGCTGCCGGGGGACATGGGAGCAGACATAGAATTGACTGGAGCATTTGGTCTTTTTTTAAAGTTTAAAATTATGATTAGGCTGATAAAAGGAGTCTGAGGGAGAGGTGGACAATTAGTTGAGACTGGAGATGGTGGAGAGAGGTGGACAGCAGTTGGGAGGCATGGTAAGAAGAGAAGGAAGATGGGTGTAATAAGATTAATTGAATAGAGATGGAATTTCAGTAATCCAAAAAGCCTTTCAAGTATGTTAATAAAAAATGTCTTCCACACTCTGAAATATCATAAACTAAATTGTGCTTAATTCCGCTTACACATACATGTCAAACAGAGAGAAAATAATTTCTCAAAACATCTTATATATTAACACAGTCTGCACCCTTGTCCCACATTCCCTTATTGCCAGCGACTGGCCCACCTTGGCCGTGTCAGGAGAGCTCTGTTTACACACAGCCGTGCGTGCATGCATGCGTACACACACAGGCAACGTGCACTTGTACCAGCCACAAGAGTTCTACTTGTGGCTTCCAACCATGACAAAGGCAGCTTTTATATCTGGCTGTTGGAAGAAGTTACAGACCCAGGAAAGCGCCAAGAGAAGAGCTCCCACTCGCTGTCCCCAGGATGCCAACACACTGACTGGGGTGGGAACAATTTTCTCGATGGCACAGCCCATGGCCATCAGTCCAGAGTCCTTCCCAGCAGGGCTTGCTTCCCAAGCTCCATCAGATGCAGCCTCATCAGGCAGACAGCCAAAAGACCACGCTCCCAGTGGCTATTTGCCACAGGAACAGCTTAACTCCCCATTCTTCTACCCCGCAGTGAGCACTGCAGGGTAGCTGAAGCACCCTCAGACCAGCACCTGGGACTCAGTCCCTGGATGTCCTGACTTCTCCTTGAGGCAGGAGCAGCAGTGCCAGGTGGGTTTGCAGAGCTCTGGGCAAAGAACACAAGGGACCTCGTCCGTCCACTGCCGCATGCAGGTGACGCCACCGTGGGGCCACCCTGTCCTAGGCCATGGCACCACCACGTCACCATCACCCAACTCCACAGGACCTGATGCTTCAAGGTGCCCGGCAGGGAAGAGGAGCTGCTTCTGGTGAGAAGGAACAGAGTCTGGGGCGAGCAGCTGCCCCCAAGACACCCCCTCACAGGCACCCGAGTCCAGGCTGTGCGTTGCACGTGCCGGCATGTGGATAAACGCACCCGCACAGGGACGCGCCTCCCAGAATACGTGCCTTACATAATTCCCCAGCCAGTCGGCGTTAGGGGAATGTGATTAATCCTCCATGACATGTTCTGAACTTTCCGTTCAGAGAGGCTCTCTGCTCCCGTAGACCTACTGGCGATGGATGTCATTTGACCCGCAGACTTCACTACGAATGAGCATCAGAGCAACACGCAGTGACATTGCTCCGCACACCAATTATCTGCCTCCTTTCCCGCTCGGCCCAGAGACAAGTTTGCTAAACGCATAATGAGGATTTTCTTTTCCTCGGTGTTTTGTTTTTTAAATTCGTTTACAGCCAGCACAAGGATGGAGGGGGGGCACCCACAAACCCAGCCCCCAACCTGCCCCGCCGGCCAAAGCACTGTAGGACGCGGGTCCCCGGCCCCTCGTCCCATGTCCCTGTCCCCAACCCCCGCGTCCCTGTCCCTCAGCCCGACCCAGCTCCCACCTGTTCCGCCGGGCGCGCACTTTGGCGACAGCCCCCCCGCCACACCCCACAGCCCGGGACTCACCCACTCGAGCACCCTGAGGAAGGCCAGCGGCTCCTTCACCACTCGGAAAGTGCCCGCGGAGGCGAGCTGCGGGCAGAGAGAAGGGTCAGCACCGCGCCCGCTCCGCGCGCCCNCCGAGCCGCCCCTCCGGCCCTCCTTAGAGCCGTGGTAATCTTCTGGTAATTCCTATTCTTTTTTTTTTTTTTCTTTCTTATTTAGAATTTTATTTCTGGCAGGAAAGAGAAGGAAGACGTGGGGAAAAAATAAAATTTTAAGAATTGAAAAAAAAGAACCGAACTGCCTCCCCACCGCGCGCACAGAAAGTATTAATATTTTAGGGGATGGCACCCGCTGTGCCGTGGTCTTCCGTCTCCTCTCCTCCTCCCGGGAGGAACTCGCTTGTCGCCCCCGCGGCCGCAAGGCTGCAGCTCTGCGCTCTCAGCCCTCGCTCCATCCTGCTTTTCGAGCATTTCCTTGACAGCAGAACAGCGTTTTCTGTCTTGCCGTCGTCCTGGCCTCGTTTCCCAGCAGAACCTTAACAATTCTAATGCATCCCGGGTGGACAACAGCCCGGCAGGAGCGGAGCTTCCCTGTGTCCATCCACACTCACTAACAGTGTTTCCAGCTCCTTATGACCTTAAAACGGCGCTGTGAGGATTTTGCGATGGAGCAAGTTCCTGCCCCAGTAAAGGCTCAAGACACAAATCCATCACCCTGTTTAAGAGCACAACAGCCTCTGCATTGAGACCCCGAGTCTGCAAACACTTGCATATTCAACTTCACCGCCACCCTGATAACCGGTTGTGCCACCAGAAGGACACAGGTGCTCAAATAGGATTTCAGCCATAAGTAGGTCAGAGATCTGCCCAAAAAAATACCTGAAGCTTTTACTCTCTGTAAGGAACCAGCCATCTGCAAAAGTTTAATAAGTCAATTAATTTTGCTTAAACTAAATCTCTATTATATAAATCCCAAACAATAAGCTAGATGTATTCTTGGAGTAAACAAGATTGGTGGGGGGGGGAATGGAGGAGGAAGAAGATGAATTTCTGAAGTTTACACTGGAACTTGAAGCACATGATCTTGTGTCAAAATCACAGATCTGGAACAAACTCAGATGAAGTCTGGTAGCAGTGGGACTGAATCCAGTTTTTTAAAGGGGAAAATAATCTTTTATTTTTTAACCATATCAAAAGGAGCTTTCAGGACAGAATTACATTTAATTTTTTTCAATTAAAAATTCTTGTATTTTCTGTGCTCTTTTCTTTCTACCCTAGGAGAAAAAACAGGAAAGGAAAATTGATTATTTTCCTTACGAAATTACCAAGTATGCCTTAGTTTATTCATATAATATTCTCTAGGGATACACAAAAAAAATCTAGGAATTGCCTGTTGGTGGCCCAGTGGTGTGGAAGGCAGAGTCCCCTAACAGAGGCAGAAGGACAGAGCATCCGTAAATCTCCAAGAGGCACAAGCAGGCAGAGACACAAAATCATCAATCTGACTTTCAGCCAGAACGTCTCCCACTGGTACAGAGATGCAGGACCAGGTCACTGCAAGCCACCTGCCTTCCCTTCTCATGCCTGAAGAAGAAATTATCATGGAATATCCCATGTTGGAAGGGGACCCAGAAGGATCATTGAGTCCAAATTAGTCTAGTCCCCAAGAGCAGCAGGGTAACCATTCTCCCTCCTGCAGAGATTTCCAGCCCTGGTGTCTGGTATTCCCACCAACAAAGCCCTTGGCCGTGGGAAGTTTCATCACTGGCTGTGTACTGTGACTCTCATGTGCTGTTTCCTTTAATAGGTTTCTTTCATGGAGAGACTTACAGCTGTGGATATATTGAAGCAGTTCAAAAACCTCTTGAGGGATCTTTAAAAAATGCTGAAACATTTAGTAAAGGCGTAACTTAGAAGTAGACTGGGGAAGATGTGGACAAATTTTTTTCCTTAATTTTATTAGTAGTGTATTCTGGAAAAAAACATATGCCCCATCTCCACTGAGTGCCACAGAGAACTGGAAGCCTAATTCACTAACCTTTATTAATTACTTCCAATTATAAGCCTGAGATTTTAGTAACACTTGAACTTCAGTTTTCAAAATTTGTTAAAGAAAGGAAAACAAAAGCAAATATTCTTAAAACCTTTACCACTGGCAGGTTGCAAACTGGGATGGTTTCCCCACTGTTTTCTAAGTCAGCACACTTGGGTTTTCAGCAGATACAGGAGCTCCCTCATGCTGTTTTGGGGGAGGTTTTCTCACTCCCTCTCCACCATCCCAGTTGTGTTTCATCTTGGTGCTTCTCAGTGCTTCGCCATCCCCACCTCAGCTTCCCCACTGGCTGGAAATCCTTGCAGAACCATGGCAGGAACCTGGGTTTATAGCCAGTGTTCAGTGCCTCCTCTTGCCATTATTAACTCTTCCAGATGGCTATTCCCATTTGTTCCTGGATATGGCAGAGTGTCTCTGGCTTTCACAGCTGCTCTCTCTAAATACTGTCCCAGTCAGCTCACAAGTAGGAGCATCTCCATCCTAGTTCTTGAGCATCCTGGTACAAACCTTGCTCTGAAAATGACATTAAAGCTTCACACTTTTTTGATCCTGCATATTAACACATGCTCTGAAATGCATGTTCAGGTTAGCAGACATGATATGTCTGCAATTACTGGTGATACAGCAAGAAGCCATACCCCAGGACACTATATTATATTCACTCTTCTCCCACTTGGATGACTGGGCTTAATATGCATGAATCAATAAAAGCCAGAGAGGTGCAGTTACAAATCTCCATGCTGAAAGAAAAATAGGCTGGAAAGACTCAGAGTATTTCATAGGGACGGAATCTCATACACAGAAGGCTCCTGTCCTTTCCTTTCCTTAGAAAGGGTCCAGCAGTGCTGTAAGGGGAAGCAGCCATGCCAGTCCTACCTCACTGCTGGGGCCAAAGTTCTCCGCAGGACACTAGTGGAGCTTCAGTGCTCTTCAAAAAGTTAAATTTAATTCACCCAAATCCTAATAGGGCAAGTTTAAAAGCTGAAGTCCTAATTTCAATATTAACATTTTGTCCAGCTACACGTAGTGATTTCTTTCCTGTTTCTAGGAAGAACATACCTTGATTTTTCATTTGGGTAGATGGTAGGAAGCTTCCCTACCTTATTAATGGCAAGTGTGAGAACTGCATCTGTTAGATGTCTTGTATCATAGGAAAATCATCAATATGTGCCTACCCCTCATTTCAGCCTTGGAAAGGTTTTCTCAAAGGACTTTGTCAAAACATATATGTTAGACTTCTCCCAGCCTGCCTGAACCTGTGTTCTCGTAAGTAATTTCCTACAGTGTTGTCTAAGCACCAGACCAAGTGAATTCAGGCTCGTGCTGCACACCCATGGGCTGCAGACCACACTGTGCTGGAAAGCAGCACATCCATGGAAACATGACTGTGCCAGCACCACTCCTCAGCACATGGTTCTGGATCAAGTGGGAATGGAGAAACAATCACTGCAAGATGGGGACACTAAACTTAAGGGATGGTAATGCTCCTGCCCTTGCCCAGGGCTCTAGCAGTAAGAGCTATGCCAGCCTTGAGGAGCTGAAAAAGACACTGGGGCTTTGTTTTTCCTTGGGATGTCTGTGATTTAAATCTTAAACTTGCCCATATGGAAAGGGTAAGGGTTGATCTCTTCTTCTCCTAGGCTGGACATTAAATGTAAGCCAGGTACATCTGCACACAGGTGTGTGCACAAAGGGTAAAAGTATCTCTCCTTGCGTGTGGAGAGCACAAAGCCTATGACCCATGGGTCATCCAAGCTGCAGCAGCAAGGGCCAGATCATGGGGTCACCCAGTTTGAAGCAAGTCTAAGGCAACTGGTGGTAGCACCAGTGCAATTTTTTTGTGAACAGTTGAGTGTGGAAATGAGGTCTCACACACGTGCTGGGAGGACCATATGGTGCTTAGCACACCAGATTTCCCAGCTCCAGCCAGGCCTCAGTCTCACTCTACCTGTGACTCTTCTCGAGATCCACACTGTCGAGGGTCACTTCATCCTCTCGGAGTCTCCATCAAATTTGTTTGCAATATATTATGTCCTAGAAAAGAGAGCTTGGTGCCATCTCTTGGATCTTCCTGTTGTTTTTAAATGTCCCAGTCATTTTGATTAGGTTTCGTTGTTTTCCTCTGGGGCTGTTTTCTGCTGCAGGAAGCTTGTCACCTTTTCCTGGCACAGGAGAGTTCACTCACCCATCTCAAAGCAAACTGCCAGTCATTTCATGGTTCGTCTTCTCTTTTTTGGTGTGTTCACTCTAAAATTTAATACAGAAGAGCAACAAAATATGAGGCCTCTGGATAGCCAAGAAGTGCCTTCCATGTGTCCAGGAATCACATATGGTGGTCCATGGGAAAGGTCAGACTCTTAGGTCCCAACCAGGTCCTGTACCACATTTTCCAACACCCCAAAGCTCCCCCCTCCTCCCCCCCACCATTGCATCTCCAAATCCAAGGTGTACGTCCCTGGCTATAGATAATCCTTAATAAACCTAATTTCCCAGGGAATCTTATTTCTCAGTTTTCCCTGTGTGCAAATGATAGGGCCAAGCATGGATATCAATCCCCCCTTACTATACGTTAAGGTAAATAACTTAAAATGCCACAGAACTGCAGAATATCCCATCCTCAGAAGCTGAATGAAGTCTGCATAGAGAAACCCATGTGCTTGTTTTAGAGCAAAATAACTTGGAAAAAAATGCACTTCTCAGTGCCAGACAATAAAAAGTCTTCAGGATTCAAATCAGCAGAGCAATGAGGCCATTGCTCATTATTAAGCGAAAGGTACAGAAGTATTTTTGAAAGGAGCTTTGTTGAATCAGCATTTGTTTTCTAGCAATGTGCACAATTTCTTTAACCAGGGTTATTTTCAGAGTATGGCGTGAAAATAATTACAGAGTACTTTGTAAAGGTTCAGCGATTAAGGCAAGAGCAGCCAGCTGTGTCGCTGCACTATCATGTCTACAAGTCAAACTCTCTTAGTAAGATCTCTAGATCTCACACAAGACTCACAACTATTTCTCTCCCGATTTCTAAGAATAGATGTGGGAATAATCTTTAGTGTTTCTTTTTTGGATTTCAGTTATGTGCCTGTGAAATGAAATAAAAAATCATATTGTTGAAAGTCAAGTTTTCCCTACTCCAAAAGGTTTGCCTGACTCGCCTGTAACCTTTGTTCCATGTACAAAAAGTGATCCTGATTTGATTTTAAAAATGAATCAGTCATTTTCCTTTTTCTTCCTAATCCTTCACTGCCATCCAGTCTTGTCATGTTTGATCCCAGCTTCCAGAGCACATTGTCTGGCTTTAATCAAAAGCATTCTGTAATTAGGTTCCAGCTAATTTGTCTTAGACTATTTAAAAGCAAAAAAATTACCTTGCTTCATGGTAAAACCAAGCTAAATTTCAAAGGAGCTGACCAGCTTCATTTCATAAATGTATCACTGGTAACCAAATTCAGCCCTTAAAATCATGGGGATATAATTTGTCCTGGGTATTTTGAGGGTGATTTTGTACACAGGAACATGAAGAGCACAAATGAGCGTGAGAAGCACTGCTGCAGTCATGTTCAGTCTCTCTCCAAAAACCTGGATTTGGAGCTCTAGAAGGGGCACTGTCAGGGCTGGGATCCTTCAAATCCGACCTACTTTTCCATTTCGTCCTTTACCAAAGCAAGTGTTTAAAGCTAGATTTTTTTTTTTTTCCTTAAAGGAAGAAGGGAAAATGTCAGTACACTGGCTCCAAGGAAGAGTTGCAGAAACCAAAGCTGCTTTGGGTTAACCACAGAGGAAGGGGATTGTATCACATCCTGCATGGAGATAATGCCCTCAGCTGTCCCAGCCCCATGAGCAAAATGTCCACACATCCATGCTGTCCCTGGCACAGTGCCCATTCGAGGCACAAGAGCAACAAAAAACCCTAACCCACCTTGCTGCTGGTTTGCATGAGAAAAATCTCTTTCCAGGGTAAGGAATTAGAGGATCAGGGCTAGCCAGTGGTGGGGAGGACTCGCCAGCTCCAGGACTGAAGGAGAAATACTACCAACCCAGACTTTGCTGCTCAATACTGCTATAAAGCACATGCACACCACTTACATCCTTAAGGAGGGATGAGGTAGACATACTGCATACATATCTCTCTATCCCAAGAGGCATCTCACCTGTCCTTTCCTTGCTAAGGGAGGATTTATTTACCTCCTTCAGTCTGGATTAAACCTTTGACAGCATGGTAGGTGCAAACCTCCTATAACACAACGTGGAAAATACAAACCTACCAAAATCCCCAAACTCACACCAGCACAGCCCTGCAAGTTAGAAGGTGTCTTTCATAGCTGGCTGTGTAAAACAGCTAATAAAAATGCAAAGGCAGGAACACCATCACTCTCCAGGGGATACCCATCCAACTCCCTGTGCACCCACAGCCTGGAGTCAGGACCTGGTGCCCCATCACATCAGAGGACAACAGCTCCTTCTCCTTAAAGCTTCTACTTGCTGGTCTGACCTCTCACCCAAACCGTGAGAGGAAAATTCAGCCTCTTCTCCAGCCAGGGAAAATTGAAGCTCACGTCATCCTTTCCAGAGGGTGCCCCAAGCACAGGGCTGCAGGTGAGGCCAGGCTGAGAGGCAAAGCATCATCTGGTGTGCAGCCCAGACAAGGTCACAGCAGCAAGGGGGGATGCTCCAAATCAGATCAAAAAACTCAGCAGGTTCCACTGGTGAAACCCTGGGCATACAAGATATTAAAGACAGTGACCTGCTTGGGTGTTCTTTTAAAAGGCACCTAATTAGTACTCGATAGGTGGATAGAGGAGTTTTAAGCACAGCACCAGTTCCTGTCATCTCCAATAGAATTTCAAGAAGCTTTTAGGAAATGAGCAGTTCTCTACATCCTGCTTTGGGGGATCAGAAACGTAAAATGGACTACACAAGTGTAAATTATGGGAAAGCAAGAATCTACAGCTCTCAAAAACTGCCTATAACATCAGCCTCCACTCTTGCCCTCCTTGCAGGCAATTCACACATTATCTTTGCTTTCCTCACACTGACTGCTGTTTTCCCAAGTGCTTTCTCAGGCTCAGGGGTTGAGCAAGAAGTAGTGCTGTAAACCTTCAGGTTTTAATAAGGTGCTGTCTGCATCTAATTGGAAATTTTGCCAACCATTTGTCAGCATGTGCTGAAGTCATGATTGGTAACACCTTGAAAAAGGAGATTACTAATGTCATAAAATAAACCTTTTATAAAAATAGATAATTTTAAAAAATAATTGGGCACCTTTTTTTCCATAACAATGAGTGTAACAATCCTTTCTCATACTAAATATTATCTGAATTTCCTTCAGATCTGCAATCTGGCTAAAGCTGTTGTACAAGTCATGCTGGTTGCTGACGTACTATTTATAGCAATATTGAGAACACTGAAATCCATTCATTGTGTATTCTTAAAAATGGGTTTCATCAAATTGGAACTAACAATTAAAACAATTTTTTAAAATTCAGCTTTTTTTAGGCTTGATGGAAAGATTAAAATACAAAAAAAGAGCAAAAATAAAAAGCACATACTTTTTCCTGCCCAGTTCAATAGCCTTTTGAGTTCACTTTGCCTTGCAAGGCACTAAACAGGGAGGGGTGGAGCTTGCTCAGCACACAACCAGCACTCCCCAGCCTAAGGTGTGCTGCTGCACCACACAGGTTGTCACCAAGGACTTCATAACAGCTTCACAAGTGCCCACAAAAGTGGAGCAGAGACTGGGTCCTCACCATTAGTCAAACCCTGGTCAGGCTCTCCTCTGCTCCAGGAACAGTATGAAATGGGAAAGCCCCTGCCCTCAACTTGTTTCTGAGGGAGTTTAGTTACTACCTAAAATTATTTTTTAAGGGCTGTAAAACACAGAGAGGCAGACAGTGTATTATTCCTACTTACCGAGCAACACACAGTTTTCATGAGGATAAATTAGCCTTCCCATCTGGTTAGAAATAACCTTTTAGTGTTGTCCAAACACCACCCATCAGTCCCTGATGCTTCAGAGAAAGTGACTGTGGTTTTGTTTTGAACGATTCAGACACCACTACTTAGTTGGAAAGAGATACATCAGGAGACCCTGCAGGACAGAGAGCCAGCAAAGACTAATAACACAAAACCCACGGTGAGAGGTTGTTACCAAACAGAAGAAGCAGCATGAAAAATAGGGATGGAATAACAAAAAGGATTTTAAAACTCAAAGATACAAGCAAAACAGTAATTAAAAAAAAGCAGACACAGCCCATCACAGAAATCCCAAATAGCTGCAGTTGAGCAGAAGGTAGACAGGACTGTGCTGGAGGGAGGGATTATTTCCCAGAGTCTCGTTAAGTCGATCAACAAGGGATGGGGAAAGCTATGGATAGTCCCCCAGCAGGACTGCTGCCTGCTTCTGCTGGGGAGATGGGAGTGGCAAATAGAGATTTGTGTAAGGCAGCAGAGGGTTATGCAGAGAGCTGTTCCTAAGTCTGGGTACAACTGCTGAATGTTTCCTAGTTTAGTCACCTTTATAGCTATGTGCCTTCTAAGAGATACAAAATTTCTTGTTGAAGGTAATTTTTCTTTAAAATGGCAAAAAATCTTGAGTTTTGAGACCTTAAAAAAAGTAGAAGCAGAAGGAAATTATGCAGCATCTTCTTTCTTTCTGTTCTTATGTTTGTATGTTATCACCTCTTGTCTCTCCTCCTCAAACTTTGGCTTTTGACTACAATTCCTGCTTCAGTTTTCATAAACATTTGAAGTCCTTTGAGGACATCTTTTCAGGTGCAGAAGGAGCTGGGGGCTATGGCAGCTCTCACAGAGTCAGTCTGGGAGATAGAAAACAAAGGCTTGAGTCTGTGAAATAACTTATCTGGGAGAAATTATAAACTCACGGTCTCTGAGAGCATTTGCTAGGCCTAAGGAAGAATTGAAGGCTGCAGAAGGAAATAAAAAAAAGTTATTTTACCCCCAGGCTGTTCTCAACAAAACAGCGGTGTAGTGATACTACACTGCTTTTCTCCAAATCTGCCCTGGCAGGAGCAACTTCTAGAGCAGCCTGATCTTTATGAAGGCCATATGGTTTATTTCAGTGACATCTGTATACCAGAACTTCTGGAGAGGCTGGAGATCTATGGAGAATCCCCATGTGTGCACAGACACAGAACGCTTTGTGTTGGAAGTGACCTTCAAGAACATCCAGCTCCTACACCACTGTCATGGGGGGGGACACCTTCCACTAGACCAGGCTGCTCAAAGTGGCTTTAAACACTTCCAGGGATGGGGAAGTGTCTATACATGTATATATATACACATGCTCAGAGATATATTTGTAGCCCATACTTTAGTGGGTGGCAGTCCTAGCACTTAAGAGGCACGGTGACTTCACTGGCAGTGTCTCCCCATAGCACTATAAGCCATAAGGGACATGTGAGACCAAATGACCAAATCCAGCTGTTCTGGTCTTAGGCAGGGAGCTCAACAATGTGACTACAAGGACATGGGTCTGGCTAGTCATGCCTCGGATGACAGCTATGAGTCAGAGGTGTGATATGGCCGTGAAAAGGCACAAGTCTCAAGCTCAGTCTCTTTGGCCACACGTCTGCTGTTGTTCCCCGGTCCAAGAGGCTGTGTAAGCATCCCTGCACTTCCTTGGATAGGTACTGTGGTGTGGGAGCTGTCAGTATAGGAAAAACATGGGGAAATACAGGCTTCAATGGGCAAATTTTGATACTTTCAGACAGGGACCTTGCTGTGTGGTTCTTCTCTGCTCTTTTCTCTTGACTCTCCAGTAGCTGTCACAATGTGAGAGCAAGCCTTGTGGAATGGTGTTTGTGGAGTGAAAGTGCTGGGGTTTTGGTTTGAACCAGAAACCAAGCCTGGCTGAATGGGTTCCTGACACAGAGGGGCTCTAGGGAGAGTTAAGATCCTTTACTGAACTGTAGGCTGTTTCATAGCTTCTCTCTGAGGCTGGATCTGGTAGTGCCAGTAGTGTTTAGACTGAAAGCTCAATTGTGTTTTGACAACAGCTTTTCCTGGTGTAACGGAGAGGAGCATATCTCAAAATCTGTTTTGTTGTGTCCAGACTTGTGTCTCAGCAGTATTTAATATTCTGGGTGTGGATGCTCTATAAATAAAGCAAAGCCTCATGAATCTCTGTGGGACATTCCTGATTTTAACACAGGTACCCTGGAAATTCAAAATCCAAAAATGTGCACGAGAAAACTGGAGTGTGGCATCCAGCATGTTCTGCTCCCCAGTCCTGCTGTTGCCCTGAGGGGGGAGCAGATTAAGGACAGGCAGTGACTGATGTCACCAGTCTTCCTGTCTCATATGATGGAAGGATGAGAAATCACATGAAATGAAGGAAAATAAGAATAAATCCTGAGGAATTTGTTAAAACATGGAATTTTTAACATTTTAAGATATTACTGATGTCTTAACCAGAGTGGATAAACATGTGTATGTGTACAAGTACCTCATCCAGTCTTCTTGTGCTGGAGGAAAGGATTTAAGAAAATCGATTATAGGCAGGTAAGACATTGAAGGAGCAAAGGGCAGGACTTTCCCAGCTTAAGAGCTGATCTCCCTCTCAATAGTTACTCACTGCTGGAGTGTTTGAGCTGTCAGGATCAAGACCAGATATATCTCAGAAGAAAAAAATCATGGTAATTACTGTGAAAAGGTTAAATATTAACCTAGTATCTATGAACCATTAGATATTAAATGTCTTATTGTGACTTATTGATTTAAAACCAGGGTCATATCTGCAATATCATATTAAACACTCTATCAACTCAAATAATTGCATTAATTTGAAAATATGAGGTCAGGTGATTTAAATGCCTTTCAAAAATTATATCATAATGCTTTTCTTTTCCTTCGATGTGAAAGCAGAGAGAAAGTTCTCTTTGTCTTACTGCAAAATCTCTATTGCCACAAACAACCATATCACCAAATGAAGAATGCAATTAAGCCACTGAATGAACAAAAATAGAACAACATTCTCTGTACTTTTAAGTATATTTTCTTTTTGTTACAACCCTTACCAGTAGTGAAAATTATGTGCACATAACAACAGGAGGAAAATAGATTCTTAGGATGACTTTCACAGCTCCCAGGCAGGACATCTAGTGCAAAAACTGCTCTGTGTGAATATGAGAGTTGGAGGATTTGGGGTGGTTTAGCTCTTTCATCCAATTCTTTTACAGCAACTCAATTTCTTGTGAGGGAATCCACATTCGTCTTGGGAGAAGAAAACATTTAGGTCATGGGGGGAAAACATAAATTGACAACTATGGATAATGAATAAATATGTCAGCAATACATATTAAAATTCATGAGTTTTGTATTTTAAAGTGGTGCTTCTTTGATATTTGAGCTATTTCTCTATCTTTTATAATTCAGATGATATATAATTTGAATTCAAAAAACAACAGTTCATTTTCAATCTTCATCTGTATAAAAGCCTTTTTACACCTTTTCAGTAAAGCAAAAAGGGCCTAAAAGTAAGATTATTTCACTGGCACAAATGTGAAGAATGCAGCATGAGTGATAATCAGACCCCTTACCTAAAATGCATCAAAAAGAAAACCTGCCTGTTTTCCATGGTGACAGGGTAATTTTTGCCTGTAGTGGCCTGATTATATGTATATTTACATGTTGATCTAAGTTTGCAATAAAAAAGTTCAAAGCAAAAATCAGGGAAGCTGAAATATTTTATAAATATTAATATTTTTTGCTTTTTTGTTGTGCAAATTGTGCAATTTGTTGCAGAGGATATTTTTTTAGTCAAACTAACTCTATGTTGCCATCACAATGCTTTGACTTGCCTGGCTACACATACCAATTATCATCTTCATTCTTTGTGCAAGAGCCAGAGAGCACAAGGGGGCTTTCCTCTACCTTTGGTTTTGAAATTAGAGGGCTTGGGATAGCAAAGAGCAAATAAAAGAACCAGAACAAAACAAAACAAACCAACAAAAACAGTGTCCAGATACTGATAAAAGGACTGGGATGAGAAAGCTGTCACCCAAAGACTTTAAATCCATGATGTGAGCTCCAGAGAGAAGGATTTGAAAGGACATTTTGAAACGTAGTCCCAGCACCTGCCGGGCAAGACGCGGCCCCTCCTGCCCCAGTGTGGTTTGCTGCGGGGTTGGGATGTGTGTCAAGAGTTTGGGGCAAGCCCAATTTCTGCCTGGGGATCAGGAATTCCTTTGCTGGCTACACCATTCCAGCGCAGCGTGAGGCACTGAAGCCACCCAGCGCTGCGCTCCTGTGGCACTGCTGGGTCTCCAGTCTCCTGGTCTCCCTTTCCTGGGAGAGTCGCTGCCCTGGGGTGCTCCCGCCCGGGGCTGCTCCTTCCTTCGGCGCTGCAGCTGGTCTCGTTCTTATGCGACACGGAGCTAAATCTGGAACAAGCCCTCTGAGATCAGTGGCGCTTCCCTCTCACAAAGCCTCTGTACGGAAGACAGATTATCCCAGACCAGATGTCACTTTCTGCAGCCGCTCTGGCTCCAGCACAGACTGGGTTTGACTGTCTGCATGGAACATTTCTTGGGTTCTTGCCTTCACCTCAGCTTCAGCTAAGGATGCAGGAGAGCCAGATAGCATTTATTGTTTGTCTGCCTTATTTTTTCAAGAGCTCCACTTTGTTGATCTTAAACACCTTAAAAATGTTTTGCTAAAATAAAGCTTAGAATCGTCACAGTCAAATTGAGTATACACAGGGATCAATAGTTTCTACAATCTTAGGGGTGAAATATTTCGTTTCATCGAAAAATCTTTAACTGTTCCTCAATCACTACAACTCTAAAATATCCCTAATTATTTCAAGGCTTGTGGTTAAATCATTAGATCTGTCAGCACCACCAGAGCATGCAGAGCAGCCCCTTTTAATCGTTCAGTCAAATATGATAATTGTTTTTCATCTCCCATTCCCTGATCTGGTACTGGCCACACATAAATTATTTTCTCCTATTAAACAGATTTTCAACAGCAGCAAACCATCCTGATGTCTCAGGTTCCTTCCTGGCATATCTCTGCCTCTCCCAGAGGATGGGAGTAAACGAGCATCACACTGTCCAAAGCTGCTATCTGTTTAATTCATCTTTTCTTCCAAAATGAAGGAAAACCTTGCCTGGCACTGATGAGCTTATGATTTCCAAAGCTGGTTGCATTTAACTCAGAGTGAAGCAGAGAGAGCATTTATTACTTGTATTGGAGAGTAATTTACTCTCTTGGTCATGTGTTGGAAGCTGTAGGAATGGAGAAAAAAACCTGCTTTGTTTGAAAGCTTTGCCAAGAAAAGCAGGTCCCTATTGGATGTTTAGCAGATTTGATTTTCTTCAATTGCATTTGCCATAGGTAATTGTGCTGCTGCTAAAGGGGAAGAGGTGGTTCTGTAAGGAATTCTGTACAGAATACACGTGCTTGTGCAGGAGCCCTTGAATTTGCACAGATAAAAGCTTTCTCCTAAATGTCAGAACCTGTCACGCACATTATTTTGAGGAAAGTGAAGGAGAAATGGTGATCCAAACATGATCAGATTTAGAGTTGCAAATCATTTGCACAGTGCTGGTCCCACTCTAATCTGCAGAAAAGGATCTGAACCTCTGTTTTTTGGAGGCTTAGAGGAGCAAAGCACATATTTGTTCCAATGAACTCTTTTTGCTTTGGATTCAAGCAAAGAAAGATATCAAAATATCACCAGAGATAGCAAGTGGCTAAAATATACATAATTTTTCATTGTCCAGACTCCTTAATGACACTATGCATATGCTTTCTCAAATACATTTTATAGCTATGACATGAAAAGCTCTCTTTGGAACTATTTTGTGCAGGTAGACTAATTTGGGGAGAGAGAAATGGAACAGACATCTGTGCTCCATTACATTGCTCAAGTTTAATTTTGGACAGAGAGAAATGGAGCAGAGGACTGTGCTCTTCTCTATAGCTGGAGTTTACGTCTGGGGAGAGAAAGACAAAGGTTTTCCCCTGAAAGTTCATACCTGTTGTGCTACCCTAGAGAGGCAATTTTGCCTGTTTTTTCAATCTTTCCTGTACCCTGATGGTGTATAACCTCATAGGGAAAGAAGCAGGAATACCTGACATTCTTCTCTGGCATGTGTTGTATTTCACAGCAGGAATTTAATGCCTAGCCATAATATTTTTCTATAACACAGCAGGCAAGTAAAAATTGCCAGTACTTTCAATTACTGGACATCTGAGAGAGGAAACTGCTGCTGATAGGATTAGCAGTGGTGCAGGGTGAGTGGCATGCAGTGACCTGTGAGGACCTTGGAGCAGTTCCAGGAGTTGATTTCTGCACAGGAGCAGGGCTGTGCACTGAGTGGGGGTGGTCAGAGGCCTGCTCATCATACCAGGGTAAGCTGAGCAGCCGTGGCTGCTGGTTGCAGCAGAGATTGAGTATTGAATGCTGTGGGAGTCTAGAGAGCAATCCCAGAAACTATTGCTAGTGACAATAGGAGTTCCATGAATTTTCTGGGGACAGGGTCGGGTCTCTGATTCCCTGCATATTTCAAACCAGATATTGCATCTGAAGCAGACAACCTATGTTGTCTCTTGTGTTTATACATACAACAGCATGAGATCTCATCTGATGTGATAATATGATCTAGATCTGGGAGATGCAGCAGGTGACTGATCAGCTCGGTCGCACTGTGTGAATGTCAGGCTGCACCATTCACAGCATTCCTTTGGAATCATCATGTATGCCATGATATGGAATGATGAACAACAATAACCCAGTTATCACTCATTCAAGATAAATGATATGATTACAGTGACAGCAGATAACATAAAAGGCATATCAAAAGACTGAGCACCAGACAGCTCACACAGTCCAGTCTCTCTGGCTTTGTCTGGATGGGAGTGGGGCTTGTGCTTCCCCATCACAGGGCATGGTTTCAAGCAGAGAGAAAAAAGGATCTTTTAGATGGGCTGATGCTTTAGTGCTCTGGATGTAAGAATGAGGAGGGATAGTACAGGTGAATAAACCCTGGAGCATCACAAGGAAAATCAGTTCACCTGAGGCAGGAGAGACAGAGATATCTGACCACCACTTCACGCCATATGAAGCTGTGGAGCCCCAAGTATAGTTTGGATATGTAAATTTGCCTTTCAGGCAAAATTTACATGGTAACTGGTGCAAAGAGTTCCCAAGAGAGTGCAGTGGGGGCTCTGAGATGTGATACCTGGGAGGGGAGGAAGAAAGGAGGAAAATTGAAGCCAACTTACTTCATATTTCTCAGGCCATAACCTGACTGAGAAAAAAAGCTTCTGCAGTCTTCAGTTCCTATCGTCAATCAAAACACAACCCAAAGAGATTCAGTAAAAAATAATCAAAAACAATATTAGAGTGTTATAATAAGTAAAGGGAAAAAGTGATGAATACCCACAGTCAATAATTGGCATCCAGAAGATAATCTCACCTGTTACAGAATTTACAGTGGTCACTGCCAAATAAAATGACACGAGTACATGAGTAAAAACTGCTTTTTGAAATTCAGTTGCACTGAGAGGATGCACAGATATGGCAGCCAAGAGGGAGCAGAGCTATCATGCATCAGCATTTTTTCCTAAACTCCTTTGTGCCAAGGTGCTGTTGGCTACCCTTATGTAGTTGAATGCCTTAGGAGTTTAACTGTACTTGCTGGCCTGCAATTTGTGCACAGGAAAGCTGTGATTCTAAGAAGTCTGTAAAGTTTTTTGATTTCTTAGTCCTATGTTAGGCTGGAGCAGTTAGCTTAGGCTGCCCTTACATTTTCAGGCATTCCCAGGCTGCTTCTCAAGGCTCCTTGTGCAACTCTTTCTTCCATTTACTTGTTACAAAATGAAAAGTTTTCATGCCTAACAATCTGAGGTGGAATAACTTACTCCTGGTTCACCACAGAACAGCCTGAGCTCATAACCTCATAGTGAGGAAGAGTTGTGCCCATGTATTTAATAAGTGGGATACTTGTTATTTCTCTGTGGGTAGAAATATCCTTTCAGATGCAAAATCTGTATTCCTTCACAAGGAAGAGATTCCTTTACAATCAAGAGTTTGACTAGCTCTTACTGCTTCTAAAATCGATGGCATAATTAAATTATTTAAAATCTTCTGTAATCAGGAGTGCACAGTCATGAATATTCAAGCTGTTCTCATTGTTAAGGATGATAAAGAAACATCTTCTCTTAAGGTGGGTTATTGTCTAAAAAGTCATCCAGAAGATGGTGCCACAGTTCTGCCTGTGAAATGAACGCCAGCCCAGAAGAGAGTCCTTGTACAGAAAATAGTATTTCATAGAAATGTAAGAGCAAACTTATTTTCACTGGCAGTTCAGAGCTCCAAACCTGATATTAAGTTTGTGTTAAGGCTCCTATTGAAAACTGGGGCAATGTACCTTCATTGCTTTTGCTCTGTGTCGCTCCAGGCAAGGTCAGCCAGCACAGCAAGGAAAAGAATACCCTTCTGATCTCCCCATTCCCTTCTGAAAAAGGGGCAGATCTTTGGATATTTGCTAAATTACTTGTTCTGGGTAGTGGCAAGATGTCAAAAATTATGAGATGACGACAAACAAGCTTTGTTCTGGATGCTTCGTGAGGCTTCAGTGGCAGTAGGAAGTGCAGCATAGAGGTTGTAGCTGTTTCTTGTTGGTTAAGGAAGGACAGCGTTTCTGAGGCTCTGTGTCACTGAAGAAAATGATGATATCAAGCCTGACGATCCTTTTAATCAGATTAAATAATTTGATTTCCATTTCCCAAAGCTTTGCGCTAACGTAGAAGGAAAAAATGAAAACCGAGATTGTTACAAAGCAAAATCTTTGCTGTTACCAAAAGCAGGCATTTGATTTTTTCTTTCATTACAAATTTCTGTTGTCTGAGGTCTCTTCTCTGTAGCTCAAGCAATTTGTCATCTGATTAGTCTGATGAAGCATAGAGAAGTCATTTGAACTGTAAATTTTCTGCAGGCAAAATAAAATGCAAACAAGAAGAGCTTCCTGTGCCTGCCAAAGTGATGACACTCAGAATACAAATAAGAAAAAGCCATGCTGACAGCATAAGCTATTTTTATATTCTGTCATTGGCTCCCGGGTATGGCAGTTTAAACAGGACCGCATCTGTATTCTCAAACCCAAATAAACCATGTAGTCTTAAGATCATGTTTTACAGAATAGCTCTTTAATCACAGTGAAAGGATACATTACAGGAAGGATGAATCATTATGTTGATTCACACTCAAGCTGTACATTTACCGTTCAGATCAACCCGGACACAACAGCTCGAGAGAAGAGGGTTCCCTGCCGCTGACGGGAGATGTGCATGAGGATCCAGTAGGGACTTGTGTGCTGGCAGGAGGAACTGATGACACTACACAGCCGTGGTTCAGTCCTGGAGCTTTTAGAAGACAGCGTCATGGCCTGGCTTGTTGTGGTGGCTGGGTACAGACACATGGGAATGTTCCAGGTGTGGGTCCCCTGCCACCCTCCCACAGTGACGCAACAACTTCCCCAGCGTGGCTGGATTTATCACCTCCAGGGCAAACGCTCACAATAGGACAGCCCCCACTTCCTCACTTAGATGACAGGGATGGGGAGAGATGTTAAGCTGGGGCTGTCCTTTCCTACAGCCTTAGCAGCTCTCAGCCTTGCTCTTACGTGGCTCCTCTCTGAAAAGTAGCTGTGGCCTTACTCCCTTCTATAAAACCAATGGCATTTAAAAAACACGAGTGCTTTCTCAGGACTCCTACACTGCCGAATTACTGTAATGACATATTTGCCATTATATATGGCACTCATTACCTGCCAGGATGCACTTAATGACTCCAGGTAACTGCAATGACATATTTCTTTTATAAACTGTTTACCACTGTTGGGCCTAAAAGTCTTTTGGGACTTTAGCAACAGGCAAGATGTCCCACAGCAAGTGGAGATGAAAGGAGCACTAGTAGGACCATAACTAGCAGATGGACCATGCAGTGACACAGAGGCCTCGATCCCGCAAGATCTTAAAAAATAATCCTCTGGAAAATATTAGTGGAGAACTAGGAGATTTTCATGATGCAAAGGAACTGCTGGTTATGAATTTCTGGAAAATAATATTACTTTCTCTAGATAAGCATCACAGGGGAACTTATGCCAAACCAGGGAGTATTTTATTATCCAGGCACTATTCATTCAACACACTGCAATTTTAGCTAAGTAATTCTCTCCAGAATAAGAAAATTACTTTGATCTCTACAATAAACAACTCTGCATAGCCATGAATTTGCCTGGAATTGCACAGGCATTCCCGCAGCATTTTGCACTTCAGGAAACCATCCTCTGCTTCAGCAGAGCTCAGGGAAGCTTCTCACTGGGGCTGAATTTGGCAGCCAATCATCCTGGATGAAACCCCCTGTTTAGTTACACTGGGGTAATAACCAAGCTTGTCACCAAACTTAAATGTAGTTCTTATCTTAATTGGGAATGGTGGCAGAAAACTTTGCTTCTCCCTTTGCCGTCCCCGGCATTTGCTTGGCTAACTGCTCAGCTGCCTGGGCCATGTGCTTTTCTGGCAACTGCAGGGTGTTCGCTCACTTGAGTGGCACCACCAGCCACGTCGTGAAGGGATGATTGATGATCTGATCAGAGCCATGACTATTTCCACCCACACTTGCTGCCAATCCCTTTCAAGAGAGAGAGGCCCTGCTTTGATTCATGAATACAGCAAAACACACAGCGGGATGAATCCATCAGGCATTTTACGGCTTTGGACCAGCCTGGCTATGACTTTATCCTGACTTTGCTTCTGAGCAGCCTGAGTAGGTTCAGGGATGCTCCCAGTGCACCCCAAAACCAGGAGCTCCCAGGCAAATTACTTTCACCCTGGATGCTCAGAGTGGGTATCATCCTGTATGTAAAAGCCTGGTGAGGATGTGAAAGTGACAAGGGATATATCCTGGGTGAGTGACCCAAACCTGGGGCCTGTAACACCAGTGATTTACCAGGCCCCAGAAACTGTGAAACAAGCCAAAGTAGGTAACTCCCATGCACCCTTCTTTTCTCAAAGAGAAAATGGGGCTTTTTGGTGGGAAAGAAGTTGATGAATGGATTTTACATTATTTTAATTATTTTTAGCCATGTTGATGCAGGAAGAGGTGAGATTGGGAGTTTGGCTGATCCTTTCTGGTGCTGCGAACTGGAAGGTCCTGCATTAGGAGATGTCAATGTTGTGGTGGTGACTTAGCAAGCATGCCGTGAAGGCTTGTGGGAGAGCTTTGAACTGTAAACCCATGTGCTGAAATCCACCTGACTCAGGCTTGAAAGAAAGGAACGAAGGAAAAATAACAGCCAGATTATTAGCGTTGATTTTTGTCTTTTTCATTAGGACTTCACCCTGCAGGAGAAAAAAATGAAGGCAGAGCTAATCTCATGGATAAAATTGAAGCCCAAACCAGATTTTCACGCTCTACTTATTACAGCAGATCAGAGGTTTTGTATGAGATCCTTGGGAATGTAAAGAACATGAGGTTGTTTAGAGCAAAGCAGCAGTTGCATATTTTCTTCTGCCTCAACACAAAACTCAGCTGTTTTCTAAACCTGAACTCTGTGCTCGTTTAAAAAGTGATGTCAGGAATAAAAGTCTTTGCTGCTGGCTGGGAATCTGACCCTAAATGCCTCACAAAAGCCCAGTCAGCTAAGGCTGGGCTGGAGAGCAGCCACTTTCCCCTGCACTGGACGGACGATCAGTGTTTTTCAAGAGGCATTATTTTGTGCTCAGGTGATGCTGGTGCCAGTGCCAGCCTCTCCAGCAGTGAGGACAATGGGAGCCAACAGCCTGGACCACCTGGAGACCCCCAGGTTGGCTGGGTATGCTAGAGCCAGCACCCAGTGCAGGAGTAGCCAGTGAGCACTTTGCAGGTCTGGTGCCTAAGGGCAAGAATTGTGGCAGTGCAGGAGGGAGGCTCTAAGCCCCAACACCTTCTGAGCACCTTCCCTCTCTGCCTAAATGCACCCAGAAATAGAGCCCCACTTCCTCTCTCCAGACAAGTACTTTCCCCAGCAATGTTATTGGGTTTTGGCTGCTATATCAGATGTGTGGTAATTCACTGGTGCACTGGTTAGGAACATGCATGCTCTCATTTACTCTTTCTGGGATCCAGCTGGGTGCCTTGGGGGTGTTAGAAATCCTCTAACAGGAAATTAAACCAAAAATCCCAGCTCCCAGTGAGAGGGCTTAGTTCCTAGGCCAAGCTTTGTGTTTCAGGAAAAATGGCCCCGTTTATCAAGTTATCTGTGAGAGTGAGTAGGCCTCATGCCAGGAACGCTACCAGCTTGCTATCGGCTGCCTGTTGAATTACTGTCTAGTGAACTTTCAAGCAGATTATTGAAATGATATTGAATTTCACTGGAGGATGCTGGAGCCTCCTTACTTTCAGGCCTGCTTTTTGCCCTCTGTTAAATCTCTGAGCTGCTAGAACAAGATGCTGGGTGGCTGGTGTTATGGCTTTCCACGTGTGTGATCCATCAGAAAAGTTGTGCTCTGCATCTAAATGCAGCAAGACTGTCATGATCAATATTCATCAAAAGTTGAGATTTTTGTTTTTCAGTAGCAAGGGTGCAGTGCTTTCTTGTAAGATACATCATGCTGAGGTAGATGGAAATGAGGTGATCTTTTTTTAGGGGTCTACATTCATTTGCACAGAAGGACGGTTCAGATTGATATTTCCTTTAATGAACATAACAGAAGGTGAGGAAAAAACTTAATTAACGGGTTCAATCACAGAATTGCTTTCAAGGCTCTTCCCTAAAGAAAGAAAGAACCTATGGGTTCTTCCCTTATGGAAAGATTTAGAGTGTTCTGATGGTAATAACAAATAGTCCTAGGTTGCTTGAGTTTGAACCACAGACCTCTAGCTGGAGAGGGAGCTTCTTTCCAAGCCGACAGACCTATTCTAACAATGCCAAGGAGCCATTATATTGTTGGATTATCATGTAGAGGAAGGAAGAAAAAGGTTCTGAATTATGGCTTATAAACCCCTCAGGAAGAACTGCTGGATACTCCTGCTCAAGAGACTCATAGGCTTCCTTATGACTCTCTTATGACTTAATCTTATGAAGATTACTTGAGTGTACTTGAAACAGAGTTGAGCTGCCCTGCAGAGACTTGCTGACAGCAGAGCCTGTTCTCTGCTCTGTTCTCTGCTCTGCCCAGGAAGTGTAGGTAGCATTAGAAACTATGACTTCGTGCATCTCAACTATTGATTCATTACAAGCCTCAGGATTCGTATCCCTGGACAACACTTCAATGCCAGAAACAACATCACTTATTACCTGTTTACTGCTGTGACAATGTTCAAGAGCTGAAATACACCCTGGAGTTTTCTAAGCCTGCAGTTCATGTGATGAGAAATACATCTAATAATCCAAAAGTCATTCTGTACTGATTCCAGTAGCTGGAAAACTGTTTGCATTGTTGCACTTGTGTCCCTGCTTGGGTTGTGTCGGGGTAAGGGTAAGGGAGAGGGGTGATCTGCAGCCTTTATTAGAGCTAAAACCAATCATGTTTCCTTTCCCAAAACAGTTTAATTTGTAACACACTTAAGCAGGATAAGGTAGTTGTGCACTCATTTGTATGAGCAGAGACACATACTGTATTCATAGCTGCATTTCAAAGAATTACACTAAGTAATTGCATGTATATTGCACTACAGCCTCACAAACCTGGTCACACTTTCAGGGAAGAACAGCTGTTATAATAGTCTATATTTACAAAAAAAATTGATACTTTAATTAACCGAACTTTTTACTGCAATGTTTGTGGAACCATTTAAATCTGAGCTGTTAGTAATGGCCAGCAACCTTTTCGTTTGCCAAAGAGCATATCTCCGACTGTGGGAAGGCAGGAGGAAAATACATAAATATTTAATGCTAAAGTGCACGCAATTAATGCAATTTACCTGCAATTTGTTCAGCTGCCACTTGATGGGGCCGAACGTCTCCTTTTGCAGCAGGAGCAGCTCGCTTCCACCTCCGGCCGGGGAGGCGCAGGAAACGCCGGGAGCGGCCGGGGCGATGGACAGCGGTGATGGTACCCAGCCTCCCTCTTCTGAAACCATCACGATAATGGCAGTCTGTCACGCCTTCTCAAATCTCACCGTGCTTCCCTTGCCTTCTCCCGTGTTAATTCATGGTTGTATGTAGAATTGCTCTCCGAAACCCTTCTGCTTTTCCCGAGGAAAAGGCAATACCCATGCTCCAGCTAATGGCAAAGGGCTGGTATGGAGGATCTGACCTTGGACGAGTAAATTGACTTCACAAAATGCACGTGTTTGGATCTGACATCTCCGAAGAAGCCAGGGGAAGTTGTTTCCTACCTTTACTTGGTATCTCCAAAACTTTTCATGAAATCCTTCCCAGCAGGAAGGAAGTAGTTTCTTTCCTCCCATCAAAATAGCTGATGTAAAACATCCAGTTTGGATTACTCCAGTTGAAAAGGGATGTGAAAAAAAGTGCAGGGGCTCTTGGAGAGCTGGTGAGATGGCAATGAACTGGAGTAAACACCAAGGAGCAACATAATGGAACACCCTAACTTGTAGGTATCTCTGCTGGGGTTGCTGTTAAAAGGAGCTGTTCTGTCCCTGTCCCTTCTTGCTGGAGCAAACAGCTGTGGATTTCCAGGATATCAGCTGGGTTTAACACCAGCCAGCAATTTGTATGGTCTTGCATGTTCTAGAACCAATACAAAGAAAGATTTTTGTCAGGGTGAATGGCAGTATCCAAACTCAAGCATTGTACATGGGTGGCCCAGGAAAGCCACAAGTTCAGGGAATCAGGCTGAAGAAAAGGTATCAGAGCACTTGGAATTACCTCTGTCTGAGCTGGTGGCTGAATCTGAGGCTCTGATGTATACAATAAAAAGCCAGTATTTCATTACCTGTGGTCTAAATAGAATGTCCTTGGCTGAACTGGCAACTTTATAAAAGTCATAAAATATGTTCACGAAGAATAAACATCTGAGTACATGAAGGAGAAGAAAAAGTAAACCAGTGTTTCTGCACAGGTATGGTCTGTAGGTTTGCAGGCTGTTGAAGTAGTTCCTGAAGTAGCTCCAGAGTTACCAAGCTGTGCAGCATTCATGGTCATTCAGGGTGAGGTCTTCAAACTCCCATTCACTACTTGGCATCGCTTTTGGACCACAACACTCGAAGGGGCCAATATCACTATCTTAATTCTTTAAAAAAGCTTTTGGTACAGAAACTCTTGATTTTGTGGAAACATGCTGTATGCTAGGAGGCGAAGGAGTGGTGCTAAATTGCAACGACTCTGAATGTGAGTTTAAACATAGAGCTCTTTTCATAACACCAGAAGCGTCTCCATGTAGTAACCCAGAGCTCATTACCAGCCCATAAGAAGAATAAGGCAGTACGGCAACAGCACGGCTAGACCAGGGGACAAAAACTCGTGAGGGAAGGGCTGAACAAAGACTTTTTCCTCTCCTGTATTATCACAGCTACTTGCAGACGAGTACTTCTAATTGCTTTCACTAAAGCTTATTACTTTGAGTTAAACAGTGAATCGTGATTGTTCCATGGGCATATAATGATAGAACAAGGGGGAAAATTTCTAGGCAAACTCAGGAGAGCTTTAGATTAAATGTTATAAGGAAATTTTTTGCATAGATGCAGCTCTGGAAGAGGCTGCCCAGAGAAGCTCAGGATGTCCTCATTCCCTGAAATGTTCAAGGCCAGGTTGGATAGGGCTTGGAGCAAACAGGTCTAGTACAAGTAGTTAGTCCTTTTGCCCATGTCACAAGGGTTGGAACAAAAAGCTTCGAAGGTTCCTTGTAACCCAAACCATTCCTGTGATTCTCTGTTTTTATACGTTAGACATATACAATGTTATTTATAATATGAAATGTAGCATGTTTAACAGCTTTGTACAGCCAACAGCTGCTTTGTGATGGGGTCCCCAGGAGATATTAATTGTTATGATAGTTAAGAAATGATGGTGTGAAAAATGGTTAATGATTTCTAAAAGTTGGTTATATATGAGAAACCAGACTCTTTTTAGCACAACAGCAGGCTAAAGAGATGGTAAATGTGCTGTTCCTCAAAGAGCAGTGTAGGCTTCAGCTTGTTTCATGTATGCACAGCCTTTGAAAACAGTGTAAGCTAATGAAGTTTAGCAAAAAAAGAAAGCTTGAAGCATTTTCACTATAAAGAAAATCAGACCACTGGGGAATAACTATGTGACATAATTTAGTAGAACGAAAACACCAGGTCATGCTTCTATGAGCAATTCTTCTGCAAGTCAAGCACTTATTATTAGGAACTGATTGCTCTCCTTGTAGCTGCTAACAGGCTGAGGAACATCAAGTATTGATAAGGGAAATAGGAACCAAGGATGTAGCAGCAAGGAGCTTCCTGTAATCCTACATAGATCTAATGGGACACTGGTGAGCCTTGATCTCGAAGATGTCCCGAAGGGGGATACTGAGATGCTGGGGGTGTATGAGAAAGATTGATCAGAGATCAGCTGCTTTCAGCTAGGCAAAAAAAAAAGGTTGTGTACAATGTTTAAGGGAAGGATGTTGCCCAGCAGCCCCAGCTGTAAGTGGCATAGTACCTGTTGGACCTGCTCATCTCTGAGTTGACTGCCTCAGTAGATGATGTGATTAATGACAAGCAGTGTGGCACACAGGGGGCACAGCAGGTCACCTGCCTTGACCACACGAAGCACAACTCTGAGCGATGCCATACCTGAAGTCTTTGCTGGTCGTTTCTCTGTGTGTCCAACAGAAAAGCCCTTGGCAGTTTGCCAGGCCTGTAGGGGTGGGGTGAGTGGGAAATTAAGATAACTGGCAAAAATAAGCAGTAGTACATTAAATACAAAAGAGCAATACTTGGTTGATTAACTTCCCGGGACATTGAGACTGATGCAGCTGAAGGGGTAGAGTGAGTGCCACTTCTGGGCCCCTCAATTCCATCCCTAAGCGATGGGGACAACTTCGAGCCTGCAGATGCCCCTTGTGTTGGTGGCTGAGACCATCACTTTGTTCCACAGGTCCCTCTGTGCCTCCCTCCCTTCAAATGGTGGGGCTGAGAAGGAAACCTCTGAACCTCAGCAGAGGGATAAGCATGACTGTGTGTTCACATCCAGCTACAAAAGCAGTGTCTGAGGGCTTCCAAAAGCCAAAGTCCCTATGATGGGTAATGCTGGATTTGCTTCTTCCACCTCACACTCCTTCTCACCGTGCAGGCAGCTCCCATGGGCTGGGTGCTGCCTCCGGGAAGAGGAGGGATGCAGGGAGCCAGGCGAGAGTGAAGCCAGGCATTGTTGCCAGCAGATCTGGAGAGGCTTTTATCAATGTAACAGAGAATCTGCCATACATATTTTTTTCATGCCCAGTCATTTTGATTTTCTCTGGGTTTGAGAGAGCAAGCAGAGGACTCCCACCTTGAAAGAAAGAATAATAACAATTTTCCGTTTCCTTTGCCTTTGCCTCAGAAACAAAGGATTTTTTTACATATTTACCGTATTTGCTTGGTAGCATACCTGAGGCTGACATGGAACTAAAGGCATTTTGAAATGTAGCTGGTTCTGCGTTATTCCAAGTATTTGACTGGCTTAAAATGCTCTGGGGGAAGCACACCCAAGACGGCAGGGGTCTGTAGAGGGGAGATTTCTATGAAAGCAAATCTCAGACACGTTCCATCAAGGGGAAATTAGAGATGTTTCAGAATGTTTAATGAAAAAGGCTGTAGTATCATTGTAGTATCTCATCAGTAGTATCTCATCAGTATCAATGTAGTATTTCATGTAATGAAAAAGGCTTGTAGTATCATATCTCAAGTAGATATGCAAAAATTATTAATTGTATAGAAACCTCTAAAAATTTTAGCATTCATAGAAGCTTCTATGACCCTCCCTGTAACCAACTCTGCCAGTGTTGCTGGTTTCCTATAGCTGCCTGCAACTTTCCTGCTTCAAAAACTCCCAAAATGCCCATCCCTCTGGGAGGCAAAATGCCAACATTGCAGTGCAGCCCTGTGTGTCTGATGCCAGAGAGGGGGCTACTGTCAGTTTGACATAGAGGTCTTTTGATGAGCTTGTGATAGTTATTTGCATTTCAAGGCCTGTATTTCTAGGCACATTCACCATCATAGAAATGTTGGATATTTGTTAAGAACCCTCTCAAGTACCATAATGTCCCATTGATTTTGATTACGCTCAAAAGTAGTTTAGCTTGAACTAACAGTGGAATATTTTAGAATGCTCTCTCCAAACACCATTGAAATATATCCTCATTTTCCAACTATTTGTAGTAACATTGTCATGAGTTTAATAAGATGAGAGGTTCATACACTATGGTATTGAAAGCTTGAATAAATTTTCTTTTCCCCAAACCTATGGCATGCAATGCTTTCAGGGTTTTCAGGATTTCATAGAGGAATGAATATTTTTCTCACTACTTCAATGAGGCATCACTTTATTGTTTGGAAACCTGCCAAAATTTCCAAGAAAATTCTCTTGTCCACCTTGATTCAGAGAAGTCAGCTTGGTTTCGAGACAGCATGTTTGATTTCCCCTGGCTGAGTGACTGCCAGGTCCTTGATAAAGCAGTGGGAATGGCTCTGCATCAGAACACAGCAAAAGTTTGCCCTGGACATGTCTCCAGGAGAACCAGTTCTGCCATTCTTATCTTTTTTTTGGTGGAGATTGCTGCCTCCATGGGAAGTGTTTTTATCAAAAAGATTCTCCTGCCTGCTTTGCACAAAACATCAGATAAAATACTTTCTGAAAGGACCCTGTTTTTACAGAGATATGATGAGGAGGAGACTTCTGAAGAGTTGACATTGTTTCCTTCTTTGAAGCAAAGTAAAATTTAAAACAAAAGGAAATTCTCTGTCCATAAGGAGATTGTTTTAATTTTAAACAATATTTTAGTAGGAAGAAGAAAAAAATCAGAACTTAAGGAGAGGGTCTCTCTGTATTACTTGTGCAAACCAAATTTTTTTTCTTTTTTGCTCACCAGAAAGCAAATGCAATAGGAAGGCTTAGAAAATCGAGATTTGTTTCAATTATTCCCTCTGCTGCTGGGCAGCTGAAGCAGGGTCCAGCATGGTTTGGAATAACAGAATGCCACTTTGATTTGAATGTTCTCTTCTGGCTCCGAGGGCTTGAAGTGACAATTAAAACACTTTTCACTTAGAAGACTTTTCTGGTTCTCTTACACTCTCTCCACTACCTAAAAAGCAGTGTTCCTTCATTACATCAGTATTATGCGATTATGGAAGAGGTCTTGCTTAAATACTTTGCTCAGATGGAGAACTGCTGCTGCCATTTGTATTGGCAAAGAGAGCAGTTCGAGCAATGATGAATTAGTGAGGTGCCATCTGCAAAATCCATGCACAATTTATTTGAAGAGGTACAGGAGAGCAGCTGGAGGGGAGCAGGAAAAGAAGTACCAAGGTTTTCACCTGGTCGAACAGGTTTTCTCTACTCTGAAAGAGCTTACAAACTCTCAGACAAAACAACATAGTTCAGTCTTTATTGTCTCAAGAAATACATCTTAATTTATTTAATTTTGATGTGTATTTATTGACGTACCCAGGTGTTCAAAAAGCTTAAATCTGGAGTTTCACAGAGCTGTGAATATACAATATCGCACATTCAGGCATATTCGTGTTCTTCTGCAAAGCAGCATATAATGTTTAAAAAGCACACATGTCCAGGGAATGATTAACACTATTTTGACCCATGATTTCTCTCTTTCTTTGGATTTTTATGTGCCAAATTTCTCTGAATAATTGGTTCTTCATATGCTGTTGTCCCCTTTCCCAAGGGAAGGTGTTTAACTTAGTGCTGTCTCTTTTTTGACAGAATTTAAGACCTGCAAGTTTTCTTATGAAAGACTGTGGTACAAACAGAAGACAACTCCAAAATACTGAAATACCACCCCAAAAACTTGTAGGGATTTACCAAGATGTATAGATAGACATGGCAGTACAAAGAGCCACAGGCATATGAGCTGCGACATGTGGAAGACAACTAAAGGGAAGAAGCACTGAAAATACTCTGAGAAATTATGAGGATGTCTGAGATGGTGAGAGCTGCTTGAAAGGGAAATAAAAAAGAAAGATAGTATAATGAAAGATGGAAGGAAGTAGTTTGCCCGTTGCTGCTGGCACTGCTGAGACGACCAAGGCTTTATCCCTAGCCCGTGGGATGCTCGGGCATTCAGCACCTTCACAGGCTGACAACCAAAGGTGCAGCTCAAGGCAGCAGCTTATGTAACACAAGATTACACAGCACCAGTTTTCAAACCCAAGGGGATTGTCACCAGCGTCTAGGAAAATCATTCCCTCTGACTGATTGCACTTGACATGATGAGGATGTGACCGCTTCATCCATGAAAAAGCACCAGCTTGGCTGCATCCATGAAATGCGGGAGCAATGTAGATGCAAGTTTAGAATGTGTCTGAGAAGAAAAAATATAAATATTTTGTAATGAAGTGATGTCAGTATTTTACACTTAAAATTATCTTACAAGGTTTCTGCTCTTCTACATTTTCTGGAAATGCTTTTAGGAGAAGGAGAGATTAAAGATGACAGCAGATGAAATGCTGTTTTCCAGCATTAATTTAGCAGTCCAGTAAGCCGCTTGGAGCCCGGGATGTGTTAAGAGATGCAAGGAAGTGCACTTTTATAAAAATCGTGGTTTTAACCAGAGATCAGGTACAGAGAGAGGAATCTGAGGCTGGGAGCCATCTGCTATTAGGCAGGACCCAGGCTGCGCCCTCCTTTTTACCCACACAGAAGGACACACACTGGGAGCCACTGCCAACACAGCTGTGAGACATCTTCCTGCTCCCCCTCCCTGTTCCTGCGGGGTGCTCTGGATGAGACAAGTCAGCTCTGCAAAATTAACAGGGAATCAGAGTGAGCCTGGATGGCATTTCTCATTGAAGAGACAGAGAAGAGAGAGAAAAAAATAAGCAGAGATATATTGAATTGCACCTCCCTCTCTTATGGCTGCACGCATCTTCTCTGAAACACAGTGGGTGCCAACAATCATTTTCCGGCTTCTGGAAGACAGGTCTGGGTGAGAGGAACACTGGAGACAGCCTCTAGTTGAGTTGGTTCTGCTTCTGGTAGGTGACTGATGCTGCTGAAATCCGGGAAACCGAATGTACAGGCAGAAGTGGGAGCAAAGCAGGAGAGGTCAGAAGATGCTCTGGGAAGCAAAGACTTCTTTTGCAAGATGCTAATGGCTAAGGGCTTTAGCATTTGCATGGAGGGTGATGGGTGCTGAGGTGAGGGTGATGTCTGTGGTGAAGTGGAGTTGAATCTTGGTGTCCCCAAGGTGCCAGGGACATCCTCACCTTCTCAAGTTCATCAGGCAGGAGGAATGTCTGGGATCAAAAGTCTGTGGAGAGATATATATTCCATGAGATATTTTGTACACTGTCCACTCCAGGCATGGATTAGGGCATGGCCCCTGATGCCAGGTGCTGTTTTCCCCTCTCCTTGACTGAGGAGCTGGGAGGTCCTGGGGGTCCTACACAATAAGGAGAATTGGTCTAAGGTGTGTGTTTCCTTGCATGAGCTGTTTCTAAAACCTGGAAAACGGAGGTTGTGATGATGCTGGAGCACGTGCTTGTGAGGGTGCCTACAAGCAGCACAGTGCAGAGGAATGTGAGCCTTCTGCATCATCTCAGAGGCTACACAGGCACTTCAGAGTCTTCAAATTTACAGTGTTGGGGTAGGTGTTACTTATGAAAGGAAAGTGCTGTTGAATTAGTTTTAAAAATTCACCATCAGTTTCATATTTTAACAATTCTACAATTACATTAGATGTTTAAAATATATAGGGTTCTGAGATTTGCTCTGTGCTTTTTTCTACAGCCTGTGGAAGACTCAGTCTTCAGGGTTTATGGAAAGATCTTGCAGCCTCTTCACAAGTCCGTAGGTGAAAATGAGCCCATTTCACCTGAAAGCTTGAAAGGATGTTCAGCCTCATTTACAAGATGAGATAGCCAACATTAACAGCATTTCGTAAACCCAGAGTACAGCAGATGTCTCACAGTATGCAGAAAAAGACAAAATGTCTTCCATAGGCTGATTTTTACTGCTCAGTTCTGTCCAAGTTTGCATCTTCCTGGAAGAAAGGCCTTGCATGCCTGAAGGGGTTGGGTGCAAGACGAGAAATCTTGCAATGCTCTGGGATTTGCACAGTCTGCATGTCCCTCCTGGCAGGTGCCCCATCAGCAAAGGCAGCGAATTTGGCTGCTTATTAACTCTGCTTTTATCATCCTGCTGATGCCTGAAGCAAGAAAGGTGTGAATAGATAGTCTCTAAGGTCCCTCTAAACCCACACGATTCTGTGATCTATCCAAAGCGGAATCAAGTGCCTCACATCTAAACACGCGTCACATAATTTTCTTTGTGTAGGAAATGTAAAAAGTCTTCATGCGGTTTTAAAGAAGAAAAAAACAACGTTACCAAAGATGCTATCATGGCTGAAAATTAGAATCTAATTCAAAAATTGCAGGGTTTATTAAATGAACTTAAGTTTTAAAATATATCTGAGGGACCATCTGTTTCTGAAAAGGCCTCTACCCAGTCCCAGCACACGTCAGAGGCAGGACCATGATGAGATTCCAGTAGATTTCAGGAATATGTTAAATATATTCAGGAGCTCTCTAGCTTCGTGCACAGATCACAAAATTACAAACACTTGTCTCCTAAACTTTGTTAAATAGTTTTGTAAAATTAGCTGCAGCATCGTGCCAATAGAGTGAACAAGAGCACTGTGCACAGGGGTAACTGCTCAAATGAAATTTTTGCGATTTTTCCTGTTGCAAACAGCAGCAACTCCAGACTTATTTTTAGTCACTCCATCTTTATTAAATAGATAGAGTCATCGCTCCTTTTTTTTGATAAATTGAGGAGCAAGTTCTGGACTGAGGTTTGTGTATCTCTGAACCTTCAGTCAACCACTAACATCATGGTAGGAGGGTTGATAACTGTAGAAACCTAGTACATTAACTGGCAGAACATCAATGGCAAAGAAAAACATACAAGCTTATATTCTCTCTGACTGAGAAGGTAATTGGCATTTTTAAGTTACAACAAACTTAACATCTGTTATTATCAATTATTCCATTATTTATCTCCTTTAAAGTATCATTTAGATACCTCAGTTGTGATCAGAGCCTAACCGTGCTCTGAAGAATTTATATTTTAAGTTCCTGACGTTCAGAAAAGTATTTCCTGCTGTCTCGGTTCTGTCAAGACAGAAGTTAAACTAATCTGGAAAACGTCCATATGAGTGTACAGAGGGGTGTGAAACGCAAATATGAAGGCTCCAAGTATATATTATCAAACAGCATCCTTCCTGATATCCATCCCAAGTACGTGCAGAAGGCGTCCCTGTGAAGTCCTTGTGGTGTACTGGGCAGTGAGTTCCCCCTGCAGGCAGTGGGTGCAGAGCTGGGTGTGTTCTTGTGCCGAGGATGCTCTCTCACACTGACTGAAGGACTTCGCTGCTTTCTCTGTGCAGCAGGCCCGGAGAAAGACATCCCTGTTTCTCCCATTACCAGCCCCCCTTCTGCCCATCAGCAGCTCTCTGCCCTGCACTGCCTTCTGTATGGTGGACCACCATTCTCCAACCCATTGCTCCTCATCAGCATATGCCAACGTAATTAACAAATATGATTAATAAGTGCAGATGTGCTAGCGTTGCACCTTGTCACTATGGCAGCGTTTTCTTTTCTCACTTGGTGTTATTAGCTAATAATTAAAGCTTCGTATTTTTAGCAGCTTTATGTAATTCAGAGTCAATTCGTTGTGGCTTTCCCTAAGGTTCTCTTTGTCCTCGTGGTACCTAGCCTAGGTTGCTGCCACACCAATCAACAGGGATTTTCTTGTTAATTACTGCATTTTAAAATGCCAGTTAGGTTCACAATTATATTGTATAAAAACAAACTTAAGTTGAACGTACTTTCAGGCTAATAGGAACGGATGAACGAGAAAGCTGTCCCCTTCATTTCTGGTTTTACAAGGGTTTTGTAAGTTCTTTTCTTAGACCCATAGAATAACCCAGGATGAAGGGCACCTTCATAGATCACCTCACCCAAGTTTTATACGTTAATATCCATCGTAAATGAAAAAGCTCTCAATATGACACAACATTTTACTATGCAGAAACTACATGGAAAGGAGTAAAAAGGGATTTTATTAATAATTGACAGGAATAAATAGTCTTAGGTCCTACTTGGATTCATAACTGTAACTTACACTCAGAGGAAGAACTGGTGTGAGTTTATGGGCTCTCATTTAAGACATTAATTTAGGGAGCCTGAAGGGAAGTGAACAAAACAAACTGGGTAGCAACGGCTCCAGAATGCTGCTTCACCTGCACTTAAAAAATACTGTGATTATTACACTGGCCAAGAAACACATGGCTCAGAGAACTGAGCATCTTACTACCATCAAAGAAATCAATTCTCTCAGGTGCAGTATAATTTTTCAGCTTAATTTATTTACAAGAAAGTACAGTTTTTAGACAAATATTAGAGTATTAGAAGGGCAAAGTGAATTAGGTAAGGAAGTCTTCCAACATCCAGAAATCTACTTTTGGTGCAGCAATAACCATTTCTGAAGAAAAAAAGAAAGCAACCTGATGTGCATCAGTCACTTAGCATGAACCTGCACTCTGTCTTTTTGTCAGATATGAGTCCCCTCTTCCCTCAGACTGCACTCCAGACAAAGGGGTTTATGATCTTCTGCTGTCTGGGCAAAATAAAATACTGTACAAGGCTTTGTGGATTTTAATCTGAAGTTAATTATGGATCTTCCCGGAGTAGACCCAGCCTCTCTTGTAGCAAATATTTGAAAGCAAGTACCACAATCAGCCCCTCATCACCCAGATCTACATATCCTAGCCATGTTTTTGTGTTAATCTATCAGCTCATCAGACACATTATGCTCTTCATCTCCAGTTGCCTTGGTCTAGTACAGTTTTCTTTCAAGTTAAGACCAGGTTGCCTGTGAGGTATTAGGCAGGTATTGTGGGAGTGAGATGCCTTCTTGCAACATGTGGCTTTGTGAGACCCTCCATTTATTATCAGTCACTATTTTACCACACCCATGCTCTTTGCTAACATCACCAGCAATCATCTCAGGCTCGGATGCTTGCTTTGGATACAAGAAGGGTTGTGCGAGTGCAAATCCTTGAAACCTCGCAGTACCTGTGGAATCCACAGCCCATGAGTTGGAGAAAAAATCTTCATCAATAAAGGTAATAGTGGTCCCTTTACGAGCAAAATAACTTCTGTATTAACATATGCCCTGCAATCTCATGTAAAATCCAGTATAAGCTCCTGAATAAGTAAACATGCAACAGCAGTGTGGACTTTTCGTTAATAAAGCCTAGGATGCTCATTTTGCTTTGGTTGTTTTTTTCCTCATGTGCACATTTCTGTCTTAATTTGTCATCAAGAGAGACTCAAGTGATAAGCTCTTTTTGTGATTCCCCATGACTATGATGATGCTTGACTGCATCAAGTGGTCTGTTCCTCACTGTTCCTCTCCCACCACCGCTGACCAAGTCTCCCACACTTGGGAAAGACAGGTAGACAAAGAGAAAATATGCTCTGTGGCTTAGCTGTGTATCCAGTGCATTTAATACACTGGATTTTACCTATCTGGCTTAACCTTCATCTCCATTTGTCCGGATTCCAAGCCTTTAGTTTGTGAAAGTAATGATTTTGGGTCAGGTCAGGTGCCTGAGTTTTGTGGCTCCGATGCCAGGAGCTAGTGCCTACAAAAGCACTGCCTCACTAGGCTTAGGAACCTTCCATTCTTTCCAAAGTGATCAGTGACAACTATGTCGGGAAGCTTTTGAGCATCTGTCAAAACCACCTTTCTCAAGTAAGGGAGAAAATCGAAATTTGTCTGAAACTGGTGGCACCACCAAGCCCTACTTTGTGACAACACCATGCCAAAGGATATTTACATAAAGTTTTTGAAGCTCACCTAAACCACTTACCCTGTTCGATTTTGCATAGAAACCACAGATTGCTTTACCTCGGCAGTCACAACTTTCCTTCCCTCCCCAGCAGCGCACAGAGCCAAAAAGCCAATTGCAGTTATTGTAGCCTTCGGGATGTGCTCAGATGTGGTGAGATTTGCAAGGGGAGTTGGGACTGGGAAGAAAAATAGAACAGGGGGCAGGACTAGGCTCATCACACATGCTAGCTCTGGCACTGACTGCACTGGTTTGTGGCAGCTGCTGCACCGGGCCCAGTAAATGGCACTGCCTAATTCTTGGTCTACAGCTTTCATTTCAGACTCTTTGTTCTTTGCTCTCAACTAACATTATTAAGTATTGTGTTTTGTAGAGACTTTTTATGAAACTCTTTCAGTAACCTAGTTTGAGTTTAAAATATCTTTATTACTAACACCTTAATGATAGGTAACATTCCTACATATGATTTGATTTCAGGGCATTGCTTCAGCTTTCAGTAATCTTCAGAGCGGTTGAGGCAAGTGCTCACTGCAGTGTTTTGAGAAAATACTGTTAAAAATGGAGATGATGCGACAAAAATAAGTTGATTCTTAACTTGGCACCTGCTCAGTCTTTACTGGCACGTGGACCATTCACTGTACTTCAGTCTGTCAGAGGCTCTTTTGGGATTTAAATCTGGGCCATATTAAGGTGTTAACATCATCCCACAGCTGTGAGCAAGCTTTCTTCCGTGCTTGTATTACAATTGCATCCCTTGGATGTAAAACTGATATAAGTAATAATAACAAGCTTTGTGATTCATTGCTCTTGTGTGTGGAGGAGAAAACAGCAGTGCACAAGGGCTGGCAGCACCATGGAGCTGTAACTACACCAGCAAGTAGAGAGGACTAAGGGCACCTGGCTCAGCTATGGCATGAAGCACAAACTTATTTCCTTCTTTTCGTCTATGCTTTTTTGATGGCCGTTACTTACAAAAAAACCTTACTGCACCTTTAAATACTTCTCAGAAAGGCTGGCATAATACAAGAGCAGTCAGCATTTGCTGCAAATACGGAAGTATTTGGGATTTTCTTACCTTTTGTTTGACCAATTCTCATCCATTTTAATTCTTCTAATCTTTTCCTAGCACTTTGCCACCAACCACTCTGGTGGCACCAACAGCAGTGTGATTTATCCAATGTTTATACCGAGGGAAATCAGTGGACTAAGTGATAGCCATTGTTAAAGATAAGAAGCTGTTCTCAAGATCCTGATGTTTTGCGAGTTTTCATCCAAATGAAAACATTCTTGGCTTGTCAAGCTGAAAGGAGAAGTCAAGTAAAGGGCAAGTGATTTTATACATTTTTCACTAAAAATAAATGCTCTTGAAAAGACCTTTGCATGGAGAAGTCTGATGTGACAAATTACGTAGACTTGAAGAATGAAACTTTTTCAAAACTAAAATGTAAGTCACACTTTGTTTAAACACAGTACTGCAGCTTTTCATTAGTTTTAGAATAAATTAACTAATTAATTCACTGATGAACTTTTTTAGAAAAGCTTTACTGCAGGTTTCAGTTTTGCTGAATCAATTGAAAGAAATCCTGAGAAGATTTAGAAGGTGTTTGGTGAGTTTAAGAAAGATAAAATAGCTGGACAAAGTGGGAGGGGACACGTGTGTGCAGCTTGCCCCGGGCTCTGGGATCCTGGCCCATTCATGTCAGTGTTACACTGTAAACGGGGGCTCAGCAGACGTTCCACAAGCTTTTTATTATTTCATTCAGGCATCAGCCTCATGTATACAAGAGAAGATACATGGCTCATGCTGCGCTGACAACCTGAAATCTCTCAGTTACAGAACATTCTTAAAAGGTTTTCAGCCAGTATCATGCTTCTAAAGTTTACAGACAACTGTTCTAACCAGTCACTAAAAAGCACACGTACACCTGTTACAAACAATACTCACTTGTATGTCTTGTAATAACAGTGCACAATATTCCATTATTAAGCTTAAAACTTCAGTATCTTTGCTAAGCACATTTTCTGCAGCTTCAAGACTTCTCTGAGCCAAACCTAGAAACACTAACCCTTGTTCAATGTCCTTGCTGTCTAGATAATTGTGTCTTCTAACTTCAGGCTTTTGCAGTTGCAGCTGAACCTAAAATCCTTGCTTTATTTCTGAAACCTGCTTTTTCTCACTCAATCTGAAAGCCTGCTCACCTTTTGCATTTCCCACACATTCTCAATTCCAAAAGCAACTGTTGCACTCTATCACATCAACTTGAATTGAAAAATTAAGGCAAAATAAAGAACGTAATGCTTTGCTTGAAGACATCCATCACTGCAGGACTCACACCCATGTCCATGGAAGCTGGCATTGCCCCTAGCATATCCCTTTGCATGGCAGAGACCTCCAAATTCTCCGTGTCTGGAGAGAAGCAAGTCTGTGCCTGCTACAGGTGACCCCCTCCCCTCCACCCTGCTCATTGATGAACTTGTTTTTCCAGGCATGTCATGTGCTATACCTTCGAAAATGCCTCTTTTGGATGTGTCACAGTGTTTAAAAACAGAATATGGCACCATGACTCATTCCATATAAACCTTTTAATTTTAAACCCAAAGACGTGCAAAAAATATTTTGCTGGAAAGTTTATTTTCCTTCTCACAGAGCTGAGAAAATGTCAGACCACTGCATAACCCTTCCACTCATCTGTGCATTTTTATTTCTTCACAGGTGGGTTAACACCCAGGTTTTCTGAGAAACTGAGAAGTCACGGAGTGAAGGCAAGAGGTATGAAGGCAGTGTCCTCCGATCAGAAAAAAGGGGCAGTTGTTTGCCTAAAAAGGGAGAGAGATGAGACAGCAACTAACAATGCAATGTTCACTCACAGCTTCTGCAAAATGAGTGAGGACCCGTTTTTCCCACCCTCACTCTTGGGGGGGCTTAGAAGCCCTTGGGAAATGTAACAAAGGCTGTCCTGGTACGTCCCTGGAGAAGGACTTTTTGTCAGAGTGGAATAGTGACAGGGAAAAGGGAAATGGCTTTAAACTGGAAAAAAAAAAAAAGTAGGTTTAGACTGGACATTTGGAAAATATTCTTTTCTATCAGTGTGGTGAGGGAGTGGAACAGGATGTCCAGATAAACTGTGGCTGGCCCACTCCTGGGAGTGTTAAAGTCCAAACTGGACTGGGTTTGGAGCAACCTGACCTAGTGGAAGGTATGCTTATCCATGGCAGGGAGGTTGGAACTAGATGATCTTTCATATCTCTTCCAAACTAAATCATTGTGTGATTTTGTGGCTCTATAACCAGTCTTAGTTTTAGGACAAGAAACCTGCTCATGGCTTGCAGGAAGGGAGATACAATTTCTTCCATGAGTAACATAAGGATTTTTTTCCTCCAAATACAGGGTTTATAGGAACAAATAGTAAAAGTAGATTTGCCACCCGCTCAGATCCCGACACGGACATGCTGGCAAGGAGTGTATCCAAGAACCTGTTAAAAATACCCTCCCCTCGCACTGTGAAAGCCAAGGTCTTGAAAGGTCTCGCTCTCCAAGAGCAGCAAGAACAGGGATTGAAGGAGAGACCCATCAGGTGTCTCCTGGCAGTATCGTCCAGGGACCTGATATTCCACCAAATCTGCAGGCTTACTGCTAGAGGCAGAAAACCCAGAGAGCATCTATGGGAGAGAAGTTGCTATGAAACAGGCATAGAAAAACCAACATTAGTTTAGGCAGAAAATCAAATTATAGAGAAATTTTGAAATGCAGGGTATTGTTGTCCATCTCACCAGTAAATTACTATACCTTAAAGCACTTAAGCAGCCAGATGGCTTGAGTAGACCTCCCAGAGCACAGACAGGTTCCTAAAAATGGATGTTATGGATGAGTTCAAGCAGTAGGAGCAACATGAACAGGCACAGTTGGACAGTGTCTTTTTGAATGCTTAGACACCTCTACCAACATCAGATCAGCCTCCTTCCATTCAGTGAAACTGGTGGGAAAGTGCTGATCTGCACAGCCCCAGGAGCTTCCTGTTTTCTGGGGAGGAGACTCTATCCAGAGCCTTTTCCCATAACTTATCTCAAACCAAGACACAGAACTTGATTAAAAAACCCATCTGGAGCTGGCAGTGAACCATACTGCTATTGTCAGGGATTGCTTAATGCGTGCCTGCTCCTCTTCAAAACTCTACATCTCCTACATTTTCACAGGGTGATATCCCTGTGGGCAGAAATTTAGTCTGTGGTTTCAAACTGAACATGAAACTATGTGAGACTACTACACTTTTCCAACAGATCAGCTTTAGAGGCTCCTGGCTCCCTGGGTTTGGTACAAATGAGCTGATCGAGAGGTTTCAGGATCGAGAGGGTTTGGCTCACCCTTAACTCTATTATCTGCTTACAGGCATGTCAAGGGTGAAGTACCTTTAATCCTGTGTTTAACCCCAGGACAAGACATCACAGAGAGGTAATATCTTGGTTAACGTCATCCCTAAGAGCTGGAAAAAAGGCAACATAAGCTCCTTTTCAGCCCTGAAAGATTTCAGCCCTGAAATCTTACTCATGTAAGCCTGTGTGGGCTGAGTACTCCAAAGAGAATAAAAGTAAAAACAAAACATACCTTAAAAATGTCTTTATTCCCTCTACTGACTTTGGAGCTCTCTCTTCAGCTCAGAAGGGGTTGCCACTCAGAGAGCTTCACTGCTTGTTCCAGCTGGACCAGCTGCTCCTGTAGAGATTTTGCCTCTACTGGTTTCCTCCTCATCACAGTTTTGCATGCATGGAAAGATCAGCCTAAATCCTCCTGCCCCATTCCTCCTGATGGGAAGTTTTTCTGGTGAAAAGGAAGTGGACTCATGCATGTGTCACATGGGAACACACCAGCTGTGGCTAGGCAACAGAGGAACAGATTGGCCAGGACTTCCCCCAGTGTAATTCACAGGGCCAATGTCAAAGATAGCTATTTAATGTATTTTCCTACAGTGTTCCATTGGGATTCTTGTATAGCAACATCACATATATCATAGCTCTTACTAATAATTTGGGCATAGCATGTTCGTTTCTTCTGGGCCTACTTATTTCTTGTGTAGATGTGGGAGAAAGGCACTTCCTTCCCTGGCAGCAATTTGTAGCATGAGTTTAATAAACTCACACAAGTCTGGAAAATCTCTTTATCTACTTTTTGTCAATCAAATGAGCTTGTATAGAGGGTTGTGATCAGCGTCTTAAAAGGACAGACAAGACCAAAAATTTTATTTCCGTCAGCAGAGGGCCAATAGTTTCTGAAAAAGTCTACAAGGGAGAAGCAGAGGAGGAGGAGAAAAAAAGAGAAGTAAAGTGAATAAAACAACGGGGATACAGTCTCATCAGTACTGGTTTTACAGTAATTTCCTATTTTCATTCAAAACACTGGATTCTGAAGAAAGCTACTCCTAAAAGCAAGCCCTTCAAAACTAAAATATCGTGTCTTGTGAGAATTACTGAATCATTAATAAATGAAACCAGCTTGATCCCTTTTTTAAAACCTTCTTTTCTCAGACTCCTTTGGAAGGGGAATTTAGTAGGTCCCACTGCTCAAGCTTTGCTCGCTACTTGCTGTCCACCTGCCAAGCAGAGTTGTGGAACATCACCAGGTTCACGATCAGGTCCTCAGAAAGAGCTACATTACCATTCAAAGAAGTAGATAGGCTTTTTTGCACCTGTATTAGGGTATGATAATGTCCTTTCCTGCCCAAGGTTGGTATATCTCCTTTCGACGTTCGAAACAAGAAGACAAAGAACAGTGAAAACTAGTCACCTTCTATCACACTGGGACAGAACCCTAGGTTTTGTTGGACAGATTTAGCTCTGGCATAAGAGGCCATAGCAATTGCTCAAGTTACTCTTTGGATGCAGGATGGCATCAGTCCTAGGAACTTCAGGTTCCACGCTATTTTCTTTGACATTTGAGGTGTCTCCTGTGTGCTATTGGTTGCTCCAGATATGGATTTTAGTGAACAGAATTTTAATTTGTGTAATAATTTACTGTACAGTTTAGACTCTCCTGTAAACCTGAACAAGACTGCAAGAGCTGAGGGAGTATGCTGCAAATTAAAGAGACCATTTTGTTCCCAGGGCATCTAACTATGAACTAAGGCGCTCAGTTTCAATAACTCTTGGCCATTTTGAGCCCAAAACGCTTAATCAAGTCTAGAAAATTCAGGGAATTTTAGTGGGGAGTGGAAAGTAGAACCCTTCAGGTATCCTAGCACAGACTGAGCCCTCTGCCTAGTGCCAGGAGGGTTTCTTCCCTCCAGGAATTTCTTGGGACATGGTGTTGTGCTCTTAGAAGAATACACTTGGCAAATACAGTATTTTAATAAGGGGTCCCACTGTTTCTTGGTCTATGTTCCCACAAGAAAAGTATCACTGTTATCTTTCACTGTTGATTTCACTACATGCAGAAGAGATAATCCCAGTGCCCACAGAACAACCAGCCTTACAGAACTCCTTGGTCATGTGAAGAAGGAGAATCAAGTGTATAGTCTCATAAACATCAACTACAATTCTAATCTCCTACATTTCTGTGTTGATTTGGGTTGGATTATTGGCTGTGCTAGGAGAAGGGTTAAATGTTTCCATGTTGTAAACTTATGGGGAGGGGTGACTCAGCCAGACACCAATGTGGAAATTAAAATCTTATCATATGAGACCATGAACTGAGGAAGGGACTGAAGTGCACATATTACAAGGGTTGTGTAATAATTCAGCTGAGACTACAGCACAGGATAACACGTAGAGAGAACTTCTACACTGAAAAATCATGGGACGAGAACTTGCTAATCGTGTTCTTCATTATATTTTATTAAAGCACCTTGGTTTTACTACTGATGTGAAAATGTCAGACCACTGCTTAACCCTTCCACTCATCTCTGCATTTTTTCTTCTTCAAGGGCGGGTTAACACCCAGGTTTTCTGAGAAATTGAGAAGTCACAGAGGACACCCCACAATGCATCTTGTCTGTCCTCGCAGGTTCTGAGGATCCTGCAAGGCTTAAAATACATCTGGACCCTTCTGCTTTAGCTTGTTATTAAATAATGATCCAAAATGAGCTTGTCCTGGTTGAACTATATTCTATTACCATGTCTGTGAGCTGTTGAATGCAGGTGGAGCAGTGTTCCTTACCTCCTCCCTCTGTACAGTCTTCTGTTAATGGGCCATCAATGCCTGGTCCCATGACCCAGAGATAACTCACTCCTGGACTACCTCCTGTTAATGGCCCATCAGTGCCTTGCCCATGACTCACCATCCCATTGTGAGATGCTCTGCCCAGAGGGAGGAACCAACTATTCCATCCTGGATATAAGCTGAGATTCTGAACACCACACCAGCACTTCCCTACTGGACTCCCAGAGGGAAAGAGCNCGTTATTACACAATGCTCCAAAATGAGCTTGTCCTGGGTTGAACTATATTCTATTACCATGTCTGTGAGCTGTTGAATGCAGGTGGAGCAGTGTTCCTTACCTCCTCCCTCTGTACAGTCTTCTGTTAATGGGCCATCAATGCCTGGTCCCATGACCCAGAGATAACTCACTCCTGGACTACCTCCTGTTAATGGCCCATCAGTGCCTTGCCCATGACTCACCATCCCATTGTGAGATGCTCTGCCCAGAGGGAGGAACCAACTATTCCATCCTGGATATAAGCTGAGATTCTGAACACCACACCAGCACTTCCCTACTGGACTCCCAGAGGGAAAGAGCTACTGCTGGACCTTCAGACTGTTTTCTACAGGATCACTGCTTCAACAAAACCACTTTGTTTGGACTGCTACCACCACAGGGTGTCAGGTTGTATTCTGACCTTGTCAGTGTTCTTGTACTACTGCAAGTATTTACTTTTTTTTTTTTCCTATTAAATTATAATTTTGACTTGCAATCTCCCACTGGTTTGACTTCAAACTAGTACAGAGCTATTTACAAAGCTTAGGTGTTGGCCAAGGATGATGAAACACAACATACTGCACCATAGGTGTAAGCACTACGATGTTAAAGGAATGTAAAATATCTAAATAATTTATATGACAGCTTTGAGTTATAATTTTACCTGGAAAATAAACATTTGTTCTTTGCCTTGAAGGAGTTTTAAAAAGAAACAATCATTGCCCAGCCATTGGGTCCTGAAAACCCCATGTTTGTTTTTGAGGTCAGGTGCCAAAATATTTACATGGGTTAGATGCCACTCTGCCTGTGAGCAGTCATGGAGGTACAGAACAGAGAGAAAAGACAGCACATGAATAATGCATTACAAAACTGTTCAGAATCAGGCCCTCACTTTTGCTTTTGGGAGTGATGCAACGTCCCATCAGACAAAGAGCATAGTTCTGTATAATTTTTTTTTTATAATAGAAATAACAGTGTTGTGTGGTAAAGTTGAACAGTAGAATAGGCAAAAAAGCAGAAGTTACTGCAAGTTAACTGGACAGGTGGCCAGGTCTGTATTACTGGGTGAGAAATGAAAACAGATTTTTTGAGTGTACTTGTTGTAGAAACAAACTGAAAGGCCACAATGGATTTTTATTTGTCTATTAGCCATCCTTAAAATGAAGTCAGATTTATCAATTAGAAATCACTTCAGTGTCTTTAATTTGTAAAGCTTTAATACTAGAAGACATTTTCTTAAAAAAGAGCCAATACTCATCCAGTACAAGTTCCCTCAGGTTTTTACACAGAAAGCACAGAATTACAAAAGTTTTGTTTGAAAAATTATTTATTTAAAATGAATATTTTTAAAGATCAAGGATCTACTTAGGCCATATTTCATATGCAAACGTGAGGACATCAATTTTTACACCAGTAGGATCACTAGTTTTAGGGAGAGTGGCTGTGCTTTATCCTTTTCAAAGTCATTGATTTTGTCCAGTTCTCTTGATTTGTTTATTATTTAAGGCAATTTTTCTCTCTCTACCTCTGCTGCTTTTTTACTGTTTTTAAATGAATGGGGTATTTATCCATGCTACCCATCTTGGTGACACAGTCTTTTCTTCCCTAGTGCAAAAAGTTCTCTCTACTGACGTATGTTTTTGCTTGTGTTGCATGTCAATGCCATAGTCAGGGATCTGTGATAAAGAGCAAGGCCAAATTAGAAAATGGCATACAAATA